>QUSF01000006.1:21879985-21906884 GCA_003676055.1 Chloebia gouldiae
GAAGGAAGGAAGGAAGGAAGGAAGGAAGGAAGGAAGGAAGGAAGGAAAATTTTCTGAACTGGGCACAATTTCCACCTTAAAGACACATTCCTCATTTGACTCATCAGTATTCCTACAGCTGCCCAGCCACTGAAATTAGGCTGAGAACATACTGGAAGAATGGAAACAATGTAGTGCAGTATCATTCTGGTCCTCAGCCTTCACTCTGGAGTGCACAGCAGACATCACATAGGGTCAGAGTCCTCCAGATTCAACAGGTTCAGCTCTGCACTCTGCACTCTGTTCAATGGTATGTAATGGGACTCTGGTGGGTTACTGTGCCGAGACTGTGCAGCCTTGTCATGCCTCTCACCACTTTGGATACCTGTCAGCAAATAACTGCATAATAATAATAAATAGCATGCAAATTCTGTCTTCACAGTGGCATTGAACAGGAGGACATAACTGAAGATATTCTTTGCTGTACTGGAAAGCAGAGAGGAACTTTCAAAATGCCAAGGTTTTTTACAAGGGACCTTTGCTTTGTTTGTTACTGATGTATAGCACATAGATATCTAGCATGGAGAAGAAAAAACAACAATTATCTATCACTCAAAAGTAGATAAGGAACTATATTCAAGTATATTATTTTTGACAAAATTATTTTCCTTTATCCCTACATTCTCTTTTTAAACAAGTACAGTTTGATGAGATTAGTGATGATCAAAATAGGCTTCAACAAAAGCAACTTTTGGTTCATTTAATAACTATGACACCTGAGTTTCAAAACACAGACACAGACACACACACACACACACACACACACGAACATAAAAAGAAAGATTAAAATTTTAAAAAGCATGGCATTTTTCTAATTTTAATAATTTGAAATAGTTGTTCTCACTTGTTTTAAAAAGCTCCTTTTGCTATCACACTTAATCTTTGAGTTTGCAATGTAGTTTTCATGATTTTGACTAGTCTTAAAATAACTGCAACTAGTGCTAAAAGTGGAAGCTTTCCTCCATGTTATCCTAGGACTGTCTGTGAAGAGCCGTGCTGGCTTTCAGTCCTGTTGGCTCAGGGCTGCACTCACAGCCCTGTGGGCAAATCAGACTGTGGCTTACAATGGCTTTGAGATGACTTAAACCCAAAACTACTATTGAAAGTGCTAATTCCCCTCTGTTCTTCCTCTGCCCACATATTCCACTCCCACGCCTCCCATTAGCATTTATGCAAAAGGAACTGGTCCAGCTCAAAAGTCTTAGTACTTGGGAAGCCAGGTGTTGGACAAATTCCCAGATCTCTCTAACAAGGTAGCCATCAGATCTCACGTGCTGGCACATGGGAAAAGGTGGGAACAGAGAGACAGGGAGGAGAGGTTGGGGAGATCATCTTCTTTAGCTGCATTTTTTACTTAAGTTAAATTAAAGAGTTCATGAAAGCACAGCCTAATTTAATACACATTTCCAAGTTTCTCAGTATTTCCAAGATAGATGAGCGACTGTCACACTCTCTGACTCTCAGTTCTACATCCCTCCCCACCATCTGGGAACAACCTCAAGATGTTATCATCACAGCAGCAAAAGAGGCCTCAAAAGCATATTTGCCTGTCAGCTGGGTAGTTGACTTCAATTAGAAGTGTGAGGAGTTTTGCTTTATAGGTCACAGGTAGATTTTCCTAGCCAGATTGGGTTGGTTAACAAATCTATTCAGGTCCTTTGTCTTTACCTGCATGATTTGATATTTTGGCAAAGGGAAATAACAGTAGGATCAGCTATACATATCTTATGACCTTGATCTAAATGGAAAATACAGAATTAAAATAAAAACCTAAGCAATTATTGTGAGGAAAATTAAGATTTTCAAGCTTCAGTTACAAAAAATAATAAATCGAAAAGGTGAGGGAAATCAAAAGTAAATAAGGAAAGAAAGTAAAGAAAACTAAGAATACAGTAATTTTAATAAACTCTCATAGTGAAAATGGTGTCATGAAACATTGAAAATATATTGGCCTTCTGCCTCAAATGGACAGATATTCTTTTAAAACCCATGAATATTGTGTCTTAATTAAACTCACTTCAGTGTGAATTTCAAAAATATTGAGAGAGCATTTGTATGCATTTGAATATTGAAAGCCTATCTGTTTTAAACCACTATGCTAGGAAGTATTCCAGAGTGACTGAGAAAAAGACCCAAACAAATGATGCCTTTGTTGAATATAAGCCTAAGATGGCACATGGCATAATGATTCTCTTTTTCCACAGAAAATTATTATCTTGCCTCTTGGCTTTGAGTAGGTCTTGCTCCCTCTTCTGCCAGCTCCCCTCCCCATCTGGAAGAATATCTCACTGCTCAGTGACAATGTCTGTGTACCAATCATTGACCCAAATACCAAGTCAGGTGTACTTGGCCACTCTTTAAGGAACAGAATGCCTGGGACTCTAGGGTAAGGTAAAACAGGTATTAAAAAAATATTTTTAAAAAGTAGAAGGGCTTGTGTTTAGAAGAGAGTTAACAAGCAATATTTAGAACAGATTTAGGACCCTACACTTGAGAGAACTTTAAAGTATAATCCATCCTGCCTCTTATCCTTTCTACCATTTCTAAATGAATCTTCTCAGGAAGGGAAAGCCAAATTTGTTTAACTGTCCCCCAGTGTCAATCATTCAGTGTTAATAAAACATCCCATTACAGACAGTGTCTGTCAGCAGCAGGCTTTCCTGAAATGCTACTGAGCAATACTGAACTGCATATGGAGGTGAGGAAAAGGCATTTTCAGCAGTGAGCTTTCATGTATATGGGGTTAAATCCTATTCTGAAGCAGGCAGATGAAAATGAAGAAGGAATTCAACTGCCTAATGTGTCTGGTGTAATTTTAAATGCCTCAGGCTATGTCTACACCAGGAGCTCATGAAATCCAAGAGCAGCACTCTTGCAGTGCTCAAGACTCCATGTCCACACTACTTCTACCTCACATTTTTTCATTTTGGACTATTTGTAGTTTGGTCTGAGAGAGTGAACTTAGTGTGCTCACGTGGAAAGCATTCTCCAGTTTAGTTTAGACTCCCCCAAACCTGGTTTGCTGGCTTTGGAACAGCTTTGTAACGGGAACCACAATGTAGAAAAGGGAGCCTGTAGGATATTGTTTCAGAAAAGCATTCCTGATGCAAACATCTGCAAGGTATCTGAGACATTTGGCAATCAGATAGGCCAGAGATTGTGGAAGGCCTGTGCCTTTTTGAAGGAATATTTAGAAGGTGGGCAAGACACTTTACTATGTCTAAAATAGCAGCATACCTCTGCACTCCCTAAGGGGAAAGGAAATTGGATGAATACATCTGACAGCAAAATGAAAGCAAACCTGAGCCCTGTGCATATTCTGACCAAAGCAAACAATCCCCTTAATATTCCCATCTGTGAACACAGACCTCTGTGACAATAAATGAGGTTTTTATATATATTTGCACAGAATATTTTTCTTTTATCTTCTCTGTTTGTATAGTCCTATGAACCTCTGAGAATTATCTGTATTTATCTGCCTGAATCCTCCCATTTGGTTTTGTATCTCTTCAGTTCTATATTTTCTTTATTTCCAGAAGTTCACATGGCAGCTTTCCAATTGTATTTATCCACTCCAACTAATTGAGTCACATAAATGTAAGTAATTTGAAACATTATTGTGAGAGATTTCTGTTTGCCTCTTTAATTAAGCAGTTGTTCACAGGTGCATACAGTTACAACAAAATTAATTGATAGCTTTATATTGCAGTTCTTGAGTCTGCTGCTCTTTGGTGTTTGCAAACAGTGCCATTACATATGTCTTACATTGTTCATAGGGAACATTTCTCATTTTCCTTCAGAAAAGGTTAGGACAGATTGACCTATATATTGGAAAAATCTATGTAAGCAGTAAAGGTAATTTTCCTAATAAGGAAACTGAGCAAATGTTTATTTGTGGAATAGTTTATTAACAATGAGAAGAACTGTCCTATTTTTCTGCATCCTTAGAAAGCATCTTCAATGCCAAAAATCATTGCTAGGGGAAGGTAATCACTTCTTGTGGAATTGTGGGCATTGTATTTATTGTTGCCATGGTCTTCATTACCTTAATAATACAGGATTATTTTAGGATTATTAATAAAATTTCTTTTAAGTGGTCCACAAACATTAAAAACAGTATATGTAAAAGGACTTTAGCAACAACCTGGGAAAACTTTAGAAGACTAAGCATATAAGTCTCATCCTGTATAACTCTCATACCTAACTCCAGGCTACCAGTAGTCTAAAAAGGAAGTCATAAGTTTGACCGCAATTAATGGAATAATAGGATCATGGAATATCACAGGCTGAAAGAGACCAATAAGGATAACTGAATCCAACTCCCTGCTCCTCGCAGGTGCATAACTGTGCATTATTTTATAAAACTGCAAAATATTTCAGTTTGCTTTTAAATAATCTTAATTTTAAAATTATATAATATTAAGATTTCTATTATTATAGAATAATAGAAATTATTTTTTTTAATTATGACAGTAGATTGGGACAATCAATGCAGTGCTAAGAAGCTGTGCACAGCAAGCAGACATGAACACTCTTTCCCAATGCATCTGCTGAATCTCCTACTTTCTGAGGTTATGATTCCATAATCTTGGTTTTTGGCACTTGATTCCAACAAATCCTTTGCTCAATTTATTTTTGTTACTAAGTAAGGTGATCCACCATTATTGTGATGATTCAAAAGCATGATTTTCTTTGGGCTAACTTTGGACTTGCCAGCAGATGGACTTACACTTAAAATACGACTAACTTCTCACCTACTCATTTTCAGTTCAAATCCTACTTTTTAGTTTGACGAAAGACTGAAAGTTGAAATCCCTTTGCTGTCTCTGTAATTGCCTGCTCCAATGGTTTCCAAATATGGAAAGCATAACGACCTCTCTTTCTTCTTAATGCTTTCTGTTACCTTCTTATTCCATTGTCACTTATTTTTTGCCAACTGCCATTAATTCTTCAGCTCAAGCAGCAGAAGATATTCCTCTTCTGCTTCTGCAAGTAAAACAGTTCAGCCTATGTTAGAATTTCTATGTGGAAGTGACTACTTATTTCTCTCTATGTGTTTGGTATCAAGTAATATAGAATTAATTTTGGCTATAGGATTGCTTTTTTTTAACATGCAGTATTAGTGAAATATCTTTATTTTCTATTTTCTATCAAGGTCTTAATTTAAGACCAAAATACATGTTCAAGTTGCTAGGCAAATACTATCGTTTAGGGTGAATAACTATGTAGATAAGAGTCTGTCCCTCTGTTTAAACTCTTCTTGGCAGGATTCTTATTTCTTGCAACAAAAATAAGATGAAGTAATAAAAGAGTAATGAATAAGCAGATAATAATTTACATTAACTGAGATGGGAGCAATAAAAAGAGTATATTTTCTTCTACATTTAGATAAACTCAAACTACTACCATATGCTTTTCCTATAGGCTATACCAGTGACAGCAATAACATCAGCTCTCCCCTAAAGTTTTTTAGTATATAATAATTTCATACAGAGCAACTATGCAAACTTATTCCATCTAGAAACAGAGCAGAAAGGCCACACTTAAATGAAAACAAATTGTGCCCTGTGACTGAAAAAGTATTAGAGGTTAGAGAAGGGAATTGGTCTTGATGATCCTTTTGGGTCTCTTCCAGCTTGAGTTATTCTATGGTTCTGTGAATTGTTGCCTTCCATTGTGATAATTTGAGAGCTAATCTGGAGAGTTCTCATATAATTTTCATGACAATTTTGGAACAGCTGATGTATTGCTGTGCCTGGGCCAGAAGACAGTAATTGGCAGCCTTATTGTACTCCATATACAAAACAGGACCATGTGCATGATAAGCAGCTGTATTTCAGGAGCAGGAGGCAGAAGCTTCCAGCTGAGGCATAGAGGATGTCTTGAGGTTTATCTGAGCATGAAATCCTGAAACATTTCAGAAGTAGGGTGCTGAGAAGCAAGTGTGAATCTTTTAGCTACACTGAAAATAATGTAATAGAGGGATACTGTGCCCAGTTTTTCTGTCACACTTGACAGTTGCAAGAGAAATCTGAGAGAAATTCTGAAGGGAGCTACAAAAGGGATTAAGTTGAAGAGTGGTAAACTTAAAGAGCTCAAGCTTTTTCATTTCCCTAGAAGAGAAATACTCAACATGGCTGTAATGAACATGTATCTTGTTATGAGAGAAGGTTTTGCAAGTACAAAAGATTCTTAAAACAGCAGAAAAGGAACGAGAAGAGAGAGAAAAAAGATCCAATAGCAGCAATCTGAAGGTAGACAAATTCAATTGTGAAACACAGTATCCTTTTCTAAGGGACAACTTCACAAGGACCTTTTGTATTTCCACTATTACTTCAGTTCTCTGTATTAGTTTTGGGTATCCTTACTAAAATCTATTCTGCAAACCATTTAGAAATTACGAAATTACACCCCAAATAATTGACTGAAAATCTGTGTTTGGAGTAGTCTAGACACTAAATAGTTACAACAGTTGAGATGTGAGTGTATTAGTAGTGAGCACATAGGTAACTGACTGAATAACATATAAACCAGGAGATGGCATGATTTTCCTTCCCCTCACAAACTCAAATACAGTTCAAATACTGCTGCAAAACTGTCCGTATCACTTTTCATTCTATGTAAAATGAATCTGAACACTGGTGCTCACTGTTTAGTTGGATCATCCTTTAGAACTTTTCAAGGTTGTCAAGATTGCACCCCGTAGCACTTATGCAAAATTTCATATATATACAAGACATTCTGTTCAATGTGGTCTAAACTGTTAGGTAGAAGAATGTTAGTGCTGTTGGTGTTCTGTCTCTAACTTTTACATAGCATCCACCATTGCATGCGTGGACTTCTGGCAGACCTAGGCAAGAAAACTGAGGAAGTAATCTTTATTCAAGAGAAAATCTGCCCTGATTTGTTACCATAATTGTCTACTGGAATAGAATGTTTTCTTGTCTGTTGCTATACCTTGATGTGTTCTTTCAGTGGGCAAAGACAATTTCCTTCATGCAAATACAGCAGCATATTTCCTAGGTTTCTTCAGACTCTTTAGGACGTTTACCAGACTCTTCAGAAAATTTGCTTAAGACTATTACAAATCACAGAACTGAAGACTCATTTATGTTGGAAAATCTGAGGTCATTAAGTCCAACTTGCAGCTGACCACCACATTTTCAAAGAGGCCATGGCACTAAGTGCCATGTCCAGTCCTTTCTTGAACACTTCAGGGATGGTGACTCCACCATCTCCCTATGCAGTCCATTACAATGTTTAATAACCCTTTCTGTGAATAAGTTTTTCCTGATGTCCAGTCTGAACCTCCACGGATGCAGGCACAGACACTTTCCTCTTGTCCTGTAGCTGCTTGCCTGGGAGTAGAGACCAACCCCTGACCTCCTTTCAGCATAGAGAGTGATAAAGTAACTCCTAAGCCTCCTTTTCTGCAGGCTAAACAACCCCAGGTCACTCAGCCATTACTCATGGGATTTGTGCTCCACACCCTTCACCAGTTTTGTTGACCTTCTCTGGACCCACTCCTGCCCCTTAATGTCCTTCTTGCAGTGAGTGGCCCAAAACTGACACATCACTTGAGGTGTGGCCTCACCAGTGCCACATACAGGGGGACAATCACTGCCCTGCTCCTGCTGGCCACACCAATGCTAATTCAGGCCAAGATTCCAGTGACTTCCTTGCCCACCTGGGCACAGGCTGGCTCATGTTCAGCCACTGTCCACCAACACCCCCAGGTCGTTTTCTACTGGGCAGCTCTCCAGTCACTCTGCCCCCAGACTGTAGCTCTGCATGGGGATGTTGTGATCTCATATAGGTGGTCTGGGCCCATTGATCCAGCTTGTCCAGATCCCTCTGCAGAGCCTTCCTCAAAGATTTACAAATCATCATGTGGCCAATGATCATCCTGGACTGATTTATAGAGCTACTTTTGTTGATAAGGAGGAAACTAGTTCTCAAATGAAGTATTGCAAAAATGCATGGTAGAATTCCCTGTTTGCTCTGTCTCTGAATTTGCATAAGTTTTATTCCAACCAGGCATAAAAATGTTTTTCTTTTTAAGTGCCAGGAGTGAAAACCTTGTACTGGGATATGAAAATCACTGTCAACGATAAAGGTTTCTCAGGCCAAATTGTTACAATTGAGTAGACACCTTGTCTCCAGCAGGTTTGTGAAAGTACAAATAAGGGAGGTATTTGGCATTCCAGAGGGAAACTTGGAGATAGAATAGCTTTGCTGATGACATATGAGATTGACTAGCATCCAGTTTACTCCTCCAGAGCTGTTGGGCCTGGTAATAAAAAAAGGAAAAGAGTTACAAATCAAAGTCAAAGGATACAATTGTTTCTGAAGCAGACATATATGACTCACAGACAGCCTATCGGTTGAGAATGAAGCTGCTTTTCCTTTGAGTCACCTTAAGCATGTGTCCATTTGACATGGTCTACTATTTACAACCCAACAGAATATTAAAAATAAGTATATGCAGCCAAGTACAACAAATAATTTGAAAATTTACAGGGCTAGAGTACTCCAAGCTTCTAATCGCTGAGTCGCAATTAGAAGCTTGCTTGCACACAAATGACTTTCTCAACTTGCTTAGGCAACTGTGCAGCTTTGGGGTCAGGATTCACAGAGGCATTTAGCATGGCTCTTCAATGTCAGTTTTTGTGAATTCCAGTCCAGGTGCCAATCCCCTTTGGATGCTGAAATCAGCCTGATAAACTTTGCCCTCTGTCTCTTCAGTCCCTGCCTTTGTGCCTTTCCCATTCCCTATTTCTCCATACCTTAGATTGCATGTTAGTCTGTCAGCAACTATTTTCCATGTTACATCTCCAGTTACTACCATTCCAGCTGAGCTTATTTCATGTTCTGAGATAAAAACAACTTCAGCATCTCATAAGTTGCAACTTTGGGAAATAGATTATGAATTTCAGGTTTTGCCAACAACTGAGTAACAGGAATTTGCTCACAGATTAACCCGGGGGAAAAAAAAAAAACAACCAAACCCTGATTGAATTACTGTTCTGTTTAAAGCCCAATGTTATATGCAATGTTGGCCATGCAAAATGGGCTCATCACTTGTAGAATGAGGTACAGCAAGAGAAAAATTATGGTCAGCTTCCCCAGGGAGGTAAAGATTCAAGTGCGGGGTGAAAAGATTTATTTTTAATCAAGTGGATAATCCTCTTAACTGTGCAATGGGAATTACCTCAGGTATAAACATTAACCATTTTAACTATTAAGTATGAGGGAATATTAGATTAATTATTCTGTAGATGTGAAATAAACTGCTGCAGCTTTTGCGGTATGTGAAAAGGACAATGAGTTGAGAGTCTAAATTAGGCATTTAGCTCAATGCACAAAAAGATACTTTGATTTAGTGATCATGTGATTTAGTGATAATAGTTACAAATTCAAGTTCTAGGATATTGAATCATGTTGAATAATACTCACTTGTTCCATTTAACAATATTTTATGCAGTGATTGGGAATTCCACAGTGGGCAAAGGGAGCTGGGCTGACATCTCAGTGTTTTTTATTAAGATTTGTCTTACCTAACTCCTCTGAAATTATTTAAGAGGACAAATATCATTGCTTTTAGTGATAACTACATAAAATTGCTGTTCAATATTTATATTTTGATGGGGTTTTTTTTGCTTGTTGTTGTTTTTTTTTTGTTTGTTTCTTTATACCTTTTTGGGGGAAAATAATGAAAAAATGATCATATATGAACATGGAGATAAATATCTGATTATAAAGTCAACTTTTGCCAGACAAAATAATTTTTCTTCCTTTACCAAAAAAAAAAACCCAAAAATAAAAGTTCTAATATATTAATTTAATTTGACTTAGAATACCAGCACATCACAAGGGCAGAAGTTTTAGAAAGATAATTTGCAAATTCTTCAGTATACTGCAGTGATATCTCTGTGTTACAAGAGAAAATAATTTATAATACTTCACTGAATTCAGTTGCAATACCCTGGAACATAATTCTGGTTTTATACCATGGCTATATCAACTGGTTTCCATAGTATTTCCACAAAACTTTAAGAGATCAGGACAACACATCTCTTATACATGTTAAGCGTTTTTCGGAATGTATAAATATTATTTTGTGTCTTTACTTAGATTAAGGTTTATATTGTTGAAATATCTACATCTGCTTTTCTTCTCACTGTGATGTTTACCACCTAATAAAAATGCTGAAGTTACTGAGAAAAGATCTTTAATTTGTTCTTGCTGCTCAGTTGCATGTTGCATCCTATTTTGTAGTAAATGGCACAATGTCCCAAGTGGTCTGCCATACTGTCAGATACATTATTTATACATAACATTACTGGTTAATCAATGAACAAAAATGCAGGATTCTTTTTCCCCCTTTGCCTGTGACATCTTTAAAGCTACAGTAGAGAAAAATAATTTTGCAATGTATTACACTGTTACTCACTTTTAAATATAGCTTCAGGAATTTCCTGGCACAGTTTGCAGCATTCATCTGATTAAATTGAATGTGATTGTTAGAAAAATGCAGTAACAATTTGTGCAGCACAGAAGAGTAATTTAGTTAACTATGTAGGCTATCCTTTCCAGTTAAAAGTGAGCAGAACATATTCCAACAAACGTTTTTAACAAATCTTTTTAAAATCCAAAATGAAAACTGAATATCCAGCCCATCATGATTTTTCATGTGTATTTACAAGAAAGACAGAATTTAAAAAGTCACTTGAAAACTCAGCAATTTTAGAAGTTCACCCTGTATTAAATGGAAAACAGACTTTATAAATGAACAAAGAACTGAAATATGAAAATATATTTGTGCAAATGAGAAACACAGCTGTACTGTGTCAGAGTACTTCAGGGGATTTTTGTTTCTTCAGCTTATTCTGTCGTATTTTGTTCATAGACATTTCAGATCAATACAAAATATTCAGCTCTGTTCCAGTGATTGAATATGAATACATTATATGCATACAAAAATAGTGATAATCTATGTTGATACAATAGTTCATTTTGCATTAGTGTCCTAGATGGGACAATGTTAAGAAGCAATTTAAATGAAATTCATTTAAATGTCAGCTCTCATGCTTGCGATTTTTCTATAATTGGTTATTTAATTAAAATAATTCTCATAGTCATTAATTTAGACTAAAACTTGCTGTGCACTGACATGTTTTAATTACATGGTATTAACAAAATTGATATGCTTTAAAAAAGCATGGTTAAATTTTAAACAAGAATAAATTAGAAATCTCATAGATCATCCTACTTAGAGTATTAGTAGAGAAAAAGTCAGTCATTTAAAATGTTTATTATAAACAAAGTCCCAACATTATTGTGCATGCATCATATTTGGTTCCTGCTTCAGTGTGAGGAGACTTTTATGTTAACACAGCACCTCCATCTTCGAATTCCTTTAACCAACACACAATAAATAAGGTAATGAACCAAATTAAATATTAATAGAAATCCACATAAACCACGGAAGACAGACACAGAACTGACGTTTGAATTATACTATACCTTTGATATCATTAGGACAACATATTAATGAAGTTTTAAAGGGTTGAATCTTTATCTACTGTTCATGAAGACAAAAAGGATTATATGAGCTTCTTTAGAAAATGCAGATAAGGAATGAAAAAAATTAAATATTCTAGTATAACTACCTGAACAGTATAGGAGAACAAAAGTCTTACACACTGATCATGCAAGGTAATCCATACACAAGGAGCCATATGACTTTATGAAGTACCCTGATGTCAAAGGAGCTAGTTCCATAAATAAAGTAGGTACTTTGTTTTCAGGACTGGACTATACTGAAAAGTGAGAATCAGAATTTTATTTCATTGTCTATTAATTAGGCTAGGTCTATATTACTTTGACCTTTTTAATATTCTATGATTTAATTGGATGATCAGTCTACCTCAGCCTATGATTGCCAATCATTCTGCATAATATTCTTCTACTCTTTCATACCTTGACGTGTGCAGGATCAGGCTCTTATTAACATGAAATCATGATTTTATTGTAAATTGCAGGAGCCAAAAAGGATGTATACAAAAATGTAGAACTTTATTAATTCCAAAATAATATAAATTAACAGTGTTACTTTTTCTGGCATCCAACAGATGAAGGATTTATACTTCTTCGAAACCTTTCCGTTTTGATCCTCAGATTCCACACTGCACATCCAAGAGCCTAAAAGGCTGCTCAAGACTGAGGCCTTATCCAGTGTCACGCTGCTCACCAATCTGACTTACAAAACACATTGTAGTAACAAAATGCTGCTGAAAAGCAGCTCTTGCATGTGGAGAGTGCTCTGTGTTCTATTATAGTCTGAGGAGTGGATCCATCTAAGTGTGGATGTCTAGAGGTGAGCTAATGATTGTAGTCTCTTTATAGCCAGTGGAGAGCAACAGAGCAGAACATCTTATTCCAAAGGAGACTCTGTGATGGGTTAGATGAACGGTGCTCTAGTGGTGGCTATAGTTCTCCATTCATTATAAAGAAAAGTTAGGACATGATCAGAGATTTAAGGTTCAGCTGGCTGAATTCCACACATTCTGAGTGTATAGATTCATTTGCTTTATTTCTAATATTTTTTGTTTGATTCTGATTTATGCATAATGATTTATTTTTCTTTCTATTTTATGAATATAAATTCTGCTCTGCAGAATCATAAATTCTATGTGTCTCTCAGTCTTTAGAGTCCTTATCTTCCATATGTGTGTGAAGAAGGGAAGACCTGTTATTTCTGCAAGACAATGGGAAAACTCCTAGTTTACCAAGACAGCACAGGAAGTCTGTAGCAGAACCAGAAACAAATCCACCATCTAAGCTCCAGGCACCAGCAAAGTGACCCATACTTCCTATTTTCCCAAGTATGACTTCATTTCTCTTTTGTTGCTGCACCGATATGGTATTTCATGCAAGCAGTAGCACAGTTGTCTAATCTTGTGAGCTAATGGGGATTCTGATTTCTCAGTTGGATCATCCTGTCCTACAGCCCTTGCAATGAGGCTGGCTATAGGATACCTCTCTTATAGCAGATTGAAGTGTGATTGTAGCATGGGTTAACTATATGTGGCTAACACAATTACACCATCAGCAAAAACCAGGAGAGTAGTTTATGGTATGCCAGTAATCTGAATGTTGGTGTTTATCATAACGACCCTTAGTTGTATTCCAACTTCCAGCATGTAAAAATACTACCTTGACTTTTCTGCTGTTCTCTGCATGAAACAGATCAGCTACGAGGTTATATAGTATCTCTGATTATCATGTTTTCTTTTCTCACTGTTAACATGCTTCCCGACCTGTAAGTAACCCATATTTACATTGTAGAAAATCATAGACTCATTTAATTCAGGAATCATCTGCTATCACCCTCTTCAGCAATTAAATTCTTGGGATATAAGTTCACTTACTTGTACTTATTGACTCATTTTCATGGTAAATGAAACTTGTGAAAGAAAGCTTTACTAATGCACTCATTTACCCTCAGACTTTTTTTCCAGAACTTCTTCAATGTGAAAGTATTTTCAAGTGCATGTAAACGTAATTTATTGATAGCCTCCCTGCAAAGTTTCCATCAGAGGTATCTTCAAGACTGAGAGCAGTACATTTTCAGTTTAAAATCTATATGCAACTTTAGCCATGAAGCTTGAAATTCAAGAATTCTTGAATAAGATCGACTCTGTCAGATTCTAGATTACTTAATTCCTTAATACATTGCATTAATTGAGAATATTCTCTGAGTGGATATCTAAAGGAAAAGAAAAAAAAAAGTGAAAAAAAGCAAAGGTAGCAGTAACCTGCAGCTTTCTTGTATGGAATGTTAAAGACAAAAGTCTTCCTCCTGAGATAACAAATAGTTTCTGCCTTTACAATAGAAGGACAGAATAAAATCTGCAGCACTTGCAACACAATGTAACTTGTAGCTTCACAGCTGTGTATCAGATCTACATTTGGGCTGGGTAATTTGTTCCAAACTATGACCAAAAACAGAGAGAAAGAGAGAAAAGATAGAGCAATTAAAAACATCACCCTCACCCCCACTGATAATTAACTTAATGCTAAAAAGCTTTGGGGCTTTTTTTTTAATATATTTTTTTTTTCTCATTGTATTTTATCACACCCTCTGTATTGATATCCAAGTCCTAAATCACATGCATCATTTTCAAGACTGTAACCTATGGAAATGTCAAACACACTGGTGTATTTTAGGAAATACACAAATGTAAAGATAAGATATGTGATATCACACATCCTGTAATTCCATCACAATTTGTTGATGTGTTGCCAACAAATCTGTTTCAATTGCAGGTCCAGAACTGATGTTTTCTCTTGGAAGTTGGTCACTGCTATACAAATGTGTTAGCCCCACTTCAAGCTTAATGTTGAAAAGAATTCAGAAATAACCCTGGGAACATTTAGTATTTCCTTGAAAAAGCTGTGGATTGTCATTAACTGACAAACAGTCCGCTGCCAAGTTCTTGCAAGAATTGTATTTGTTGTCTGATGCCAAACAGCCTCTTTAAATGCTAATGAACAAAGTATGGCATGCATTCTGTTCTTGATGGATTATGCCTATACCTTCTGTGGTCAACAGAAGGGGAATTCCCGGCCCATATGATTTCCATTCTGGCACGCAACTCTTTTCTCTGCTTACAAGGCAGTAAGCACTCAAACAGATTAGTCAATCTTATTTTTAAATTAAGTATAGCCTCCGCACCCTAATTCGCATGTATGAAATGTGGAGGAACTATGCCAGGCTGCCTACGCACTGTGTGAGTTTTGTTTTCTTTAGAGGATTAAGCTTCTGACTTAGTATCAGTGATGCTCACTGTATACTGATATGCCTTTTAAATTCAAACATGAATGTTTCATAAACAGCTGATTTACGTGTTTGTCTTTAGCTCTTTGGAGACAGATTTAAGGAATTAGATTTTTAAATTGTCTTTAGTGGTTTTCATAATTTCCTGCAACAGAAAGAGCTGGCTTCATACAGAAATACATTAAAGAACAGTACCTTACTACCATGTGTACATGAAGTTTTGCAACCAGAAGGAGGTCCAGATTTGTGTATATCAATATCTTTGATTACACCTTCAAGCCCAGCTTTCCAAGAAGACTAAATTATGCAGGAAATAGCAAGCTAAGGAGTTGTGCACAGAATAATTTTTGTGATATGATATTGTAATTTGTTTTAATTATAATTCAGTAACTGCTGTTAGTCAGATGATCCTTTCTAGCTAGTCTATGATCTGCTGAAAAGGAAGAAAAAACTCTTGTAGGACAAGAGCAATCTTCAAGCTATGGGCACAATACAATTCATCTTTAGTTAAAATGCACAAGGTATAAAATATGCTATTAACAGAAATAAAGAGTTATAAAAGTGGATAGGAAAAAATTACAACAGTATTTTTTTAACCACCATGAATGAATTTTTCCTTTTAGATGAGCCACTATTCATTTCTCTAAAACTGACATTTGAGGCTGAATCCAGGTGATTCCGATATGGAACTAATTTAACTGTTTCTGGTCTTCCTGCAACTTTACAAATAACTTTGCTAGATAATATGAAATAAAAATTTAATTAGCTCATCGGGAAGTAGTGCTTTCAATAAAATATGTGTTTGCATTAAAAAAAAAATGCTTCTACATACTTATACACATAGGAGGAACATTTGTTTTTCTCTATTTTATATGGGCCCATCTAGACCAGGTTGGATGAATCTTTGAGTAACATGGTCTAGTGGAATTTGTCCCTGCCAAGGGCAGAGAATTGGATCTAGATGGTCTTTAAGGTCCCTCCAACCCAAACCATTGTATGATTCCATGAGCTCTGGAAAATGTGCTTGTGCATGGAGAAAGCATGCTTCTGAGTTAGTGAGAAGTTTGGTCAAAGCTTGTCCCTCTCTGTGGAGAAAAAAAAGATCTCAATGCCTTTTGAATGAAATTCCCATGGAGAAAAGGAGAAAAAAAATAAAAGAAGAAAGAAAATTAGCAAAAGTATCCTGTGTCCTGTATCTCTAATTTACTGGAAGAGCTGGAAAATCAAGATATCCTGTCATCTTATATTCAAAATCATTTATTAAATGGATATCCATACCTATAGGTATTAATTTTACAAGAAAACAATTTTTTTATGGCCTCACTCTCTTTTGAAATGAGCAATTTCTTCTGGTCTTCCAGCTATTTATAGTAAGACCTTTATAAGCTCAAACTAATTAATAAACGAGATCAATTTCAAGATTTTTTTTCCTTGTTCAAAACCACATAATCATTCATTTCAGTAACATTTTAAAGGCCATGTCTAAAATAGATTTGCACCCATGTCCCCAGTGTGAATTTTTCACTCTTTGGCAGCATGCAATAGGTAGTGTATAATGACCTTTTCTCTGTTTGGAACAGGGATTAGAATAATATATTTGACCCTTTTTACTCACCTGGGAGTGATGCTAGTCTCCATGTTCAATGAAGTAAAATATGTCTCTAGTGTCCCAAGGTTAAGGCCATGACTTTAAACTATTTAACACAAGCTATCAGGCTGATTCACCTCAGTCAGACTCCACAGAGTGGTTGATTTTAGTTTTTCTTTTTTCTCTGTCCTATTAGTCTGCATTATATATACTTCATCACAACTATTTCTTATCCACAATGCAATTAAGGGAAATATTTTGCATTACAAACAAAGCAAGTTAACCTCGTCACATTGTGCATTATAACAAAATTTATGGCTGCATAAATGGCAGTGTAAACTTACAGAAAGACTGGTAATTATAGTGCCATTGATGGTCTTTGTTGCTTTAATTCTGAAGCAGCCAGAATGATTAAACTGAATCTTAATCGACTTCTCCATTAAAAATGCTGGCAGAGAAGCTCCCTTAACCTTTCTCATTGATTGAACACAACAATCACCATTCAATTATAATGCAAAAGGACATTTGTTATAATGTACGAAAGATGCATGAGCCATTTCCTTTTACTCAAGACAATCAATGAGATGACTCCTACCTCAAAGAAGGTAAGGTGAAGCTACTGTACCTGGAAGAGCATTAAAGTCAAAGCAGAACTCAGATAACTGCAAACACTACAGTTTTCAGGGAATGGCAGATTACCTAAGTAAAAATAAAGCAAGCAGCACTCTATGAAAAATAAATATCTTCTATAAAAGAGAGCTAAGATGACAGAATTGGAAGTAAATTCCTATTTTATAAAACTGAATGAAACTCTCATGTGACAATATCTAGAAGTCACACATGGGTTTTTAGTTTTAATGATTTTTTAGTATCTTAATTTCTTGCTTAGGAGGAATATTTTGTCTATTTAAGTGGTTACAACTGAGAATGAATAGAGCACAAGAATCACAGGTTGGAAAGGACCACAGTGGGTCATCTCGTCCAACCTCCCTGCTCAAGCAGGGTCATCCTACACAACATTGCCCAGGGTTGCATCCAGATGGCTCTTGAATATTTCCAGTCAGGGAGACTTCACAACCTCTCTAGACAATCTGTCCTAGTGCATGGTCAATTGCACAGTAAAGTTCCTCCTCATGTTCAGGGGCAATACCCTGTGCATCAGTTTCTCCCTGTTGCCTTTGTCCTATTGCTCATCACCACTGAGAAGAGTCGGGCTCCATCCTCTTGACACCCTCCCTTCAGATAGTTAAGTAATTAATATTGATGAGATACCCTCTCATTTGTCTTTAGCAGGCCCAGCTCCCTCAGCCTTTAAAAACTTCTAAGAGTTTTTCAGTCATCTTTGTTGGTCTCTGCTGGACCTGCTTAAGGAGCTCCACATCCCTCTTGTACTGGGGAGCCCAGGACTGGACACAGCACTCCAGATGTGGCCTCACCTGAGTAGAGGGGCAGCATCACCTCCCTGACCTGCTGGAAAAGCTCTTCCTAATTCATCCCAGTATACCATTGGCCTCCTTGGCCCCCAGGACACTCTGCTGAATAATGAATGGCTTGTTGTCCACCTGGATGCCAGATCCTTCTCTGCAGAGCTTCTTTCCACCAGCTCAGCCCTCAGCCTGTGCTGGTTCATGGGGTTACTCTTCCCCAGGTGCAGGACCCTGCATTTGCCTTTGTTGAATTTCAGACAGTTCCTCTCTGCCCGTCTCTCCAGCCTGTCAAGATCCCTCTGAAGGGCCCTCTGGGCCATTCCTCCCAGCTTTGTGTCACCGGAGAACTTGCTGAGGAGGCATCTGTCCCTTCATCCAAGCCATTGATGGGGAAATCAAACAGTACTGGGCCCAGTATTGAACCTTGGGGGACACCACTAGTGACAGGCCTCCAGGTAGACTCTGTGTCACTGAAATGACCATGTAATATCACACGCTGAATATAAACATTGCAATTACTAAGAAACAACACTGCTTCTGCACTTGGAAACTGAGAGGATATTTCAGAAATCTGTGGTTTTCACTGGAAAAGATTACCTTCATTAGATCTTCTTTTTCCTCAAGTAAACTGGAAGAAAAAGAATATTATATAGTTAATATCTTACACACATTTGGGAAGATTGCTCTTAAAGAGGTTTCATAAGCTTTCCAGTGAGAGAAACTTTTTAAATCTGACATATCCTCTTCTGAAAATGTTATTCACTTCTGTTCAAAAAAAGGTGTAATTTTGGAATTGGTGTGGAAGCTCTTATGCCACTTTTGATATCATTGAGAGATGGAAACCCATGGTGGATAGAAAGAGGAGCACCCAGGCCCCTACTACTGCTAATGCCAGTAACAGAGGAGTTGCCTCTGCTTCAGTTTGCACCAAGTCAGATCAGCCCCTGAGCTGCTGGAACTCATCAGAATGAGCTCTACTTCCAAAGCAAAACGTGCAGGAGCTGGAGACTCAATACTGCGTTTTCATCTGTAGTCCCTAAATTGTTTGTGTCCATCACTAGATTTTGAGTGGGAGAAATCCATTCAAACGTTTTCTTTAGTCTCTTGATCATTTTGCAGCATTTCTTTGCCCTCTCCAGAAAGTATTTGTATTGAGTGTTTGAGAGACAGGGTGAGCACTATTTCAAAGTTATCCATACACTGTTCATTGTTTTCAATTCTGCTGTTCTGTCTCTATCAAAACATTGAGTTCAACATCCATTTTCTGAGAGATGTTGGTGCTGCTTTTGGATTTTAAAAGCCCCATAATACACTACTCATTCTCTGAATTCTTACATGCATTTCCCAGTAGAAATCACCATATGTTGTTATCTACCTGGGAAATTATTTCTTCTCCTGCTTAGCCTTTTTCTCATTACTCCAGCTTGTTCTTTAATGTAAAACACATCCTTTTACAGGCTGTGAAGTCAATTGATATGTATCTGTAATGTTCACCAGAATCAAGAATAGCCAAAAGGTTTGGAGGGCTGGGAAAACTATCCTGTATAATCTAAAACACTGAAGAACTCCTCAAACTTTTGAAAAACTCCAAAACTTTTGACACTCACTCTTCTAACCTAAAATTACTAATAAAAAACTAAAATAACAAAAGGAAATTAAGGCAAAGGAAATATATTGTAATGGATATGTACTAGATTATCCAGGGAATGTTGGTTTTCCTGTATCTTTTTAGCCTTACAGAACAGATCCCATATCCTACTATTTCTTGTAGATTGGTAAGCAGTTTTTTGACATCACATCAAATAATTTTTAATAACAACCAGGAGATGAGTACTTTCTGATTGAATATAATAGTTCTGCTTATAAAAAATGCTCTTCTCCAAATTTTCTGTGATGTTGTGATGACCACAGTTATGGCATAAATTGCTGTATAAGATACGAATGTGATCTTGATAACTGACATGGCAAGAAACATTAATTTTCAAATTTTCTAAATTTCTGTCAACTCCCATAAAATTTTATTGTGAAGAATATAATTCTCTCAGTGTTGTTGATTCTAAATTCAAAATACAAATAAAAATAAAATCAAATATATTTTTATGAATGGTGGAAAGTTGAATATTTACTCCCGACATAAAATATTGTACAATACAATGTACTGTGATTACACTGTAATTTACAATACAAGATAGACTAAAGCTCTGGACACATGTAAAATCCATGGATAGAGCCCAAAATTTTGATCATTACCCTATTAAGGTGATGTTATCAATCTCCTCCTCCCCAGGCTTTACATACTCTTGCATACTCTTGAGGCGAGAAAGTGAGAAATGTGAGATGTGAACTCCCCTTCTCCATTGTGGAATATTTATTCCCTTTAGAAAAGTGAACAGTAGGTTCAAATACTGTTTCTCAAACTGAGGGAGATTAGAACTCTCTATCCTTTAAGGCTAAAGGAATTGCTACTTCCAAGAGTAACAACCATGCTATCTTTCCCACTCTCAGCCCGTCTATTCCTTTTTTCCCACCTACTTTCCTTTCATTCCATTAATTTGATCATAGTAAAATAGGGAATGGATTCACCATTTCTCACATTTGTTAATCCAAAGCAAAGTTGAGGGAACAAAAGGACTGACACAATGAAGTACAAACACACTCAAACATATCAGCCCCTAGCAGAATAGCCCTCTGTTTTGACAAAAGCATGTCAGCTTTAGAGCAATCCAGCTGACAGCTTCTTGATTCTGTACCTGCTGCTTTATCCACTCATTTATACAAAACCAGCTGTTTGTGTGCTATCCTTCCTTGGGAAAGAAATCTCCAGCTTTAGGGCAGAAATAGAGATCTTTCTTACTTTTCAAATATTGATTACTGATTTTATTTGCAAGATAATAACCAGCAAGCTTGTTGCTAGCTGACAGGCAACAATGCACACGGAGGTGAGCTCCTTGGCTACCATCTGTCCAGCCTGTCCGGGTCATTCACAAATAGCCACAGAGCCCTGAGCTGCCAGCACTACCTCTGCCCCTTCAGCAGCCCACAGCAGATGAAAGCTCAGGAATAGGCAGCCTGCTTTTGTGGACATCAGCACAGGCAGGGTTTGGAAAGAAAACTACTGGAACAAGACTGCATTTTCGTCTAAAGGCAATATTTTTGTTTCGCCTGACATAGACAAGAGTCTGCTTGTAGTAAAAAGCAGCCCTGTTCTGATGGAATTAGACCTCACAAAGAAAATAAAACCCTTGGGAAAAGTAAATATATTTGAGGGATTAGACAAGAAATCAGAAACGTACAGCATAAACTTTATGTCAGTGAGAATTATCACACTCCTTCATGTACCCTGTAGAATTTTACTTACCTTCTATTGGCCAGAATGAGAATCTCTTGGTTTGTTTGGTCCTGCCCAGCATTACTGACAACTGCATGTACAGCTTTATTAAATTTTATCTAGAGTCAGATCCACTGCAGAGAACTCATCTGGTGTGTCCCACGCCAGCAACATTTCTTGACACTGCAAAGGGGAAAGGAAAAGTGAAACATTTGTTTTCATAAATTGGATATCAAAAGTAATCTAAAATGCACAATGTGAAAGAGATATCATAAAAATTATTTCTAGTTTAAGATGAGATGCTTTGTAAATATAACTGTAAAAGCAGTTATTAAGAAGTAAGTTATTCTTAGTAAATGTCATATTTTATATCCAGAACTTCACCTCATCCTCAGTGTTGTACAAGCCTTTTATAATTTTTTTTATAAATAGGTTTCTCTTGTTCATTATAAGAGAAAGCAAACACACTGAAAGGTGTTGCCACAGAGAACTAGGGTTAATATAGTGGTGACTAAATTCAACTGTTCAAGCACTTTAGCAGTTCTCACTGACAGACAAATTGTAGGATATTCATGTGAATACATTGGGACCAAAAATAATGAGCTGGTAGTCTTGCTAGAATAGTGTCTTTCAAGCTATGTGGATTATCTATATTTTACTTGGGCCAAAAATTAATGTGATAGATATACTTATGGTATGTTTGTGCTCCTTTTTTCTTTCCTTGTGGGCTGTAAATATTCATGTGGAAAAGAAATAAATGCAGCTAAGCTGTTAAGAAATTCACATATGTTTAAATTGCTAAATATAAATTCTGGAAAATTTTATTGCTCTTATGTCCCTTCTCCCCAACTTCAAGATATAGAAATAATGTAAACATAAAATGTAACCCTTAATATAACAATTTTGTATTTAATGTCTATAATACACCATTAAAATGCACTTGGGATCTTCAGTTTGTTATGTTTAGTACTAGAATATGACCACTAGTAAACTGCTGAAAATGCCTGAATGAGAGCTGAAGATGTGACCAGGAGGGAAATTATATGACATAATTTTTTTAAGTTGAAGAAATTTAACAAAAAGGTGTTTCAGTTTTACTTTAAGCAGACAGGTTTCATATGCAAGTAGTATTTATTGGAATCGCTGCCAGTCAATCCATAAATATTATGTTCTTACCTTCCTATCACAAGAAACAAGGAAGAATATAATTTATGAATTTTCATCTTACTTTTTTTGGGTATAGTTTTATTTCTACTGAGCTCCTTGACTATCATTATCACCTAGAAGCAAATTAGTTATTAGCTAGTGAAAACAAAATGAGTATACAAATGTCTTCCATAATTTAAGGAAACATTGCAGTAAAATGAATTATGGTAAAACAAAAACAAATATTGCCTGCATGGAGACTATATTTTCACTCAACCCCATATGTGACTGAAATATACGGTAGAAATATCTGAGTTAATTTTAAACAAGCTTACTTGTTAATGATAATAGCCAGGATTTCATGAAGACTGAGAAGGAGAGTAAATTAAACTTGAAGATTTCTGTTTGATTGTGGTTAGCTGCCATTGGTACTTGGGGTAGCTAGTACGAGGCAGCTGGAACTCTGTGCTAGTCCCATATAGCAAAAAAAAGGGCAACCCTGACTCAGGGAAGAAATGATGATGTCTGGCTCCAGACCAGAAGGCTGAAGGATAGCTTTATTAAAACTATACTATAGTACACTAATTATACCATTTAAAGAGAGACTATCCTATTCTACATACATACTTCTTACCTACCTATCAACAACTAACAACTCATGACTGCCTGCTGAGAGTCTGAGATGCAGCTGGATCCAATTGGTCATTGAACCCAAACAACCTTCACCAGAATCCAATCAAGCAATCACTTCAGGTAAACAATCTCCATACCAAATTCCACATGGGGAAAACAAAGGAGCAGAGATATTGTTTTCTCTTCTTCTCTCTGTGCTTCTCCTGAGAGACAGAATTATGTCTCTCTGTCCAAAGAATGTGAATATCACAGTCCTACCTCTGTTTTTGATGTCTGCTGCTACGCCATTTAATCTGTTTATATGTGAACAACATGGGGGAAATAAGGCCTCCAAAGAAGAATAGAAAGGAGTAATCTACAGTGACTCCAAAAAACAAACAAACAAAAAAAAACCCTAAAAAACAACAGCAAAAAAAAAAAAAGAGAGAGAAGGGAAATGAGTTTATATCCTCAGTTAAGACCATACTAATTTTAATACAAAATGTGATGTCAAATAAAACTGTTAAGGGCTATCACATTGATAGTTTGATTGAAGAAAACAATGTCACGTATAAACATCGCCTCTGTGGGAAGACCATGTAGAAAGGAAAGGTGCAATTTTCATTTGCAGTTAGGTAGAAAGAGTTTGAGTGAGTCTGAAAATCATCTAGAACTCTCCTGAAATTCTAGGAAATAAAAATCTTCCAAATGGAAATATAAAGGGGAAGGGAAAAGAGGAGGGGGAAAAAAAGGAAATTCTGAAGGAGGCAATATTTCACAGGAAAAATTCCTTTTCTGGATAATGTTTGGAGAACTTTTTGAGATAAAGTTGTTAGCCTTAAGTAAGGCATCCCTTCTGTATAGAGCTGACATTGCAGTCTGGTTATACTGCTGCAATGCACTGTAATCTAACCAGTGAGAGATCATTATTTGTTTATTGACTAGAACCAGACAAAGAAAGCATATCTATATTTTTAGAACTCCTTAACTATCACTTTGAAACCCTGAAATGATTTTATCATGCTTACAGGCAGAAAATGTTTCGTCATTTGAGATAAAGTAGGATGGCAATTGGTTGAGATAAAGTGGAGTGCAATAAAATTAAATGTATTAGATCCATGTACAAGTTCCTTTAGTATAGCATGTATTAAATCATTATTGAAGAGCTGTTCAAGAAAATTGCATAAGAAACACCTGCACTGCACTCATTAAAACTCACTTTTGCCTGTAACTCACAAAATTATATGATACAACAAACCTGAGACAATGTGGTTTTCTTAGTTGACTTCTAAGTCTCACTGCAGACTCCAAACTACTTTTATAGGAGTTTCTTTTTCTTTAGTAAAACAGTTATTTTCACTAACCACTAATTATTTTTCATAAGCACATCAACATATGTGTGACATTCTGTAGAGAATGGTGGTAATTGAGTAATATTATACCAGACAATAGTCACATAAGATCACTTGAAGTTATCTGACCAATTAAAACAAAGCTATCTTGCAGTATCATTCTTACACCTAATTGCTTGGGGAAAATAAGAAAAAAATTCGTAAATAAATTGCCAAATATTTGAAAATATATGTGCTTTAATTGGTTCCTTCATGAGGCCTCTAATTCAGATGCTGGATTCATAATGTTCCCAAAATTTAGCTTATTGTGCAAAGTTAAATTCAAACTTTGGGATGCTGTTTACGAGCTATGTTCATGTTATATTGAAGTTTTTATGGGAACTGTATTGTCATTGTTATAAAGAAGCAATTCTTTTGCAACAATTTTATACACCAGAAGATAGATTAGGTATTTCTCTGTAGTGGTGACACAGGAACACTGTCGATTTATGAGTGATGTAAGTATTTGTTCAAATAAAAAAAAAAATGTCTATTCTAACTTATACTGCAATACAAAGCTACTCATACATTAAATTTCTAATTAAATGTATGTGGATGTGGAATCCACATGATGTGGAATCCATTAAAGGTCATACAGAAAGGAGGTTTATGGAAGTGGATAAACGTTAATAATTGCATGTGGCTTAATCAGATAGTCATTGAGGTTGGGTTGATAATGCTGAACACTGGATAGAAAAGTTACACTTCTGTCATGTCAGGAAGCACTTTAAAAGTACCGAACAAGAAAATTTTCAAGTTTTGACTCAGTATCTGCTTCCTCAAATAAGCAACTCAAGCAATGTTGTAATTCACATAGTTTTGTTCATGTGCTCATACTGAAGTGTACTATATTCCCATTTTCTCCTAAAGGTCTCTGGATCCTCATACCCACTATGTTGCTGAAGGTCTCTGATTTCTGCATGCCCTTATTTCTGATTTTGTGGGCCAGATATGAGTGTTTTATTTACCACAAGATAAGTTTTACCCTAAATTTATATTTTGGTTCTTGTTCTAAGAAGAATATGTTTCTGGAACCCTAGGTTACAGGAGGGAAAACAACATATTTATCCCCTTGATCTGCCCTATAAATAAGTAAGGTTTCTTAGAGAAAGTAGTTTGTCAACCTGAGGAATAAAAAAAATAAAAAAAATAAAAAAGAGACCTTTGATACAGTATGGTTATTATTTAAGTAGTAAAATGCTGAAGATGAAACTGCACACTCCATACCCACTGTCTGTTATATATCTGCACTGCAGTGCAGTCTCCAGCAGTGTAACAACTGAACTTTATAAAGATCCTCATTCTGTTATTTACTTAATTTCTTTCTCCTTTTATTTTAAACTTACTTCTAATTGTGGATTATTTTAACGTACTTATGGATAAAATGACTGACTACAAACCATTCCTTTGACTGCACACCTTGTAGCATATGTATGCATTAGAGTACTCACAGGAGCTGGCTGGATGTACTGAAATGTTGCTAGAATGTCTACGGAGTACTTCTGCTTAACACAGGATTTAATTGAAAACAAATTGATGAAGAACTTTATTTGCTGATACCTTTCAGCCAGACTTTAACTTCAAACAAATTCCACCTTATTTTCCTATCATTAAAATTTGGCCCTTGGAAGAGTTCTGTCCTTCTCTTTCAATTCTATCAGTAGTGTAACTCTGTCTTTCTAGCCTGAGATCTCACCTAGCTGTCTGTGTTTTATAGAAACATTTTTAGGAAGTTCACTGAAGGTTACAAAATGGCTATTTTGAAAAATATAATCCTGAATCTGTAGAGTTTGTACCTGCTATTTCAAACTGAAATTTGCATTTAAAAAATATCATTATTTTATTTTATACAAGGAGTATGTCTATTTCAGCATTGTGCCATGAATCCATCAAAAAGTCATCTAATGCTAATGTTTAGATTTATATGTGTTTTGTTAAAAGTATCTTTTATATTTATCCTTATTTTGTCCAGTTGCAGGCTCTTGTTTCTTGGACTTCAGTTTTGCTAATTTACTCTCTCTTTTTCCCAGGCATAGTCTCATTACTGCAACCATCTGGAAAACCTTCCTCTTCTGTAAATGTACATAACCTCTGTGATGAAATTGATATTAACCAAGGACCTTATCTGTATTTTTTAAAATAAATGCCTGCTTTGCTCAAGAAAGTCCAAAATAGCAACAAGTGACCTTGGCAGGAGAACCCCCGTAACAAACAGTTTGATAAATGGTTGAAAAATCAATCACTGGGAATAAGTAGAGGATTTTATGTCATGTTATTTCTCGAATTAACAGCATATGCAGAGCATGAGCTGTGATTTATAGAACTAGATAAATTCCCTTTGAATCAATGAGAGATTAAACTAGGATGTATCTGGAAGAGATTACATTAGGACATATAACATTGAACAAAGTTATTTGATATCATGCATTAATGATTAATCATTGCTTAAATAGATCTCTTTTGGCATTGGACATGTTCCTCTCAATTATACCAAGACCAAATTAAAGTGCATCACACAAAAAAAAA
>QUSF01000006.1:21907284-22016729 GCA_003676055.1 Chloebia gouldiae
ACTATGCAAATTTACAATTTAGTAATCCCCTTGATCATTTTTTTTTAATCAGCAGGGAGGCAAGTAAATAGCTGAGAGGAAATAAAGAGGAGAGCATCCCAGACCTGGAGAATATGACAAGTTGAATCAACAACATTTGCTATCACCTTCAGCAGATTATTATTTCACTCTACTTTTTTTTCCATATTCTTCTTTTAGCTTCCACAAGAAGACTGTAAGGTAGTAGCCAGGCTACTGGGGTATAAGCTACTGTTAGGTTTCTAAATCAGTGTAGATGAATCTCTGTGAAACTTCATCATGGTTAAAGTTGTCAAGTCCATTGATAACTGTATTTAGATCCTTAACAGGAAGGAAAACACACAACAGAGTGCTGCTGAAACTGTAAATGCCATGTTAGTGATAAATGCAGTGACAATTTAAATTTGTCTCTGAATTGTTATTGATAATTGTTAAAGTAACAAAAATGAAAACAGAAGCCAGGTTTCCTGAATATTTTCATTTTTTGCATAGTATCAGACTGCAAGTATTCTCCAGACAGATCAGCTGAATTGTCACTAAAATAACATGGAATCTTTCTTAGATGTATAAATGTCTGTCTCCATGTGCTGGCATCTACCATAATCAAACCCATATTGCTCATCTTCAAAGAACCTAGAAAATACCTCTGAACTCTATGTAAAAACTCATTTGTTTCACCTTCCTTTAAAACTTTGCAGTAGTTCATCACTTTTCTGGTGATCTTTATTCATTAGTTAAAGAAATTGAAGGTGCTGTTAGCTGACATCACACCATGAGTTCAATAACTGAAAGAGAAAATATTTGCTCTGCAAGTAAAACATTGGAAAGAACTCACTAAGTTCGATATTATTAACATGAAAGACAAGACACTTAAAGGTTGCTTTTCTTTCCTATTTCAGCTACCCAGTGCTTAGCCTTCCCTCTGATGCACCCTACACAGTATTTAAAGACTAACTTCTAATTCATATAAAGTTTATTGGAGAAAGGTGATTTTCACACTTTCATTTCTGAACATCTCATCATAAAGTGTGAATAAGGAGAAATAATCTGTTTTTCATCATCTTCTGTGTTAACAGAGAAGACTTAGTTATAGCTTAGGTTATAGCTGAGGTAAATCTTAAACTAAATCCTTTACATCTGAACATTTCCAAATGCAATGAAAACATCTCAGATTGTTCTAATGCTATTTATTTTTAGTGTGAGAAACAATTTTGAGCTTTATATACCTAACCTGACCCACTAAGGCTGATTTGTTTTAAGACCCTGGTCTATAATCCAAGATCTTAGTTGAAACGAAGGTTATTTTTAATACTGGTAGATACTGAAATGATAAAAAAACTCATTGAAGATAAAACTTTTCTTCTTTTTTTCCAGTACAAACCTATGATGCTTTTTACATATTAAAGCTGATGAATAACAGCATCATTGTCTTCTTCCTGAAGATAGGTGATACTCTGTGCATCCATGTATATTTGTGGCAGAGATTTTCTCTCCTTATTCCAAAACACATAGTGATTAGAAGGTATTTTTAATTAAAATAATGGCTGTTGTGGTTATGTTATTGAGCAATATTTTGGGATAAATACATTCTCTGTTAGAAGTATAATTCTACTTTTCATCTTCATGCTAAGTAATATTTATATATAGTCTTCTTTAAACTGTGTAAAGTTGGATTTGGTCCCAACTGCTAGAAGGTGTTGTTTTTAAAACAAGGCTAAGCAAGCACAAAAGTTTATATGAAGATAAAGATTTGATTACCATTCAGACAAAACAAGTTCAGCCAGGTTGACTTGTGCAGTTATTCCAGTCTGACTCCAGTGACTTTCCACTGTATTGACCTTTTAAAGAGGGATTGTATTTTGTTGCAACCTATAGTGCTTTTCAAAGGAAGAAATACTTAGGGTGGCAGGATACAGTGCAGGTCACAATGGTTAATAACATGCATTCAGCAATCTCTTATAGGCATCTGCATTAGAGCCAATTCATTAACAGTCACAATGGAGTTTATTAGAGATAAAAAAAGCATTAACAATCACACCCCTGTGAGGTGGTCTCTTATGCAACATCGGTCTGTAGAAATATTCAGAATATTCAATTTAGTAACTTCCCTTTTGAAAGACAGTATGCTAAAGCAGTGATACAGGAATTCATATAAATCTCTGCTGGGTCAAAGATTATGCAATGAGTCATATTTATAGCATTATTTTGGCATTTTTGTAATAGTCTGAAATCTCTGTTTCAACAGACAAACAAGCTTCATGCAGAATACTGTAGATTCCACTATTAATATATCAACATAGAGAAAAATTATGCGAACACAAACAACTGGGTAAACAAATATAGATAACTCAGTGGATCCTGAAAAAAAACTCAATGTTTCTTTCAAAAGTAGTGGACAATCCCAAAATATACCACGTGAAAAAAGCCAAAACCATTTAAAACCAAGAATGTTAAGTTGCCTGTCAGTGGTGCAAAAAGCCACCTGTGCCAGCTTCTCATCTGTTTGAGATTAATAACTACAAATGTCAGAGTCTAATCCTTCCAGATATTGCAATGAAGCATCAGACAGCACATACTATCTTAATGTGATTCAAAAGTACTTCTCTGCCCAGAAAGAGCCAATGTAATGTAAAACAATAACTGGGTGGTTTTTGGTTTTTTTTGTTTTTTCAGTCCAAGTGAAAACTACAGAGAATTATGCCATTGTACTCTTTGATAAGTTCAAACTGGCAGAATAAAAGACAAATTTCAATAATGATTACTGCAAGGGTCTCACCCAGAGGTAAAAAGACATAGAAGAGATGAATCCACAATTTTCTTTTCATCTGTCAACTTCTGCCTTTTCTTCCCACCTGGCCTTTCAAACATCTGTGGCAAACAATGCTTTCCTAACTCATTGCTTTGACCTTGCCATTGATTTGTTGGCCTGTTGAATTCTGTTCAGTTAGATGTATTGCACGAGGCCCAGAAGCCCTGAGAACATATCAGAACTGCATCGTTAGTGCTAAAGAAATACAAACCAGGGACTTGAGTGGGTTTTATCTTTCTAATTTAGGCATTTAAAATCTAAATGTGTTATGTCCGCCTTGGTCATCTGTCACGATCAAAGGAGAGAAACTATGCTGAAACAGGATCTCATATTTTAGATGTTACTTCAAAATAATCTGTTGACTAAACTTGCTAATTTCTCAACATTTACTGGAAACCAGAATACACCCCTTTATTAGAGGTGTTTGCACTTAGTTCTCTTTATAGTCTCTTCTCTCAAAGAGCTCATAACATATGCACCACCCCAAAAAAACTAAACAGGATGCCACTAAAGGAAAAAATGGAAGAACATAAGATGATATTCTAGAATGAAAATCTCTTCAGTTGCACATTGTCCACTTGTGAAAATTTTATTTATTTTATTCTGCTAGTAGTACTTCCTGCAGAGATGGCAGGTGTTCCACCAGTTACATAATAATGTTTCTTTGCAATGACTAGCTAGGGAGGTGGCGTGATGGTTTGATACGTTCTTTTTTCTGGAATTTGGGATCGTAAGAGATTACTGTTCATATGTCTTTGTGAATAGTCGTTATTGCATAATTTACTAATAAGTGTACAGTAGATGCTATCTATGCAATTTTGGTACTTGTTTCTTTCTGATTCTACATGCTTGAGACTTTCAAATATTTTTATATGTTCTTCCACATTTCCCCTAAGCAAAGTTCCATATTTTGATATTTAATATTTGTCATTTATAGCGTACTATATCCATCACTGGCCTAAAAATTCCTTAGCCTCTGACTGAAAGGGACTATTTCTGGTCTCAGTCATGTCAGTTTTAGTAGAATGTTGATTTTGCTCTTCCTCTACAAGTTGATTTTAATGTGTTAGCATTACTAATATCTAAGTTTGTTTTCTCTTGTTAGATTCTTATTGCTGATGCTTGCTTCTCCACAATCCTTTGCTTCTTTCCTTTCATTATCTAGGTTTCTTTTGTTTTGCTGCTTCCTAGAAAATCCAGTTGTATTTCTCCTGTCAGCTTTCTGTGCAAATTTCTTGTAACTCTTTCATTATTAACAGAAGCACAAGCTCTAGGGTTAGCTTAAAATTTTTTTCAGGAATGGTGCATGATCCAGTTGACTGTATGAAATAGGCTTTCTGGTTTTAAGTTACCTATTTTAACCTTTTTTCTTTTTTTTTTTTCCCCCTTCTTTATGCTTATCATGACTTGACCACATTTCTTCATAAAATCACAGAAGTAATGAGTAGGTCAGATGGGGGCTGCTGAGTTGTTCTATACATTTGTGACACTTCTGTAACAACCCTTATTTACATATTTAGAGCCATGTCTTGCATCCTGTTGACTTTGCCCCTGGCTGATGGTGGTTCGTCTCTCACCACCATGATTTGCTGTGGGTTCTTAATCTTTGGATATCTAGAGAGCAAATAAAACTTCATACCCTCACGGATCCTTTTATTGAAATCCTTGTTATTCCTGTCTACTTCTGAGTTTTTTATAAGCTACAATGTCTTTGTGAAATTAGAGGAAAATAGTAATTGTTCCTTGAGAGCAAACCATGACTATCAATAAAATATCCTTGGCAAAGCTCTAGATAATTTTTTCTGTGGTTCAGCAATAAAAAGTCATTCCAGCCCAGAAGAGTACAGTACAACACAGCACTACCAGCTACAATTTGTCTACTGCCTTTTTGACTTGGTACAGGCAAGAAACAAATTTAGATCAATACCCACCTTTTGGCATCAATATCCCAATTTATATCAAGACATCAGCACTAAGAATCTTACTGTGCAGAGCATTCAAAATATTCTCTCCAAAAGCACTATTGACAAAAGAGTGGGACATAATAAGAAATCAAATGAAGCTGAATAAATACTTGCATTGAATGTTTGATATCAAGAATGCATTAGCTGAAAACAATAAGCAAAAGAAACAAAAATATGTTTGGACGACCATCTCAGCAAGCTCTATGGTTACATCATTAATTTGTGTGCCTTGGGTGCTGCACTGCTAAACATGGAGAAAGGCACTAGACCTCATAAGTCTGGAAATGGGAGGGGAGTGGATACCCATCTTGTGTCATTGTTAGATTGTCTAATTTTTGCATGGACACTTTGTCGGTTTTGAGGGACAACAAACTCAGCGTGCCCATTGTGAAAATACCAGATCTGGTATTTTCTAAATTTTGTGTGTTCTAGTGCTAGCCGTTTTAAAAAGAGCAAAGGTCGAGGACTTCTGGGGACCAAGAGGAAGAGATTAGATGAGCTAAGAACAGAGGAGCATCAGAGAATTAAAACTGAGTTTCACAATTATCCAAGAGGCTATGCTGAGGATGCTGGTTCAGTAGGCATATTTACTGGATTTTAAAATACTTTCCTGAGGTACATGTGCTGAGATAAATATGTTTTGTTACTGTAGAAATGCAAATTGAAATGCAGAAATAAATCCTACAAAGGCTTGAGCAGTGGCAAATTGCAGTCCTTTGTGCTTCCTTGTTCTAAGCTTTCTTATGATCATCATTATTTACTTTTCATGTTCTGCATTGCTAAGGGGCATCACTTTGCAACACTTTTAACTATAAATATCTGATGTGTGTTTTAAGATACCTTTTAACCTTATTTTTTTCCTATTTATAGGGAAAAACTACAGGTGTGTAAGACGTTATGGGAACAGGAATAAAGCTGTTGTAGCAGGGAGGGGAGTACCACCATACCACCATTCTGAGGTTATCATGTATTTATTTTAATGAGCACTTCTAATGTTAGGAGTTCCTTACTTGGATTCTTCTATATGTAGGAGCGTTCTCTGTTTAAATATCAAAGCAGAGGCTTCAACAATGTACAGTCAGATGGTAAAGAGCTGAAGTCTGCGTATTATAGGCCTGATTCATTCGTGCTGTTCCAACCATGCTCCAGGGTCCCAACAAAAGAACTAACCACAATTGACCTTGTGAGAGTAAAAGCTTTTAAATTGCAATGCTTTGGCAGGCAGGTGTGAATCTATGTGGTAGCTATACAGACAATTACTCAGCTTCCCAGTTTGGTGGTTGTATTATGACCACTTAGTAAGATTGCTTGGGCCCTGGTGTCTCCTTTTAAGCCTGGATCTTTGGGGCAAAACCAGATTTTTTTTTTTTTCATGGCAGCATCTCTGCATTTGTGTGTTCCATTAGTCTATCCAAAGTATGGACGCGCACCCCAGTTCCCTAACAATTTTCTGTCTCAGAAAAATGAAGTACAGTGAGCAATAGAGACCCTTCTCTAGTCTGTGCTCGATCAGCACAGTGGAATTTGAAATTTAAAATGTAATGTTTGTAGAAAAATGCCTTTAAGTAGATGGAGGAAGACACTAGAGACCAGAACAGGATGAAGTGCTAAATTAAATAAAGCTTCTGGGTTTAGAGAATATAAATCAACAGCTTGTTGCAAGAACAGTCCCCAAGTCAGCAATTTTGTGCTGGTCTACATTCTCTTATTCTCCACTTGTTGCTTCTAAGCCATTTCTAAACTTTTTACTAATTATGTAATTCTTCCAATCTTAAACACATTTTTTGATTCCCAAATGTAGTACTCTCAACTTCTTGTATTGTCATCATATACACTGATTATGGGATTTATCTCATTCATCTTAGGCATTTACAGTTTAGTTCCCTAAGTCTAAACTGATCAGTTTACAGTCCATGGAGAATAATGGAAGCCAGAATTAATAACTTAGGCCAGTGCTATAAGGAGACCTAACAAGATCCATGTCTGCTCCTGAGGACTCTGTTAGCGACTGCATTTATTCAGTCATTCACTTTCAGGAGGTTCACTTTCACACAGTTCATGGGTAGACTCATTTGAAGCAGCTGGTTTCCACCCACAATGCACTCTGTAACAGGTGCCCCCTATCCCTGTCTATTACCCATGTGAAACTAGAACATTATTGTTGTATTTTTGTTCATCTATTTCAAAGAGTTTGAAATTATCTGAAACTTGTGTTGCAGGTTACTATTGTTTACAACACAGAACTGAGGGTACATTTCATATCCCGAGGCCTGACTGGAGGACGTAAAGCAGTTTGAGAAAGAGTTTTGGAGTTGTATATGGCAGAGAAAGGCAAAGTTGGCTCATTTTTGCAGATTCTGTCTTTTGGGAATGACTACTGGCACAAACCATCAACAAAAAAGAAGCCTGTTTTATTTTGGGGGGAACAAAGAAACCAAATCAAACAGCCTAGGAGTGAAGCAATAAATAGACTAGGAAACTGAGACTTAAGAATTAATTTAAAAGCTAAGTTATTTGATTGTGTACATGTATTTTAAGAAAACAGTTTTTAATTGTCTAAGGTAGAGTTAGGTGAATCCCATTCTTGATTTTTTTATCTACTTTCACAGGATGAACAGACACAAACTTCCTTTTGTCTAGAAAAACCTTTTCCAGTAGGAGCACCAATAGGAGCACCTTCAATGTTGTACTTTTATGCTGTTAATTTTGGGTTTTGATTCTACTTTTAGCAATGTGATCCACATTTGTACCTTGTGAAAAAAATGTTGGAGGGATGTAAATATTCTCATGGGACAAATAAGCTGAGGTAATATTTTGGGATTGTGAGGACCAAACTGGTCATATATGTCCAAAAAATTTACTGCTTAAAATTTTTCTTTCTTTTTCATTCCATTCTTATTTAAGTGCAATAGAAAACCTTAGACTTCCTAGGTAACATTGAGAGACTTACTTGAACTATTTAATACTTTAAATAATGATATAATGTTTAAATCATTTGGGTGTTTTTAAAATTTTATCCATGATTTTTGACCCAGAGATTAGACACAATGCCCCTAAACATTAGAAAATTATGAGCTAGTTTTCTAAGAGCCACACCAGAATTGTTAAGAATCTTTTTTTTTTCCATTTTCATCCAGTCTTTCCTGCACATGAAGGCACATACAGAGATATATTGCTGTACATAAAGATAAAATTCAGACAATATCTTAACATCCTGAGCTTCTATTCTGTTTCTCCACTTTCTGAATAGTCATTATTTATTTTCTAGTTCCCTACTTCTGACAAATTCCTGCTTGACAGGTGTCTTTAGGGTATAGATTTACAGTTTTCACTCACTTGATGAAAATATTTTTCTTATATTGAACAAGATTGTGATTGCTTTATTTTCCTAAATATTTCCTCTCATAAGAGGTAACTCACACAGCTTGGCCCATAAATGCTAACCATATATTCATTGCTACTTTTATATACATGTTTTTCTTAAATTGCAAGCTCCTTGAGAAAAAATTCTGCAATCTTATTCAGAGAGATTGAAATGATCCTAGTTAGTACTCTTTGCCACAAATGTACCAATTGTAATAGTAGATGCTGAAAAATAAATGGTGTAATCATTGTTTTAAAGCAAAAAAGCCCCTGCATCAGACCTGAGATTGGCACAGTTTGACCTCATCAAAGCTGACCCTGTTTTGAGTAGAAGATTGGACTAAATGACCTCCTAAATTCCCCTGAAACATGAATGATCTTATGTTATGAACTTCAGCTGCTACATTTCATTGTTACTTTATCTCTCCTGGAAACAAAATATCAGAAAAATATAATTTCTGCTGTAAATATTTTTATGCATAAATGTGTGTTTTATACATCTATATAAAAACATGGATGTACAAATACAGGCCTCTTGCTATTCTTATAGGTTTCTAAAATGAAATCATACCCTTTTCAAAGTTATTTGGCACTTCTAGTCTCAAGGAAATAAATTTACTTTGTTTTTGTAAGGGAAAGCAAAATGAAACTCACTGAAAATGTTACTTTAAGAAGCCAGTCAATGCATTCATGGGAAAATATTATCAATCCCTGCAGAATATTTTGTTGTTGCCACTTTTTAGAGAGGTTCAGTTCTTCTAGGTCATGTATTTTTCAGTGATAACAGAGGCTGCAAGGTGTACTTTCAGTTTAGAGTCACATTCTTACTCTGGCATTAAAGCATTCAAACTCCCTCTTCTTTTCCATTCCTTTCATTCCATTTTCACGAGATCATATTTTGTGTACATTTTCTTGTAGGATTGAAGAGAACAATTTTATGTTTGAAATATAAAATCAATCTTGACGTTAAAATTGAGCTATATGGGCTTTTTTAATATTTGAGAGCAATCATATTCTCTGAGGAATCTGTGTACAAACTCAGATCTGAAAGAAAATGGTCGTGTTTTTACAGTATGTGAACACAACCATCTGATTTATAGTTCAATCTGTTAATGCACTCTGTTATTAGGCCACCTGGCAGTTTTATGCATTGTGAATTTAAAGAGGAGCTCAATGTAACATAAGCTTTACAAGCTGGGGAAATATTATTGAAATGAAACATGAATGAGAACCATTTAAACAATAAAATAATGTGTGTAGACTACATATTTTTTTCATTTTAGTAAATGCACAGCCTAGGTTTTATTTGCTGAAGTTAGATGAGGTTCTGAGAGACTCCATCAATGAAAGTTTGAACAAGCTTCTTATAATACTGACAGTCCTGTAGTTTTTGATGCTCACATCAGTAAAACCAAGCACACATCTCTCTATTGCACCAGGAAAATGGAAATTGGAGAACTATTTTCACTGTTTTGTTAAGGTAACATTTAATTATTGTATGGGTTGCAGTTCATTCCTCAAGAGAAAAGAAAAAATATATATGACTACCAGAAATAAATTGATCGACACAGTTTTACCAGCCCACACTGTAAATGGTCATGGGCAAAGACTTTAAAGAAAACAAGGACCATCTTAATAAGATGGAGTTAGTGTTAGCTATGTGTGTGTATATATATATATAAGTAATTTACACATGCATGCAAATATTAATTCTACCTCTTTATTTGCTTTGGTTTTATGTCTCTAAAATTCATGTTTTCAAGATTCTGTTCAATTCCAGAATCTTTCTTTTTCTGTTTAAAATGAAATCTGAGCACACTTAAATGACCTCAGGGCCGGCAAGAAGAGTTGGCAGAACTGCAAATACAAGCATTCTATTATTCTGTGTTATAACCCCTCCTCACCTGGCACAGAACCCTGGAGGCACCTAAATTTTCCTAGGTGCTTATGGGCACGTCTACATTCTGAGCCGTGTTGCAATTAAATGTTTGCTAATTTTCCCAGTACCCACAGGAGACCATTTTCATTGGAGTTAAGAATCAAAATGAAACCTCATCTGTCATTTGTTGCTTTCTTTACAATGTTAAAATAAAGAGATATTTTGCATGCAGTGGAAACACACAGTGAATAAAATGGGCAGAATTCCTTTTTAATCTTGCCTGGGTAGTTCCTTAAGGCACTTCAGAACTCCTGCTTTTTTATTTGCCCTCAACTACAAGGACAGGATTGGAATGATTTGGGAATTTGTCTTCTCAGGACTTTACTGGTCGTGAGTTGGGAAGGCTTGTTTAAGCTCTAAAAAAAACCAGCAGAACAAAAGACAAATTCAAGGGAATGGTTACAAACTTGAGTCACAGTCCTTTCCCCATGGCAGTGCAGATAAGCATCCTCCCTTTATTCAATAGAAGTGAAGCAAAACACTTTATATAGGAAATCTTGCGAGTATGTTTATTAATATAAATTTATTAGCACCTCCATGCTTCAAAAGGCACAGAGTAAAGAGGTGTGATTAAACAAGGAAATAGTGCACTGTTAAAAAAATCTGTGTGTATCTCCCCACAACCTAGCCATGGTATTTAAAGCATATATAAGGCTTTGTAACCCTGAAATACAGAACCACAAAGTTTTGCCTAGATAGGACTTTATTTACAACTGGAAGATCAAATTTCCTTATTGATATCAGAAGGAAGACTTGAATCTGAGTGGTTCACATTTTTGATGAATTCCCTAATGACAGAACTGCAGATTAGTTGAGGCTGGAACGTTGCTCTGAGGGTCATCTTGCCCAAACCCTCTGCTCAAGCAGGGACACCTAGAGCCATCTGCCCAGAACTTTGTCCAGAGAGCTTCTGATTATCCCTAAGGACAGAGACTCCACAACTTCCCTGGGCAGCCTGTGCCAAGGCTCAGTCACCATGAAAGTAAAAAATATTTCAGTGTTCAGGTAGAACCTCACGTGTTTCGTTTTGTGCTTGTTGTCTCTTGTCAAGAGGTGCACCACTGCAAAGAGGCTCCCTCTTTATACCTCTTTCAGGTATTTATACACATTGGTAAGATCCACCCTTAGCCCTCTCTGCTTCAGGCTAAACAGTCTCAGCTCTGTAAGCCTCTCTTCATAGATGAGATGCTCCATCCAAATGCACCTTCACTAGACTGTCTCCGTGTTTCTCTTGTACTGAGGAGCTCAGAAATGGACAGACACACCATTGCAGATGTGGCCACACCAGTGCTGAGTAGAGGGAAAGGATTATCTCACTCAACTTGCTGGGAATTCTTAGTCTAAAACAACCCAAGATGTCATTCAACTTCTTTGCACCAAGGGCACACTGCTAGTTCATGTGAACTTGGTCCCCTGTCCTTTTCCACCGAGATGCTTTCCAGTTGGATGACTCCCAGCACACACTGATGCATAGGGTTATTTCTCCCCAGATGCAGGGCTTTGCACTTCTCCTTGCAGAACTTTTGTAAAGAGCCTGTCCTGCACATTCCACCACTCTGCTGAGGTCCCTCTGGATGGCAGCATGGCCCTCTTGTGTAACAGCTGCTCCTCTCAGTTCTGTCTCATCTGAAAGCTTGCTGTAGGTATACTCTGATGCATCATCCAGACCGTTAATGATGATGATATTGGACAAGACTGGAACAAATATTGATGACTGGCATACAATGCTAGTTACTGGCCTCCAACTAAACTTGTGCCTCTAATCACCACTCTCCAGGCTCAGTTCTCTCAGTTTTCAACTTACCTCACTGCTGATGCAGCCCATTCATCAACAGCTTGTCTGTGAGGCTTTACTTGGAGACTGTCAAAGGCCTTACTGAAGTCCAGGCATCAATCATAAGGTATTAGGCAAAGATGCTACTAATAATTGTCTAAATTAGTCATAGGAAGAGGAGAAGCAGACAGGTGTTCAATACTTCTACAAAAAGAATAATTTTTTGCACTACCTGTATCACTTTCACTGACTATAAATGGAGTATGGAATTATCATTGTGATGCAGAGAGCAAATAATGGGCATAAGTTTCACTTTTGTGAGCCCTTACGTGAGATGGAAATCTTACTTTATGCCATAGACAGGGAACTAAGGCTGTGTTACTCCTCTCACATTTCATTATATCCAGTGCAAGGAAGCATATTTGCTAACTGGGCCTAGAAATGATTCTAAACTTCTTGTAGATCATCACTGGATGATTGTCAGATGGTGTACATTCACATTTTTTTGTCTGAATGTAGGTGTCATTATTTAAGGGATCTGTCTGATTTTTTCTTGTAGGGAATGGAGAGCTACTCAAAGAGCTCTCAAAATGGCTCAATTCTGTACCAAACCAGAAGTAATTAGTACTATTTGAAATTACTTGACCTCTCCATCCAGGGTCTGATCCTCCAAGAAAGTATGTTTGCCACAGGTACTTTGCCTTGTATAACAGCACATGAAACTCTCTCAAATAGTCTGAGGCATCTTAAATAGTACTAGACCTAATGTTTTGTCAGCTTTTGCACTTGGCCACTTTTAAAATTCTATCAATTGCTTTGGCAGACATTTAGCTCACACATAATCATGTATTTTTGCACACCTAAATATAGGTGTTACAGGTGAGAGCTCAGTCCAGTTTTGATGAAATAGTTCTACATAACAATGTTTGTAAAACTTATATTTTGAGGAGAAATACACTACATGTATACTTAGAGAAGTTTCTCACCACTGCTCAAAACTGTCTAGTTTTAGTGGTCTTTGAAGAGCACTAGTACACTATAAGTTTGCAAACAGCCGGTGTTAAAAAATCAGGGTTTAGTCAGTAAGTTTTGAAAGTACTTAAATGCCATCTGAATTCAAAGTATCAGGGCATGGAGTAAAAATGAAGCTGTATCTAGTCTGCTTCATTTTTGTTAATCATGATGATCACAGCAAGAAAGCTATATTCTTATTTTAAAATTAACAACATTAAAATATATTTTAACAATATTGGGAAATGTCATTAATTTGAGGTTTTTTAATAAGTCTCAAGGCTTAGTTGAATGTGTAGTGACTTTCACCCTACAAGTCAGGGCAGCAGGAGACTAATTTGTTTGTGTTAGTTCTGAAAATATTTTTGCACAGATGGAAGGCTTGGCAGATTCATTTCTATTCTACTTCTATTTCTAGTCTGCTTCATTTTTGTTAGTCATGATGATCACAATAAGAAAGCTATATTCTTATTTCTTTCAAGTCTTTACAAATATCATTAATTTGGGGCTTTTTATAAGTCCCCAGACTTAGTATAAGGTGTAGAAACTTTCATCCCAGAAATGACCCTACAAGATCAAGTCTGAAGTACATATGAAAATATGAGGAAACAGACAATGAGCTGCCAGTGTAATAATGAAAGAAGGAATGCAAAGGTACAGTATCTCCTCTGTGCAAGTCTCTGCACTTGTCAGCTAGTCACCTTTCACAAGCAGAAAATTCACTCCACAAGGCTTTTTAAAATTCTTCTTTCCTTGTAACAAAGCTGAGCTTAGAAGTTTGAAATCAATGCCTTGTAAAAAGAAACCAAGTGGGTGGCATTTTCCAGCCATGAGACATGCCATTACCATTGACCTCACCACTCTTCTTAAATAGCCAGAGAAGGGCAACAAAATTGTCAATTAGATTTGCAGTGAGCAGGAGTCAGCTTTACTTAACTTGTGCTTGCCTGCATAATCATGCATATCTCTCCTCTATATCAGGAGTTGTTCAAGCCTATAATAACTAGGGTTCAACAAGTCTGAACCACCTTCCTTTGCTGATGATATGGAAGTCGTTGATTTGCTACAGATTATTTGGGATTTTTTTTGTAGCCTTGACAGACTGTCATATTTTAAATTCTACCTCTAAGAGTTTCTGCTGCTACCAAATAGAAAATAGTGGAAGTGCAATATTAAGCAAAAGATGATTGTGTTCTTACTTTTTTAAAGACTGAAGCAGGTTTCTTTTTTACTCTGCACATCATAAAGCAAGCACACTAAATTTGGCATGATGTGCAGTCTCATCATAGGACAGAGTAAGGGACAGACAGTGCTGAAGGTGAGAGCTAAGCACCATTTTCAGAGTTATATGCAGACAGTGGGTGAAATGTGACTTCCTTAGCCACAAAATCCTACTGCCATTAAAACAAAATATTTACTCAAATGTTTTAAAAAAGTTTAAGCAGGTTAGATTTAAAGCTGATGAATATGCTTGTCAGCAGTAATAACTGTGCAATGTTTCTTCAGTTGGCAGGGTCCACTGTAGAAAGGGTGCTTTTCAAAATTTAGTGATTCTTCCTACAAGGTTTATATCTAATTGTTCCCTAGAAGAGAAATTCTCTTTCAACAATATATTCGTCCAAGATTTCCTTTACAAAAGGAAAGGAAATGTCTCTCTCTTCACCTAATCATGGCACTGAACTACTCTGTTTTATAAAAGCAGCCTAAAGTTGTGCTGCTCTAACAAATTCCCTCTGATTCACATTTGAGGCTGTGGTTTCACATCCCAAGTTACACTCTGGATACACCAAGGCTAGAAAACTTTTGTGTGCTGAAAACAGGGGCACAGTAGTCCTGTTAAGCAGTAACCACTATTCTTATCAGCCATTTGTAGAATGATAATAATCTCCACTACCTTTTCCACATGCACATACTCTGTGCAGGATAAGGCTTTCATGCAGATCAAATGTACCATTCATTAGTAATTCTATGCAGCCACGAGATTAGGTACCCATCAGGGACACATAATATTCCACTTCAGTGGTGTAAAGATTCCATGGATTAGAGATGTGACTAGTCTTGAGCAGGATTTGGACCCCTTCCCCATGTACTTGTTTTTCCTTTAACATCCATCCCGGACGTTTTCTACCTTGCCCATTTTTCAGGTGGTTGTTTATAAAAAGCCTGTTATACACCAGGCTTTTTCTTCATTGAATAGCTCCACATAAAATGTGTTGCTTCCTGCTTTATTTCATGGCACACTTTATGCGTGTGAGGACCTTGCCAGGAACATGCACAAAGACACCTCAGAGATCTCTCCTCCTGCCCTGCATGATATGTACACAGTGGATGCACCATATCTGCTGCTTGTTGTTAACTTACATACCTCATTTGTTTGCTTCCCCATTTTTTGACACAAAGGTTCAGAAGACATTGATCTACATTCAAAAGTGAATTCTGGGCTCCTCTTCCGCTAGAAAACCTTTAATTTAGATGTTTCATATACAGAAAAATAAAATGAGACAATCTTCTCCTTTCCTCTAACACTACTGTTTTAGGTTTACACATTTCTAGCACATAACCTTCTACTATGCCATGCCTGCCCTGGAATTTGTAATGCTGTAAGACCTGATTTGCTACAAAGACTAACATTTTTCAAGTGCTGTTCCACTCAATTCATCACATTTACTTAAAATACATATAGGAAAACATAAACCATAACAAAATTAGTCTTAGTTATTTAAAAGTGTAGAGCTGTAAACTACTACATCACTGGAAGGAATCTCAATTAAGCAGAATTGCCATCCACATTAAGCAGTAGTCATTGCCATTAAGTATCATTGGACTTAAATTGTTCCCAGAGAGACGTCCTGATTAAGCGGACTTCCTAGTCTAAGTGTATCTCAATTAAACAGAATGTGCTGCATCAGCATCTCATTTTATGAATGCTCTGAGAAGACATTTGATTAGGATTTTGAAATGGTTTGTCTGATTGCTATCATTATTGAAAATTTAGATGGGAATGTGAAAAGAACTTAGGGGAATCAGTATTTATGGCAATTAGGCACCTAGCACACGGGCCTTTTAACAATGACCAGTAAAGGTTTTTGGATGGTTTGTATGGAATAGTTTGGTTCTGTGTTGACATAGTTAGTTGTGCTTAATGGGATTAAACAGTAAATCTAGAGGTAACTATGTGCCTGATCTTGAAGGCTTAAAAACTTTTATTCCCCTTTCTAAAATTTTTTGGCTCCAAGGAGCTGGTTTTCTGCACACATATGTTTAGGATTTTTCTGCTTATTTAGAACTTGTCATGTTTTCTTATGTCCTTGTATCTGATCTCTCTCATATTTAAATATCAGATGGAAACATTCTGTATTTTAAGCCTCAGGTGAAGTAAAGTCATAATCCAGAAATTTTCATTTGCATCCAATTGACCCATATTTCCAGAATAAGACTAGGTTTCTCTTCTGAATTTTCTATAGAAATTTCTTTATAATATCTAGGTTCTTATTGAAATAATTACCACCTGTCTGACCCAAATAAATACTGATCCAGTGTAACACAAAGAGCAAATGAGGGAAACAGAATCATTTTTTCAGGAGAGAAAACTGATGATATGGATATTCCAGTGGTGTAAATTACTCATTCTGCAACTTCTATTTAATGAGATTTTAGTCTGAAATAGTTATTTTATGATAGAGTATAAGTCAAAAGAAACCCATTTTTGAATAATAGTGTTAATATGAGAAAGAAATGAGAAACACTGAAAGCCATAAACTTCTCTAGGTATATAATCTAGCTGAAAAAGATCATGCAACTTAACAATGTTTGCTCATGAGTTTGTGAGCAAATGTACAACAATGCCTAACAATTTTTCAAAAGCTACTGACAGTTTATTCCAATGGGAATAAACTGAATAAAAGTTATAATATAATGTCATAATAGATATAATAATATTATAATATCAGAATAAAAAACTAGAAATTATTTTTCTTCCCCCCTATATTTGGGCACTTCTCTGATCTTGCCATGTGCAATCATGTCCCAGCTGCACAGTGAAGTCTTTGTCACCTTAAAAAATCGAAGTCCACTTATCCACAATGGAAGAAGGCATTTATCTGCTTAATTCCCATTAGCATTAATGGGAGTTACATGCCTAATGCTGCTCAACAGTGGTGAGAAATACACCTTAAATTTTCAGCTGCTTGAAATAGCAACCTCCGCAACCACACATAAGAGATTATAAATAAAGAAACAATAGAAACAAAGCTGGCTCCTAAGAGGTACCAGCAGCATATAGATAGAAACAGACAATTTTCCCCTCAACAAGATTTTCTGCTTAAATCATTTTAGTAAATAAATATTTAACAAGTGACAGAACTTAATTGATGTTTATATTTACACGGCAGTTAATTTATATTCTGCTAAAGCTGAATCCTCCATCCACAATAATGCTTTATATCCCTCTGTGGTGGCAGACACCCAAACAGCACAGTTGTGTTTTTGAAGAAAAACATAACAACAAAAAATACACTACTCAAATGCTATATAAGTCATTACATTTTTTTCCTCTCTTCAGCTGTCAGATGCATTACGTTATATTATCAGATTGATAGATCTAGTGTTATTCCAACATTTACCATTTTCCAACAACAAATAGAAAACATATAAGGAAGCTTTGGTAACAAATCTTTCTAAATATGTATGTGAAGTAGACAGTTAGTTCAAGGAAAAAACATAACTGATGACAGATTTTATTTCAATCTTCTGGCACTTATTAAGATGTCTACAAAGAAAAAAGCTGCATATGAATACATCTCTTTGTGCAAACAAAGGAAACTTTTAATTGCTTTAATCAGCATTTGCTTTGTCTTTGCAGTGACATAGAAAAACAAGTCAGGTACAATCAGTAAATGTTTTCTAAAGGAAATTTGTAAGCAGAGACTTCAGATGATTTTTATCATTTGCGTTTAGAACATGTTTAAGTCTCTGTTACAGGTGCAACATCTTAAATTTGCTTTATAAAACAGATTGATACAAGATTTTATTTTATATCATTTTAGCATGTGGAAAAGAAGCCAACATAAATCTGATCAAAACTCTCTCCCACAAAACCCTACAGCAAGAGCTGTAGAAGCTATATCAGATTTTAGAAATCAGAGCACAGCCCAAGGAAATAAGCTGTATGTTGACAAAGATGTGCAGCTCAAAAGATAATAATTTGACAAAATCCATGTCAGGCAACAGGGTTTAGAGAAAGTGATCCATTACTTCTCTCAGCTCAGAAGCTCCTGATTTTATATCCTGATTGGCCTGTAGCTCAGTCCTTCTTAACAGAAAGAAGGGCCAAAAAATCTATTTCTTCCATTAAAAAAAAAAAGGAATAAAAGGAACCACAACACCCAAACCTCTCTTGAGCAGAAAATGGGATTTAGTGCTTGTATGCAGAAAATACTCAGCGCTTTCCTTTCTAGATCAGGTCCCACAAGGGAATTAGTTTTTCAAATTTCTAAACTGGTCATGGTCCTGCTGAAGAGATGGACCATTCACTTATCCAGAGGAACCTCAGAATCACAGAATGGGTGAGGATGGAAGGGACACAGTGGGTTGTCTGATTCAACCTCCCTGCTCAAGCAGGACCATTCTAGGGCATGTGGCATAGGATTGTGTCCAGATGGGTTTTGAATACCTGCTGTGAGGGAGACTCCAAGACTTTCCTAGGAAATCTGACCCAGGACTCAGTCAATTGCATAGTAAAGTTTTTCCTTATATTCAGGTGAAACTTCTTGTGCATCTCAGTCGATCAGCACCATCAAGAACAGCCTGGCTCCATCCTCTGGGCACCTTCCCTTCAGGTACTTGTATACATTGATGAGATTTCTTCTCCATTGTCTCTTCCAAAGGCTGTCCTGGCCCAGCTCACTCAGTCTTTCCTCATAAGGGAGCTGTTCTAGCTCTTTAATCATCGTTGTTGCTCTCTGCTGGACCTGCTTAAGGAGCTCCACATCCCTCTTGTACTGGGGAGCCCAGGACTGGACACAGCACTCCAGATGTGGCCTCACCTGAGTAGAGGGGCAGGATCACCTCTCTCGACCAGCTGGCAAAGCTCTTCCTAATTCATCCCAGGATACCATTGGCCTCCTTGGCCCCCGGGGCACTCTGCTGAATAATGAATGGCTTGTTGTCCACCTGGATGCCAGATCCTTCTCTGCAGAGCTTCTTTCCACCAGCTCAGCCCCCAGCCTGTGCTGGTTCATGGGGTTACTCGTCCCCAGGTGCAGGACCCTGCATTTGCCTTTGTTGAATTTCAGACAGTTCCTCTCTGCCCGTCTCTCCAGCCTGTCAAGATCCCTTTGAAGGGCCCTCTGGGCCATTCCTCCCAGCTTTGTGTCACTGGAGAACTTGCTGAGGAGGCATCTGTCCCTTCATCCAAGCCATTGATGGGGAAATCAAACAGTACTGGGCCCAGTATTGAACCTTGGGGGACACCACTAGTGACAGGCCTCCAACTAAATCTTGTGCCACTGATGATGACCTTCTGGGATCTGCTTTTCAGCCAGTTCTTAATCTACCTCACAGTCTACTCATCCAGTCCACACTTTCTGACTTTGCCTGGGAGGATATTGTGAGGGACAGTGTTAAAATCCGTGCTGGAGACACTTACATAATAATACATACATACATAATATTGAAGACTATATTACAGCTCCTCTCTCATCCACCCAGTTAGTTGTTTCATCATAGAAGGCATTCAGGTAGATCAAGCGTGATTTACCTTTAGTGAATATATTCTGTCAATTCCTGGTTGCATTTTTTCCTTCCCATGTTTAGGGATGACATGCAGGATGAGCCATTCCATCGCCTTTCCATGGACTGAGATGAGGCTGACTGTCTGGTAGTTTCCTGGGTCCTCCTTCTTGCCCTTTTTGAGGACTGGGGTGACATTTATTTTCTTCCAGTCCTCAGGCACCTCTCCTGATCACCACAACCTTCCAAAGATCACCATGAGTGACTTTGCCATGGTATCCACCAGTTCTCTCAGCACTCATGGATGCATCCTGTCAGGGCTTATGGATCTGTGGCTATCCATTTTGCCAGGGTGTTCTCTAAACCAAACTCCTTGCCCACAGGAAAGTCGTTAAATATTGCTCACTCTGGTCTCCTGGGCCAGTCATTCCTGAGGACTGGTCTAGTGAGTGAAGATGTGAAGAAGGTGTTAAGTAACTCTGCCTTCTCTGCCCTCTCTGTCATCAGGGTCCTCCCTCTATTTAGTAATGGGCCCACATTATCCTTCATTTTCTAAACATGGTTTCACTCAGTGTTGTCCATCCCAGAGGAAGAGTGATGGAGAGAGCTGAATCTTGCTTTTGTCCCTTTCTGCACCTAAAATAGGATTGTTCAGCATTAATACCCTTACAAGTGGTTCTTAACTGCGATCCTGTGGAACATTCTCAGGTGTTTCAAGCATTGTCAGTATCTGAAAGCCTCTGTTCAGTTATGCCTCTTACTGCACACAGGCTGCATTTTTAGAGATACATGTTTTAAATTAATACTGATTTTAAGTGCCTGTGGGCATTGAATTCCTTCAACAGGCTACAGTATGTGCAGTGATTGTTGCAGTATCATTGTTTACAATGATAAACAGATCTGATAAACAGTAAGGCTAAATGAACATTTAATTTCCGTGTAACTGGTATGACAGTCTTTCTTTAATGTAAATACATACAACAAAATGCTTTTTTTGGAATGTCTTCGATATACCATAGGAGAAGCCTCACCACATTCACCAGCTGTTACTTTGCACATATTGCAGAGCTCCATGTCACGGTATCCCTTGGACTGCCAAGTAAAAAAACAGGATTAAGAAGATTAATTAGCTCTTAATTTAGCTCTTAATTTAGCTCTTCCAGGTCTTTCTTTCTCTGGTTGCAAAAATTTTCTCAACCTTAGCTGAAGAAATTAGCTAATCCTGTTTACAAGCTGCAGCGAGGACCTGCTCATATCTTCTCTGAGAATGGATCTTTGCGTGACATCCCTCAGTACATCGCCAAAGTGACCTGCCTGAGTTTGCTGTTTCTGTAGTCCAACCTCAGCATTTGAAGTCTGTGATCTTCAGAGGCTTGCTACATGTTCAACAACATGAAGAGAAATATGTTACTTCAGAAGAGACCTTGAAAAAAGAGATTAATGTCCATGCTCTAAATTACCCTCTCAAGAGGACTGTGGATCCCATCTCTCTCTCTCCTGGACCCAAACAGAATTTAGGAAGCTCACCCTGGGCCTGTCTCTTTTGCATTTAAAATTAGGAAAAGTGTGTTGGCGTGTCAGTAAATAGCTGGTCTCCCCAGAAAGCTATTATAATACAGGTTATCAGTAGATAAAGCTAATCAACAAAAATAATTTTGGTGGAAGATCAATGTCAAAGTCATATTGACTTCAACAGGGCCAGTATTTCATCCTATGTTTTTATAAACTAGGCAGGAAATGGACAGTACTGTGCTACTGACATTGGAGCTATCATTTTATCCCTAATTCAGACAGTAAACATTTCACTTGCTAGCTATGAGATGGACAGATTCATATAGAATAACCCTTCAAGGATAAACACCCTTTTTAAATCACTGAAGAATTTGTGTGGGACCTTAATCACTAGCACAGACTGGCAGGTCATTTTTCTGACACTCGCACACAATTTTGAAAATCAGCCAGAACTGGCAGGTGCAAAGTTTCTGCACTCCTGTTATACACAATAATTCAGTAGCAAATGGTTATATGTGTCCTAGATATAAATATAGATATAGATTGATAGTGATATATCCAGACATGTTTTGGCAGTAACTGGTACCCAATAATGGAGGAATATAGTAAACAATTGTGCTCAAATAAAGCAGTAGAGAAAAATATAATGTATTTAGATTTTTAAAAAGTTTAGTATGTTTACTTTTTGAATTTTCCTATGTTACTACTTGGTTTACCACCATTGGAAGACCTAAAAATGAAGAAAAATTTTAAAAACAGTAACAAGAGTTCCACTGTCTGTGCAAAAAAGCCATTCCTCAGAAAGTTTAATTTTGAAAACCTTTGCAAACAAGAAGCATTTATGAAATTCAGTCAAGAAGCATATAATTATATGTTGGATCACAGTCTAAATCAGCAATGCATAATACAGAGGTCATCCAGGAAAGAGCAGTTCGAAGCAAATGGCTTCCAGGGAAATTCTCTTGTCCTCTAACCTCCACCTCCTCCTTAAATTTACTTCTGTCCCCTGCAGAGTTCTTAAGAGACCATGAGTGGCACTTGTCCCCTCACCCTCTATTTAATAAAATACTGAAATTGTGTATTATTATTTTATTGACATTTTAACTTTTACATATCATAATTGCATGATCAACATTTTGCATGATTAATGAGAGAAATCAAAAAGATTGGTGAATGATTTTTTTTTTTTTTGGTACAAGTTAGTGATGAAATTCCCTACACATTTCTGAACATACTTGTTAATAACAGATTTAATAATCAGCAAAACAATTTAACTGAAAAAATCCCCGACTTATGCCAGTATTTCTCACAAACACTGAATTATTGTCTTCATCCAAAACAAAGTTTAGCAAAAAAATCCTTCAAAAGGCCTAACAAAGGGATCAAGGATGTTGGAAGATGCTGCTCTACTCAATGTAGAGCTCTTGGACACAAGCTCCTTTGCTGGAAATATCATGGAATCAAAACCAGATCCTCACTGCCTTTAGGCATTTCTCTTGGTATGACAGCCAACACATTTTTGCTCTAATATTCTATCTCGGTTTCCCAGCCATTAAAAATTAGTGAAATGAAAATGCTTTATGTTGATATTCCGAGTATTTTTAAAAGGAAAATCAAGTCCATTCATTTAAAATATTATGCAGGTGGTTACTGTTTCATACACAGTGGGTTGTATCAGACATAGATGCCAGAATTTCAAGTCTCTGTTTCTAGATATAACACTGAAAGCATGTTTATGTTTTAATAAAATATGATTTTTGTAGCACCAATGTCCTGTAAGACATGCAATATGAACATTAAAAGGTGAAAATTATCACATTTTTTTATAACTTGGCAAAATAGAGAAAATAATAGAAAAATCTTTCATGTTTGTCATAAGCATGGCATTAACTCTACTTCATTTAACAGAAATACATATTAGTTTCAACAGTGTTAAAAACATTTATCTAATCAGAGGGTTTTAATATTTTCTGTTCTAAACTAATAACTCATGTAATCATTATCCCAGCAACAACTGCATATCCTCTGATAGAGTAAATCTTATTAAAGGTGGACAGGTTATACTAAGGCTCATCTGTCACTTCCCTGAATATTTGATTTTTTTTAAACAAGGTATTAAAGACACTTGCATATCTGTATATTAATTCCAGAAATGCGGTTATTCAACTGTGTTGTTTAAAGTCTAAAATTCCATAAAAGAAGATGAAAATATTTTTATTAGATAAGGTTTTTGTCAATAAACATTGGTAACAAAGGGGAAACCAGTTCTTTCTCTAATTCCATATTTTAAGATAAAGGATTAAAGTAAGAACAATAAGCATGTTATCATGCTATTATTGTGAAGTGTATCTGAATCATGCTGAAGTATAAGAAATAAATGACAGGAAAAATAATCTACTTAGTTGGAATAAGTGTGATACAATACTTTGTATAAAAATAAAAAAAGCATTCAGGATAGAAATCCCCAAATTATTATTATGCTAAATATTTAACAGATACCACTTGAAAAATGTAAGCTATTCACTAAGTAAACCAAAATATACAAAGAAAAACAAAGGAGGTTAACATTTCATACAACTCTTAATTTTGTTTATTTAATCTTGTCTCAGGCACCTATAATATTCAAATGTTACATAATTACCACAGTACAGAGCTCTGAAACGAAATTCAAAAAGCTGATATCTAGCCAAGACAGCATCAATCAAACCTCCTATCAAGAGAAAGCAATTGCTCAGAGGTACAATGAATAGGAAAAAAGAGAATAGCAGGAATGAATTACACAGTGGGAAGGGCAAAGAGTGGCCAAGAATAAGCCATCCCAAATCACAATGACTTTTACAGTATTGTAGGGGTTCACAGTACTTTAGATATCAAACCCTCTGTAATTCTGTAGCAGCAGATTTCAAGCATAAATACTGCCATGCCTGCAAGAACAGTGACAGGAGGAGGATCCCCAAATAAAGTTAAGCATAGAGAAACCCCCCCCACATACAGTAAATGCCAGCACATTCTGTTTAGTATATTTACCTTTTAAAAATGAGACTATAAGCATGGAATGAGGTCAGAAAAGGATTTTCTTTTTTTTAAAGCGTGACACATATAATACATAACCCAGATAATCTTCTCACAGACATTTGAGAATTGACCATAAAGTGAATAAGCCTTGCAGCACAGCAGAAGTGAATAGCTCATTGTTCTCCAGAAGTACAAATGAGAGGCAGGTTCTCCATCAGCTGCCGCTTTCAGGTCAAGGAGTTCTGTTCAGGGTCAGACTGTGACAAGGTTAAGTTTGGTAAAGGACAGAGACAGATATCATAGTTCTTAACTTTAGCCATGTCCCTAGAACAGAAATTGTAACATCTTATTAGGTATCTGAGATACTTTCTCTCTCAAAGTGGGATACCCAGAACAGCTAAAATTGGTTAAGTGAGTAACACCAGTGACACAGGTTAGGTAAAGTCCCATGCCTTCTTTAAGTTGATGTGTCTCCCTAGGACTTTGGAACAGCATGTTTCCACCTAAGAATCCACACCACAAAAATTATTTTTGAAGGAAAACCCCTCAATACTTTTTCCCCCAAAAGAATATAATAATGTTTTTATTTCCAATTAAAAGAAAAAGATATCACTGTGTGGCTACAGACATAGCAGTCTTGTCAAACCTACTTTTCACTACTACCTACTTTGCAGTGAAGCACTGCAGCCAGTTTGGGTGTATCTATACAGCAAATAAAAAAGGACCAGGAACTAGTCTCTGGCTTGTTGCCACAAGGCCATCTGACTGACAGATTTTATACTTCTTAGGACTAGTCTCCTATAGAGATATTTACCCTGCAGTCAGCATAATAAGGGTATCAACTAAGAGTTAAGCAGTGTGGACAGCAAGGATTCAGTGCTGAAGTCTGCTTTGCTGCTTTTTTTTTATTTAGAGAAGTCTCCCCCCACTACTCTGGGGAAGGAGTATTGTTTTCTTTCCCTAAGAAATTATGCAAGAAAAAAGCAACATTTGTAAAAAAGGATTACAGAATATATTACACTTGTTGACAGAAATTGGGGAAAAATATGCTTTTGGGACACACACGTTTTACATTTCTGTCATAGAAGCTTCAGTCTTGAAAGCTAAATACATGTTGGAAGAAATTACTCTTGTTTTAACCTGTTTATAAGATATGCCTTACTGTGATGAGGTGGATTTGAGATGTGTTGGACCAGAAAGAAGAACAAGCTGGGAATATGGATTTCCAGTCTGGTGATGCTGGCTGCTTAGTGATTCCAGGTTCTGCTCACCAAAAATATCTGGCATTTTGGAATATAAGCCAATGATTGTTGAATGCAAAACTCAGCAATGTGATTGCAAGGAGGAAGAAGAAACACAGCACTCTCCTTCTAAAGTAGGTGCCCTAAACATTCACATTCAGTGGAGGTGTTCATAAACTGTGCTGTCCTAGTGACTACAACCTTCTTCCAGGAGGGTATGATGGAACAGGGACTGCCTGTATGGATGTTCTAGCCAGTAGACACGCGAAAAACAAAAAAAAAAAAAAAAAAAAACAAGAAAAAAAAAAAAAAACCCCCAAAAAAACCCCAAAAAAAAAAAAAAACCCCCCCCCCCCCCAAAAAAAAAAAACCCAAAGAACAAACATTATTTTTCAGGGAGAAAGAAAAAAATTTCCCTAGTATTTTATAGGCAACTTGATACTGCTGGAGTGAAATCAGTAAGAAAAGCACTGCATGAAGTTCCAGTGAAATCTAAACAGAGAAAGGATCAATTTCTGAAATGAAAAGGAGTTTTAGGCAAGAACTAGGGCATCTTAGTGTGCCTTCTGCTGTTCTTGGAAAGTGACAAATCAAGCTACCCAGTGAGCAAAAATATTTCCAAGTATGCTGTTTTGATCTAGTTTCTTTCTGAGTCTCAGATTAGGTATCTAAATCTATTCTTGGCAACAGTACTGCTCTAAAGGTATAGTCACCCAGGGTGAAACATGTCTGTGCATTTGCAGTGGCATACACATGTCTGCATTCTTCTGTAATCTATGTTATCAGTTTAGAAAAAATCATTGAGCAAATCACATTAATGTTGTCCCCTATCATTACCTAGTTTAGGTGTTATGACTACACATCACCACCGAGAGGACAGAAAAAAGTGAAGATTTGGCAGGCTGGGATGGTAGGCAGGCTTTCTTGAATTTAGATGCTAGTCACTGTGACTGAGTAACCTGAATAATGTCTAGCATAATTCATCACTTACAAAATAGGAAATTGATGCCAAGCTCTGCAAAGAGGGGTAAAGAGGTATATGATGATGAAGCAGACAAAAATAACTAAATTCATGCCAAATACTATTACAATTTTATGAAAGGTATCTAGATGCTGACCATCACCCACCTGCTTCTTGTAGCCTTTTCTTCATCAGTCCAAAGGACCATAATTCCTGATGAATTTCATCTAGCTTTTGATCCTGTTTTGAATCAAGTTTCAGGCTCTGAATCAGAAACCTAAAAATTATACCAGGTCAAATAAGTTTCTATGATGTCATTCCTCTAGCAGATGAGACATTTTCCTCATCAGTGAAAAGTATTGTCCATCTTAGCAGCGAGATATTGAGTTTAGTCATGAGGATACCAGGCCAATTGTGTCAGTGCTAATCAAAGAGGTGCAAAAAAGTGTGTCATCTTTGTGTACTCAAGTAAGTTCAACTCTAGACCCTGAATTTCTAATTAACTCTTAAAAGTTTGTTACCATTTTTACTTTGATATCCTGTGTAAATGCACCATCACACAAGCAAAGAAATAAATACTGAAGACATTTAAATGGCTGCAGAACAGTAAAAGGAAAAAACCCCACAACAACCATGGAATTCAAAACTTTGTTTTGTCTACTTCTTGGAAGGGACCTGAATAAGTACTATGTTAAAAACAGTATCTCCAATAATGCAATGCATGTGAAGACTGCTTAGATTGCAGAAAGTCATGGCCACAGTTATAAAAATGGTGCTTTAACCATTCCTGAATTTAATGTACAGAGTAGTACCATATTCTTGGCAAATTCCTTCATAAGGTTAGGACTGAGGTGAGCACATATGTTAATGCTCACCAGATCCTTCATACAGATAATCTCTACTGGTACTTCCCTGAATATGACCTTATTACTGATTTTGTATCCTTCTGAGTAATGCAAGTGTGCTATGCAAAAAATAGTATAGGCTTAGATATCATATTTGTACTTTTGCTTGAGGATTTTTATTTTGTTCAACATAAAACACTATCTTGAATCATGAAAAGGGCTTGTTACATGATTCTACATTGTACCACAAAATTGTACCACATTCAAAACAGGATAATTTTAATTTGCCCTTCTGGTAAATGGCTTTGGGGTTTCCAAAAGAAACAGGGGCATTTATTTTAACTGTTGGATATTAGTCTCTGCATGAAGTCATAGTAATTATATCTTCTACTATGCCTCTACTCAAGCACACAATATATACGTATATAAATAAAACGGAATGTAAATTTGGCCTTTATGTCTTGGCTCTGGCATGTTGTATTACTTACTTTATGTCAGTCCTGTGTAATATGATACAGATCTGCATTCTGGTATCACTAGTTTGGTCAGAACCCGTGTTTGTTTTACCATCTTACAAAAGCAATAACTCTTACAGCTGTCCAGCTAGATACAAATCTCACCTGAAACATTCAGAATAAATCCTAAGATGGTTTGCTGGCAGCCAGAGGGGAAACTGTAGTGCACTCACTCCTTTCTTCTACTGTGGCCTGAACACTGAGAAAAACAATATTTACAATTGAGTGAGTTTCCAAACTGCCTAACTTTTCAGATCTGTGTTTTTTATATGTTAAATATGGTTCAGAAGATTAAAGTCTTCATTTTAGGCAAAGAAAGGAAATAATGTTTCCTGTCCCATTTGCCAAGCTAAGTGAACAACTGTTCCAGCACAATTAGAATTGTTAATTGATTTGAAAACATAGGGCTTTGAAGGTGGAAAACTGCTGACATTATTTCAATGGGGAAATGCACTCCTGAGAGAGAGCACTGCAGTACAATTTCTCTCCTTGTTTTGTTGAATATACATCTATAAAAACACTGTGAATCATGCAGTAAAAACTGCTGTGCTGATATCATAAATCTCTGATAATAAAAATTTCATTGTTGAAACAATAAAATAGACTTTTATTATAACACAGAGTATCCACCTAAACATTGTCCTTTTAGCTTCTTTGAGTTAAATGTATGCACAGTTTTACAGTCTATAAACAGATCTGGAATAAAAGTTAATAAATGTCAAAATTTGCATTTCAAAAAATTCTTGCTGCATTTTAGGGAAGATCAATCTATGAACCTTTCAACATTATGTCAAATGAAATGCTAATTGTACCTTTAGGAATTTCAGAGACAGTGACAAGAAACTAAATGCTCTGTTCCTTTGCATCAGCAAGTCGAGGATAATTGTATATCTACTCTTGTGAACTTCTAAGAAAAAAAGAGAAATGCTAAGGAAAAAGAATTTTCTATTCTTTAACTCAGGAGGGTAAACTCCTTCAGCCATCCTTCATCAATCTATCTTCAAATAAATTGTGTTAACATGTTGACAATGGACAAATCACACAGAGCTACATTTATTCATTTTATAATAGGTTTGTCAAATGAACTTCAACTAGAGATTTAAGAGTGAGAAACATTTCCATCCAGGAACAACTGACTTTTCCTATCCAAGTTTCTAGAACAGTCCTCAGCACAAATTTCTTTTTTTGGGAACAACTATCTTTCTAATCCCTCCTCAAATATTAGTAAAGTACTACTTCTAAGAGTAAAAACACTAAATACATAAAGGAGACAAGTAAGAGGTTTTTTATGTCCTCTCTAGACAAATGTGTAATGTTTCCCTTGTTTTCTTTAGGAATCAATCTTGGCCGTTTACATCTAAGCTGTACAAATTGTATGCCATAGTGGTAAGTGCAAGAGTACACTCATGCAATAAGGAAAACTAGCTGCAAAGTAGCACCTTATTCAGGTTTGCAGTGTTTTTCCTGGTATTATCTTATCCTTGCTATATTGAATATATTTCCTAAAGCTACACAGAGACTGTTGAAATGTTCACTTACTGTGTGAAAATTGAGAGACAGAATAAACCCGGGGAAATGTTTATGCTCGTGTTAACCTATTCAGTCAGCTTTATCCTGCTCAGGCCTGGACTAGGCATCTTCTAACTCTTTAAATGCTTTTACAGCAAACAGTTTGTGGTTTCCACAACAAAGACCAGCCTCATCATGCCTTTCTGACTTATGGTCTATAGGCCCACATTTGTGCATTTCAGGTTGTTCACTGTAAAAACATTCCAAACTATATTTCAGTTAGTAGTTATATAACTCAGATGTATTTCAGAACTAGAATTCATATTTGAGAATATACTTCTATTTGTGTTGTTGCTATATATCTGAAACAGAAGCTTCAGATCCTACAGTCAGGTATTTGAGCCAAATCCTGTTTTCACTAAAGTCAAAGATAATTTTGTCTTAGGTGTGAATAGGAACTAGGTGGAATTCCTTTTATTTATAGGTCCACAGGAATATGTAATGGCTGACATGTTTTTAATTTACACTAAAAAAATATGAAATTATGTATTCAGAAGGGATATATTTGAGTAATTTCAGCCCTTTGTTTCTCTCACTTCTACCACATAAGCTACTCAGTGATTCAAATTTGATATCTGTCAATTTTCTTTCAGGAAAGCTAAACTCTATGCCATCTCCATGCCATATAATAGATAAATAATCAGGAAATGTGGTAGACATGGATCTTTCCTACCTAACACTTTTTTTTTTATGGTAACTATTTCAAAATGCATGATTCCTCTGTTCTTCAGTAAAACTAATTCCTGACCCTGTTTTTTAATAAAATGGTATTCAGCTTTATAGTCACCACAGATATATTGGAACAAGAAGCAGTACACATTAAAAATAAAAGAATATAAGAAAAATATTTTTTAAAAGTGGCATAATCTGCATAATTTATTACCTACTCCATGCAATGAATAACTATCCCATGTAGCAAATAGCACAGTGCTACTACTTTTTGGAATAAGTGTATTTCAGCAAGCGAGTCAAACTTTTAACTGTAATTTCCAATCAAATTGAAGAAAATTCACTGGGGCCCTTTCTTCACCAATATATCTTTCAAAACTATAAAGATTGCAATAAGGTGGTTACATTTTTTTTCTTTTATGTAGGTATGAAGTGAAATGAAAAGAAAATAAAGGGCAGATAGGAAACCGACAGAACTTTCTTAACCACAATGTTCATCTCTCTCTTTTTTTTTTAAGAGTCAAAACTGCAGGCTAATAAAGACCATTTAAAATAAAAGGGACCATTACTCCTCAGTTTTATATGAGCTTACATGCTTTCATTGTGCAAAGTGTGTTATTAATTTAACATGCCAGATTCATAGGTTTCTGCAATATCAGGTTTGATGTATTCATTATCGGCACTCAGTACATTAATTCACGCTGAAGTCCGGTAAATCAAAATTATACCATCTGGCTTCCTGTTCTTAATGATGAATTTGATGTAGGGGTGATTAAGATTGTTAGGCTTTTGAATTTTAATGTAAAAATTAGGGGATTAAAAAGGCATTTAGAAATGACCAATAGTTAGAATAAACTTACTGACAGGATCTAATTTGTGTACTTGCTAGTAAAGCTCCATTTTAATTAGCAGCCACAGTCTTTCAGCACAAGCTCAAAGAGACAGAAGTTTAGTGATTAAGAAGATGAAGCTGTTAAATTGATAAATTGACCTTGAAATACTTGTAACTGTGGGGGATGGCCTAGTAGTTGTATGGTTGGTATGTTGTGCTACCACATGGGGGAAAGGGTTCTATGATTGACCCTGTAATTCTGCCTTTTTAGATGATTGACCATCTGGGGATGGGACAAATCACAGAGGTGACCCCCTCAATGTCTAAATTCAATTGCTCAATTTGTAAGCAAACAAATTCCATTATTATTCAGCACTTGCTGGCAGATAGCCTGAAATACCACCTCAGTTCTTCAACATCTTACTCACTACCTTTGCCAGAGAGAGGTGCTAAAACAAGGTGGAAAAGATAATGGGGTTGAAACGATATCACAAGGTGAATGATGACCTGTCAGCGTCCATTGAGAGCAGAACAGTCAGGGACAAATTTGGCTCTCACTTGTCAAATGTTCTTGACAGTGTCCAAGCAGTCAAATCTTTGACAAGACAATTCCATTTTATCTATGATATTTTATTAATCTAAAACAAAGACATTGCATACTGTTGCTGCAAAATTGTTGGAAATCTTTAACAAGGCAGATAAAATATGTAAGAGCTATAGCATGCAAGGGGAAAATAGCTCTGCTTAGGGTGTTCGAGCTTGTTAGAGCTGCATGAGATCATGTAGAATCACATTAGAGTCAACAAGCTAAGGCAACTCAAATTCACACACATAGTATAATTGAAATAATAATAATAATAAAAGCTATTGTTCCCATGCTTTGGCAAAGTTCCAGTTATTTGTACCATCTCAGAGAAATGTGATAATATGTTAGATCTCACCTTCCCATTAAAATTCCTAAAGGTAGTCACCAATATTGGTACACTGTGGCAGGTATAACTTACAAGAGAAAACGAGTACATTTGTACATATCAACAGTTTGAAGGATTCTTATTCCTTGGCAAGTCACGGAATATTTTAAGTCTTATATTTTAGAGGAAATCGAATCTTGACTAACCACTGCAATTTATGTCATTTAAAATAAGATATATTTGAATAAGTATATTTTTCATGCCCTAAAAAGACTGATGTCTTCTTTTATAAGCTCATCCTGTGACACACTTGAGTAGGTAGGTATATTGATTTTTTTCTTTTTCTGATGGCAATGAAGTGTAAATGGAAAATATCAGACTTGGCAATCACTTAAACCATGTGAAAATTTCAGAGTGAAGGCTATTAGAGTCACTTTGTGATCTCCCTAGATGACCAAGGAAAAAAACATTTCTACATTTCTTCAGATCCTTTGTGTGACAGCTAAGGAGAATAACATTTTTTCTAATATGCCAGTTTTAGTCTCTAGTTGAGAATAACCTCAGTGCTTTCTTATGTCACTAGCTGAGAGAAGATGAAAGACCCAGCCTTGTGTAAATGGCTTTGTCTAACCATCAGTCTTTAGCTCTGCATGGCAGCTGTACTATTGACATTAGCTTGTGCACTGGGTGAAATTGAAGTGAGTTAAATGTGACCTTGGCTTAGTTGTTGAAGTAGAAATGAACTCTACTGGGAGTGAAAAAAAATAAGACCAGTTTCTCTAACTTCATTTTTTCTTTAATGAGTTTAACAGCACTCTTAGGATTTGATACGTTTTATAAGAAAGCTTTTATTTCCTTTTCTATTATACAGTGAGTAATCACCATTAGTAAGGTTAGCTTGCCCTTTCAGTATAAAATCCTGATTTTAGATGTTTATATCCCAATTACTATAAAAAGCAGATCTCTCTCAGAAAAAATCCAGTCTTTGCTTTATGCTGTCTGCTGTACCATTTCACAAAAACCTGTTACTGCACTTATTATAGTTGAATACTAAAAAAACTGCCAAATATTCAGTGTTTCTAGTGACTTTGCATTGTCTGTAGGTTAAATTGAAATTTACTGTAGCACTTGCTAATAAATCATGTGCTCAATATGAGAAATATGCAGATAAGTGATGATGGTTTGGAGTCAACCAAGGATTTTCATCTTGTTTGTATACTGTATTTTTTTCATGTGTACAACATGCATGAGATATGTGAGGATGGTCACAAAAATAGGAGCAACTGATTCTACATTCTCTACATCCAGTTCTTCAGTGTATTATATATAGGGTTTCAGCTGGGGGCAATAGAATCATAGAATAATTTGGGTTGGAAGAGATGTTAAAAATCATCTTGTTCCATTCTCCTGCCATGGGTATGGATACCAGCCACTAGATCATGTTGCTGTAGGCCCCATCCAATCAGGCCTTGAACGCTTCTGGGATAAGGCATCCACAAATTCCCTGGGCAACCTGTTCTTGTGCCTCATCACCCTTACCTGAGTTTTCTCCTCACATAAATAAAATCTCTCTATTCCACCTTGTTTGATCACCATCTGCCCACATAAAAAGCCTACCTCCTCTTTTATCAGCTCACTTTAAGTGCTGGAACACCACAATGAGATCTTTCCAGAATCTTATCTTCTCCCTGCTGAACAGAGTTCTCTGAGCCTGTATGTGGAAGAGATGGTCTAGTACACTTTGTGACCATCCTTTTTACACCCCCAAACAGATCCATGTCTTTCTTGTGCTGAGGACCTCAGAGCTGTAAGCAGTACTCCTGGTAGGGTCCCAAGAAGGCAGAGTAGAGAGAAAGAATTGCATATTACTATCTTTTCATCCAACGTCTCTGCAGGGCTGCTGTCAATGTACTCATGTCTGGGATTGCCCCAGCCCTGATGCAGCACCTTGCACTCAAACTTTTTGAACCTTATTAGGTTCTTTTGGACACATTTTTCAAGTTTGTCCAGGTTGCTTTGAATGGTATCCATTCCTTCTGTTGTGTCAACTACACCACTCAGCTTCATGGTATTTACAAACTTGCTGAGGGTGCCCTTGATCTTGTCTCAGTCATTGATAAAGATTTTAAATAGCAGCGATGCCAAGACAGAGCCCTGAGGTACACCATTTGTCACTGGCCTCCTCCAAGACATAGAGCCATTGACCAGATCTCTCTAGATTTGTCCATCTAGCCATTTCCTTATCCACCAAACAGTTTGCCCTTCAAACCCATGACTCTCCAATTTAGAGCTAAGGATGTTGTGTGGGACTGTGTTAAATTTCTTACAGAAACCTAAGTAGATGCCAACAGTCAGTCTTTCCTTGCTGATCATGTCACTCTGTCATAGAGGGCTGCCAGGCTGACCCTGCACAATCTGCCCTTTGTGAAGCCATGGTGGTTGTCTTGGGTCGCATCCTTGCCTTGTATGTGCCCTAACACAGCTTCCATTAGGATATATTCCATGGCCTTCCCAGGAACAGAGGTTAGGTGCATTGCTCTGTAGTTCCCCATTTTTTCTTTCTCCCCATTTTTAAAATAGGTGCGAAGTTTCTCTTTTTCAAGACATTGAGGTTTTCACTTGACCACAATGACTTTTCAAATAGGATGGAGAGTGACTTTCAATCACATGAGACGGTTCCCTCAGGACCATGAGATCATCAGCAGCCAGAGCCTTGTGCCAATTGAGTTTAATCAGGTGGCCTCAAACCTGCTCTTTTATTGTAGTAGGAGGGACTTGGCTCCTTGACTCCCAACCTGGAGGTTCGGGGACTTGAGACATGGGAAGCCTGACTGCCTTTGAAGGCTGAGATGAGTAACTTGCAGAGTAACTTGGTTTTCTCCATATCTGTTGTCACTAGGGATGTACAGAGATAGATGCATCAGATACTTGCACCAGTCCACGAGACAATCTCAGTGATATCAAAGAGAAGTGTAAGCTCTGCATTCACTGTTGGGGTAATAAGCCAGACATATTTCATAGAAAAGGATTTCAGAGTAAGCTACATAGCTTACCAAGAGAGGAAGAGGAACTGTTCTGAGTTTCTGTGACCCCAGGACCATTACAAGAGAAAGGAGGCAAGAAATTTTGAGAGGAAAAACAGTCACAGAGAAACAAATATTTCCCTACCTTTAGGGAGACGCTTTTCCTGCCTACTGTTGAGACATCTCAGCTCTGCTGCTCAGACTGAAGGCAGAGTGCTCTGACCTGGGATAACCTAGTCCTGGATTCAGCAGTCTAAAAACTGAAGATAACTCTGGAGGGAGAACAACTTGTTCTTGGTGGGAGAACCAAAAATATACCAAAAATACATTTTGGGAAGATTAAACATGGGTTTGGATGCAGCCATTTATCAAAAGGCGATCCATTTCTTTTGGGCATTGTGGCAAGAATTTTTTTTTTCCTGGAAGGTGAACTTCAGTGAACTCACATCTACAGAATTGAACAGTATAATATGATAAACTATATGAGATATTTCTTAAAGAAATCAGAATGTTAACTAAAGCCAAGTGAAAGCTATTTGGTTTATATCAGATTTTTTTTTTTGTGTGTATATATATATATTCAGAAGCCTGTTAATTTCCATGAAATCTCTCCCAGGAATTTAGTTCTTATCAAAATTTCCTTCAATATTTGCAACTCTTTACTTGTGGGTGTTATGCCCAATAAAACATTTTCCTGGTCCGATTTCTACACCAGTCAAATAATTCCCACTCGATTACATTTCCAAAGTCTTCTTATGTGGCCCTAGTTTCAGTTTCTTACAATTTACTGCTTATAAGCAATAGGTCAAAGGTTTATGTGATATATTCCACTATACCTAGATTTTCAGTATTGCTGTTTGAAAATTGAAAACCTTTCCTTTCATCTTCAGTGTCTTTCTCTTATATTTTTCTGAATTATGTCATAACCATATATCTGTCCTTGGTCTTAGCCTTTCCAACTGCTCTTTATTTTAGTGTCCACCTCATTCATTTTGACTTATTTTGCAGTTTTGTGCAGTCATCAAATTTCAGCCTGTTACTGAACATTCTGTGTTTCAGGTTACTTTTATATAAGGTGAATAAAATCTGTCTTAATAGTGATACTTTGGCCTTATACTTGTCTGATACTTTCCTCATTCACAACGGTTAGAACTTATAACTACCCTTTATAATATATATGTCAATCCTCAGGACATTAATGTAACATACTGCCAGTACCATAGATCACCAGGCCTGCAGGAAACTTCTCTTGAGTTCTCTGGAAAAAAACTTTGCAATGAACTCTAGAGATAATTTTTCCATAGCCTCTGTCAGTGTTAATCCATTTGAATTTCTTAAAAACCTTTTTTGCAAACTAAGCAAAGTATTTCAATTCTGTAGTTGTCATCGTTTCTTTTTGTTGAATTTAATTAAGTTCATAAAACTTCTGGATTAGAGGATTATATCACAGGAAAATCCTTTGATAAAATCAGAAATTAGTGGAAACTTCAGTGAGCTGGTATTTTTAGAGGGTTAAAAATCATATGCAGGGCCAGATTTATGTTTTTTAAAAAACCTGTCAAGCAACAGAAGTTGTGGGCTGGAAATTGCAGCCATTTCAAGAATCTCGTAGGTGTGCAGTGCAGGGCTAGAATATTCTGGACTGCAGAGAAGATGCCTGGCAATGTCAGATTCAGCTCTAAAAAAGCACATGGTCAGAAGAAAACACACAGATAACTCCCTGGAATATCAAAAGCATCTTGAGCATATGGAACAGAAAATATATGGCTGCATGTATTAGTGAGCATTCTCTCAGTCTCTCCAAATGAGTAAACATTTCCATAACTCTCTAAAGGACATGGCAAATCACAGAATCACAAAGTCATAGAATAAGCTGAGTTGGAAGGGACCCACAAGGATCATTGAGTCCAACTCCTGGCCCTACACAGGATCATGCTCAAGAGTCACACCATGTACCTGGGATCATTGTCCAAACTCTCTTGAACCCTGTCTGGCTTGATGCTGTGGCTACTTCCCTTGGGGACCATCTTCCAGTATCCAGCCACCCTCTGGGTGAAGAATTTTTTTCTAATATCCAACCTAAACCTCCCCTGACACAACTTCAAGCCATTCCCTCAGGTCCTGTTACTGGTATCCAGAGAGAAGAGGTCAGTGCCTGCCTCTCCTCTTCCCCTCGTGAGGAAGTTGTAACTGCAGTGAGGTCAGCCCTCAGGTCTTCTCCAGGATGAACAGACCAAGTGACCTCAGCTGCTGCTCATGTGCCTTCCCTTCAAGGCACTTCACCATCCTGGTGGCCCTCCTGTGGACACTCGCTAATAGCCTGATGTCTTTCTTGTATTGTAGTGACCAAAACTGCCCCCAGCACTCGAGGTGAGGCTGCCCCAGTGCAGAGCAGAGCAGGACAATCCCCTCCCTTGCCTGGCTGGTGTTGCTGTGCCTGATGCACCCCAGGACAGGGTTGGTCCTCCTGGCTGCCAGGCACTGCTGACTCATGTTCAACTTGCCACAGACCAGGGTCCCCATGTCCCTTTCTGTGGTGCTGCTTTCCAGTGTCCCATTCTGAAGTCTATCTATAGATCGGGGGTTGCACTATCCCAGGTGCAGGATCCAGCACTTGCCCTTGTTGAATTTCATGTGGTTGGTGATTGCCCAATCCTCTGATTTGTCAAGGTCCCTCTGCAAGGTCTCCCTGCCTTCAAGGGAGTTAACAGCTTCTACCAGTCTTTCAAATGAACCAATTCATGACCAAATACAATTATAGAAGAGACCAAATTTGAAAGAACCTTGAAGCATCATCTGGTTCAATATTTCATGGGAAAGGGAGCCTAGATGAGATTACTTTGCATCCAATCTAATTGCACTTCCAGGAGTGAGGACTTCACTTCCAGTAACTGATTCTTCTCACCATATAAAATTTCTTTCTTGTACCAATATCAAACCTCTCCTAACAAAACATGAACCTGCTGCTTCTCATCTTCTCCATGTGGTTCTTTGTGCAGGAAGGGTCTCCACCTTCTTTGCATCTGCTCTTTAAGTGTTAGAATACTGTGAAAAGGTATCAAGGTAAGACTCTGTACTGAGTCTTCTCTTCACCAAGGAGAAAAGACTGAATGCTTTCAGTCCTTCCTCATAGGAGAGGTATTCCTGTCCTTTGATCATTTTTGTGGCCTTTCTTTGAGTCCCCACTGGGTCCCCACAATTCTTTCTGGAATTGTGGGGACCCAGTCCTATCAGAGCCATAAAATCACAAAAAAAAAATGGTGGTAGTTCTTCAGAATAGAAGGTGTAAGCCTTAAAATTTACTCTTGTTCATTTTTTCCTTTTTCCTGCCTCTCTCAGTACATGATCCAATGCTTTAAATGTCTTCTTATTGCTATAATTGTATGGCAAAGTCTCCAGTATTCACATACATTACTAGTGATCACCCATCATTTTATAGAGCTCATTAACACAGAAAGAATGCCAAAAGTAAGAAACACAGAACATAAAAGTATTTATAGATAAACAATGATTCATATGGTTTTAAGATAGAAATGCACTTCTAAGTAATTCTGAAATTCACACACATGGCCTTATACAGCTTTTGGAAATCCACGTAATTAATTGATGTCTTTACCTTTTAAAGTATTTGGTTCACCTTTAATGTTAGAAGTCAAGCTTTCTAGATTTTAGCTAGATCACTTCTTAAATATGTGCTACTTTGCCCTTTTCAATTCCAAAGGGATTATAAATAAACTTGCTAAAGGTTTGCCTATCTCTTTTGGGACGCTTCATCAAATGTGTACCTTCTGGTCCTTTAGTTTTGTCAGTCTTTAAATGTTCTAATTTCTAGGTCACCTCTTCTGGCACGATCTTGAGTTTCTTCAGTATGCTTTCCACCTCTGCTGTTAAATTTATGTCTGTTTCTGGCATCTGTTCCCAATCCTCCTTTGTGAACACTGAGGCTCAGAATTCATTAAAATTTTTAGCAATGCTTACCTAGTCTGTCAATAAATTACTTTCACTGTCTTTTTGAGGCCTTATTTTGTCTTTCAGTGATGTCTTGCTCTTATTAGTCAAATCATCCTAACTTTTTCCTGATTTCTCCTTTCGCTTACAACAATGTAACTCAGAAGTCACTGTGTTGAAAATTATTATTATAGGAATCTTTTAACATATGTTGCATCTTACTCCTCCTTTTTCCTCCATATTGTTGCCTATTTTGTGTTCATTTTGACATTTTTCCACCTCTCCCAACCTGCTGTAAACAAGTGAATTCCCTTTAGGCAGATCACTTTTCTAATACTACTCAAAGACGTTATGCCTTCCAAAGATATAGTAGATTGGATTCTAATATACTCTGTACTTAGTCAATTATTTTAATTAATGTAAATGAAATGCAGAGAACCATAGAAAAAGCTATTGAAGCACTCACATGGCCTCAGTATCAACATTTATCAGACAGAGATCAAATCCATTGTATCAATGAAGCTGTTCTAGGCTGGTGTCCATTTTCTTCCTCTCAGTGTTGAGATTTTTGAGGGAAAATATCTACATCAAAAATCAATTCAAAAGTTTGGTGTTTGAAGTGGAAACCTAGAGTTCACTGAAAACTGAATGCACATATTGCCAACTAGTAACAGCTGCAAATCAATTTAACTATGGTTATCTATACAAGGATTTTGCATAATGTGAACTAAATGTTAAAGATACCATTAATGTTTGTATAATATCAATAAAATCAGTACAGGTCCATGCATGGATGATTTTATGTCTGTTTAAAAATGCTGTAGATGAATTAAGATTGTAACAATACATTTGTATAACTATTTTAAAATTGTCTAAGGAGCACCTAAAAAGATGTGGGTATTTGTATCTTCCATTTTGAGGCTACCTATACTTCTAAGCACAGTTGTACACCACAGTCATTAACCTGTTTGAGATCCTGATAAATTCAGAGCTATAACAATTATTACTACTGATACTATCTTTGCTATGCATCTTTGCATATACACATCTTAGGAAAAAAAACATGAATCCTCATTTTATTTTCAAAAATTTTCATATTTACCTGTTTTCCCCTCCAAGTATAGGGAATATTTCCTTCCTTCTCCCCTCTGCCTGGCATTTTGTTGTCTATTTTGTTGTCTGATATTACTGTCACTTTGTCCACCCATCTGCTTCTTCAGGCTATTTCTTTCCTCATTTTTGACAGTGCCTGTATAATGTTTCTCACACATCTGGTTTCTCTCCTATATACTGGCTTTAAGCCCTCCCTCATGTTTCTGTGTATCCTCTTAGCATCTGGTAGATCACTGCCTGTTTGAGGAGCTGCCTATTCAGAAAGCAACTTTCTGCTGCAATGTTGTGAAACTCCAGGTAGGCTGGGGTAAAGCTATAGTAGAAAATAATTATTATTCAGTGACTGATGCAAAAGTTCTGTACATAATGAAAAAGCCTATTGTTATGCATATACTCATGAGGATAGTTTGAGGGTTTCTGAAGAAACCGTTGGTTTAAATATTTCAGTTAAAATCTCATTCTTAATGTTGCATCAGTATAACTCTTTATTTAATAAAAAATGGAGTAAGCTTTGAGAGTACCATTACTTATGATAATTATCCTGCTTATTTGTTCACAGCACTCCAATAATGCTTTTATTTACATACTTTCAGAACCCCAGCCACCTAGGGCTAGCTAATAGGGGCATAAGATCATGCAGCCTTATTCAGACTAAAACATCTGCCTTGTGCTCTACTCCCCTTAGTATTTTTTCCTCCACAAACAGACATTTTTTCTTTCTATTTCTTGAAGTCATAGATGCTTCTTGTTCTTCCCCCATCATTGTCCCTATACAACCATTCAGTTACTCTGTGCTGCCAGATTTGTGCAATTTTTCTTATTGGTGGAGCACTGGCTTGAACCATACTGGTTCATATTTACTACTAATACACATTATATTTTTGTATTTTTTCATGGCTTCAAGAGTTTTCTTATGTCTTACAGGAAAATACTTGCCACATATATTACAGAAGTGAACCCCACACCAAATCAATTGGAAGAGCTTTGCAGAGCCCCATTTGGAGTAAGGGAGTCAATCTTTCAGCGATGCTCATGACACTGTCTCCCCCTGCTCCATGCATGAACAACCATGCAGGGTTTGAATTTCTATTTGCCTGCAGACACATTGCTTGTCTCATGGCTTTGGTGGCTCAGCTTTCCTTTGAGTCAGACCCACATTTCCTTCGACTCAGAACCACATTTCCTTCCTCATTTCTTGCTCCTGGGAAGAACAGTGATGCCTGTCGTTGATCTGTGGTACAGAGTAGGAGCTGGGGGAAGCACCCTGTGTTAGTCACTGTTTGTCTGACATTAAAATCACCGACAGTTGAGAAGACTTGTTTGTCTTTCTTAAAATAACTATTTATCTCATCATAAGTGCTACCTTGGTCCAGTAGTGCAGGCACATCAGCTCTAAATTCCATCTGTGTGGCCACCCTTGACAGGTCTACACACTTCTTGCACTTCCTGCTCTATTCAGTGTTTGGTTTCCCTTTTGTAGTCATGCACACCATCCAGTCTGAGAGATATAGAGGAGTAGTCTTCAAATTTTTCCTAATTTGTATATTTAATCTACTTTTTCCTTCTTTAATAGGATGAAACATCCCTGTTCAGGTATTGTATTTTTTGTTTTCTGCTATTATACCAGTATTTTGTCCATTACTGTATAATTCTTTTCATTCCATGATGGTTCCTAAGTAATTTATCTCTGGTATAGAAACTTGTCAGTTGTTTTGTTTTTTTTTAATTCCAAGTATAGTACATGCATTGAATTTCTCTCATCTGTCATGGCAGTAATGTCTTAAAAAACTCCACATGTTATATAAGTCTGACCTCTCTAGTCCAAGTCCACATTGATTATCACTCTTTCAAGGAGAAGTCTTTCATTAAAAAAAAAAAAAAAAACAAACCCAGAAGGTGGCTTTGAATATTTTAATTAAACAAATTAGTTAAATTCTATTTTTTGAGGTTGCCTCTCTTTCCTTTTTAATAATTAATAGTTTCAGAACTCTTTACTTCTGTCTCTAAGGATTAGAAAATCTTCTTCAGGAAATTTTAGGAAATTTCTTTGGAATAAAAGAAAAAGTGATTTTACTGTGATAACTGTGACAAATTTAGTTGGACAGAGCATCTAAAATATTTCACTAGTGTTATGTAAATAGCAAATGCTGTTGGACATAATTTGATGCAAACTTAGCAAGAATCCTCTTATCTGGCTCACTATTCCTGCTTGAGTTAATGCCTCTATATCAGGAAAAACATGAAGTAACACCAGGATTTTTCTTGCTTCTCCATGCTTTTAAGCTATTCCCTATGGAAAGAACTTACAGGAAATATATTGTATTAGCAGCACCTGTATTTGTAAAAATGGTAATGCTTTGCCCATAGGTATGGTCTTTACAGTATACCCTGAAACTGGCAAATTCTCTTTGCCCAATTTTGATAATTTAATATAGTCACTGTATCTTTGCTGCTTATGTGCTTTATCTAGGCTTTTTTGGCTGGTAATGTCAAAAATGTGCAGTCCACTGATGTGGCACATGCTTGATGGATGCATAAAACATCTCAGCTGTGTTTATTCTGTTACTACTCAGAACCAGCTGAATGCTGCTGAAGGCAATGGGAGTAAGTCTGACACATGTGAAAGGAATCAGACCCATCATCATCTATTCTGCTGAATATTCTGCTGAATTGTTGCAAATGACATCCAGAGCTGAAGACAGCCACATTTTATAGTGAAATAATATTGTGTTTGTGAGTGGGGCATGCTCCTTATGTCCAAATGCCAGAACTGTTACTGAGTTTCTTGATGTGGAAGGAAAGATGAGGTGATTGGAGGGAACAAGGAGAACAATATAATACAATTTTAAGGAGAGACAGAAGAGCCAAAAGGTGTCACGATGAAGAGTAGAGAAACAAAAATAATTTGCATTTTGTGTAGCACCTGTTAGTCAAGAATATCAACATATTTTGCAGCTTAGCTTAACTCTGTCTGTTGCTATAAACAAGTACTAGTAACCCATCCTAAGAGTGGCATATGGAAAACAGTGTCTTCCCTAAAGAGCAAGTCCCCAAGAAAGTTGAACACTCTGTTCTAACTCCTTCTGACTTAGCCAATAAAATATGTTCCTCTGAAGGACATGGAAACATAAAGCAATAAAAAATGGAAGAAACAAAATGATGCAATGAGTCTGGAATACAGCCTTCACCCTTGACTTTCATGAAAGCTTGTGTTTGTTCTGTCTCTGTTGCTCTTACAGCACAGTGGTAACTCCCAGCACTACTGGGATTTGACTTCTAAGGTTGCCTTTGATATTTCACTCTGGAATAGGGTGACTAGAGGAACAGACAAGGAAAACAATTACTTCTAACTTGCATTCTTGCTTTTCTAGTACAATAACTATCCATGGGAAAGTAATTTAATGTTAATGGTCAGGTCCTTCAATTACAACACAAAATCATGGTTATCAACAGGATAACAGGCAGAATATGTGCATCATATAGGCCTCCAGAAAAGTATTTATGTTCACTAGGAATCTCGTTTGTGTTCACTGGAAATCCAGAGGCAGAACTTACTTCAGAAAAGCAGTGTCACTGTCTTTTCTTTCAAGGAGTTAAGGACAACACACTTTTTCTGGATGCAATTGGTAGCAGGTGCGATTTCACCTTACAGTTGAGTGGCTACAGGATTCACCAGGAAGGCAACAGTCTTCACACTGCTTCAGTTTGAGGAGGTTCAGAATAATGATAACAGGATCGTTATTTTGCCTTGTAAAACTTTGAAACTGGCAGTTTCAAAGAAATCAAGAAAAATGCATTCTTCTCACCTGCTCCCAAAAAGATTTCTTTCTTAGTGAGGGAACTGTCACACAAACCATTTGTCTGTTGGCCTAAGTAGTAGACTGAAGCCTGACTGGACAAGGAAAAGAACAGGAAGCTGGAGGAGTGACAAAATGTCCTGAGGTAGATCTGCTATTTACGGAAACATTTATTTTATCATCAGCCAAAACACCTCAGGAGTCCTTCTCCTTCCTCTCCACCTAATTCTTTTCCCTGTCCCATGACTACTTCAAGAGTTTCTTGCTTCCACAGTTCACTGAAATGCTGAGTCTGCTGGCTTTGTTTGAGAGGAAAGAAATTCTGATGGGGACTGGGAACAGACATTTGTGAATGGGTGTAGGAGTATGAGCCTGTTACACAAAAACAAAAGCGTAACTTGATTAACATTTAACAAGCTCAGTTCAAAGATGTATCACTCATTTTTCCCAGAAAAAGGCCTGACCAGGAGGTCTGAAACTGCTGTGGGTGGGAATGTTCCCTGCCTTCCAGTTCCCTGCTTTTCTTTGGCGTTGCAAATCACAGTAACTGAAACAGAGAGATGTACATAAAAAAACCCCAAACAAAACATGTTTGTGAATGTTGTCATTAATGGCAGAGAGCCATTTATACATTAAGTAACTCATGATTATGAAAGTCTGCAGTGTCAGAGTAATGATCTAATCAATGCACTGCCTTAAAATATGTGCATATGGAGGATTCTTTTATTTCTTGTGAACCAATGAACCTCAGGGCCTTGCTGCGCTTGGATATAAATTGTTCATATTTTTGTTCTAAGATAACATCATTTTTCATATTGCCATGGGAGTGCTGTTCCATGGATTACAGTGTATTTTGGAACTATATGTGGTTCCTGGTATCTTTTTCTGACTCTGTGCACAGAAGAGCATTCACTGAAAGGTATGAAATCTACCTTAGATCTACACTTATGTCAGTAGGTAAGAGTGTTATATTACTACCAAATGTAACTTTTGGTTTTGTTTGGATGGAGCACTTTGGCCCATCCAGAACTCTGACTCAAAAATTGCTGGTAAACGTATTGGGGAATAAAACTTAAAAGAAGAAAAAGAAAATTAGAAAACGTCACTATCAGCATCTGTATGCTTTCACATGCAGTTCAAGGCATTATCTATTTAATATGATTTATCTCAAACTGGACATATATCTATCTATAAGGCTTTTTATAGGAAAAAACAGCAGAATCTGTAGGAGACAGATTAAAATGATAGCTTGAAAAGCATGCTGCCATAACAACAAAGAACAGAAAACAACACTTCTGCAGTGATATACAGATAAAAGAAGGGCAATGGAGTGTCAATATGAACTGTTAAATTTTGTTCCAAAAATAAAAGCAAATGGTAAAAATCTGAACTAATTTGCATAAAAGTAAAAAAATTGACTTTAATTGGTGGAATTATTCTGAATCCAACAGAAATTAAAATCAAAATTAATGATTTCTTCCTATAATCAGACATAATTTAACTGTAGGAAATACAAGGGACTCAAACATAATCAAAAATTACACAGTGCAGTAAACTTTAGTAGTGAAAGAGTAGAGCAACCTGACTAGCATTTCTATCTCTGCTGCTGTGGCTTTGATGAGTATTATAGAAATAACAATCCCAAGCCTTAGTTCCAGTGAGGATAGTGTGTATGAAATCTGACTTGCCACATCTTACAGAAAATTTTCTGCATGGTGACCTTTTGCCAAAACAAATTGTATAAAGTTGCTAGCGTTTGCAGGTAGTTGGCAGTTTGCTGTCCAAAGCAAATATAAGAAACTCAATGTGCAGTGACAGTTATGAAAACTGTTGTGTCTAAACAAACTGACCAGAACACAGTTCCCGAGACACAGTGCTTTATAAATTATTTGTCCAAGGAGTTAGCTTAAGGAAAGAAGCATTGCATAACTCAGCCATAAAGATGGAAGAATCTGTGCTTAAATATGACTGCATACATCTCCTAAATATGCCTTGAAAAGAATCATATTTTTATACAAATATACGTTTATAGTAATGCCTTATGAAGCACTGGTTTTCTTATGGAGACGATACCATGGGAAAAAATCATGTCCCTGACTCAGACAAAGTAACATTTCACATTAACAAGGACAAGATTTTTTTGAAATTTTTGATGGGTTTTAGTGCTTTTGGGTAGAACTAGTATTTTAATTAAAAAGAATGATGTATCGTACTGGCATAAGTCCCAGTAAGACCTAAGTGACTTATAGACCATTTACTAGTATAACAAGTGAAGATCTCCCCAATATCCCATTTATTTTCAGCAAAAAGCTTAGAATGGGTTCTCAATATTTTACTTTTCCCAAAAGTCCATCCTTAATTTTTCATAGAGAAGCAACAAGGTATAGCAATTTGATATAAATCAGTATTTCCCCCTATATGCCCAACTTCAAATGCTGGTGCTCAGTCTTAAGTGTGTCACCCAGACTCCATTTACAATTTTAAACTTCTTTCAGCTTGTGGATCTCACAGATTTTCCAAAAGCAGTATGAATCCTCCTGTCAGTATTTCTGCTGGCAATAGTCTTGGGGTTTTTATTTGCCTTTCCCAGATCAAAACCTAAGAGCCACCTATTTCTTCACTAGTCTGTGAAGGGTTACTTCTACACACTACTAGAGGATAATTCATCCAACCTCTTTTAGATACCCACTGTAGGCTGAAATGAAACATTCTCCAAAGACACCTATAATTTTCACTGTAACTGTAGATGAGTTTACTACTAAATGTATATGAAGAAAAATCCCACCAGGAGCATCAAAACCATAAAGAGATGCCAGATTATTTTTTAAGTACCCAGTGTTTTAAATTGCTATATTTAGTCATTAAATAGTCTTATCTGACATTATTAATTGTTTATTAACATTAGAGTAAAACGTGATCCTAACCATAAGAGCAGGTATGTTTATAGTAAGAGACTCAGACTATAGCACCATGCCAACAGACTTTACCCCTAGAAAAATGATACATCATCTAATTTCAAACACCTTAAAAAATCAGAATACTCTTGTAGGAAGCTGCAAAAAAGATTTAACATTATTTTGGATACTTTGAACTGAGACACACCCATATATCCGTGCTATGTCATTCTGGCACACCAGTCTGCTTGAGAAGAACCAGAAGCAGGGATGTCAGGCAATCTGCAATACTTGTCAAAGAATCCCTCCTGGCCTTTCTTTTTCAGAAATACAGATGTATCTCCTGTTGTCCATCCCAGGTTTTGAGTGTTCTGTGATGGAGGAAGATCAGGAGCTTTGAAGAAGATTCCTATCCCACTGGGAAGACTGTCAAACTATCCAGAAAAAATTTTCAAATAAAATTCAGGACTAGATTAACCAACTGAGAAACCAGCAAAAGTGGGACTGCACTCTTAGGAATATTTCTGAAATCCCGCTTGTTAGATTTCTGCTCAAGAAGCAACAGCTGGTGGGATGAAACACAATTTTGCATTTAGTTACGAATGAGAAAGACATTCTGTTTATAACAGGGACCCTTACAGATATATATAGGATACTGCTTACCAGAAAAAGGGTTTGTTGAATAGCTCCAGAATGGCCACATTCAGATACTAAGGCAACTCCTTTCTTTGAAATTGAGGCTGTTCCTCTCATTTTTGCCCACATTTTTCTACTGAACTTCTAACAGAGTATTTTAGTAAGCAGATGATTCCTACTACGCAAAGCCCAAGGATATCCAGGGCTTATATAATGCAAGAGAAATAATGGAGCTGAAATTAATGGAGAAGTGAGGTATGCAATGCTAGATTTTATATATCTTGTAGCCTCATCAAAATGTATTTTCAACCTTTAAACTTTAAGGAAAAAAAAAAGACTAAACCAAAAACAACCCTGTAGGGAGAAATCAGTTTGAATAGTTTTGTTTCTGTTAAACAGAAAAGAACCCAGATATCCATATGACTTCAAAGTATCACTGAAAGATTGGTGGAAAAACCTTTCAGTCTGATTCCCTAATGTCAGAGAAAAGCTGTTTCAGTTGCTTTTCTGTGGAGAAAAGGGTATCAGTAACCAGTTAGGTTGATCACAGCTGGTTATATCTTATATCAGGAGTTATTCTATTTATCCATTGTCAATTTTTCTAATTTGAAGAAAATTATTTGACTTCAGGGGACCACTACAAACTTCTTGAACTCCATGCTTTTTTTTGGTGTGTGTGTATGTGTCTCTTATTTATTTATGTTTAGCACTAGCAGTTTCCACTAATCAGCTGCAGAATGCAAACAGAATTCCAGCTGGCCTTGGCAAGAGACTCTGCTGGGAAGTAACCCCAGACAGCTTCACTGTGGCAATTAGGCACTCATTCATTAGTAGTGTGAAAATATAAAGGCTGCTGGAGGAAAACAGACATATATAACATCCAAACTTTTGAAGGAAGGATATTAGCATTAATTTCACAGATTCCATTGCCCCAAATCAATTTATTTCAACCCTGCAAGAAAGTGCCTTGAACTGCAAATGGTGGTTTGTGAAATTTATTTTCTTTCTTCCTAATGAAAAAATTCACCAAGTAACCCTAAGGAGCAAACAAGACCCACACTTCTGGTCTTCACACAGTCTTCTTCATAATTTCCATGAACATTTTATGATGGGAATTAATCCAATATCATAGGCATGCTGGACCAGCTGCTGCTGCAAATTGCTTATGCTGTGATTCAGAATTAAGCTACAACTTGGAGAAATTTGCCATTTTTGGTGACACTTGTGTGTACAGCTCTAAGCTTAACCCTCTAAGCCTATGTAGGAGAAAATCATTTACAGAGGACTGAGGGATAAAGTATAACTGAGGTGCTGGAGTGAATCAGTGTCACTGAGTGCAATTTTGCTGTCAGCCATTGTTATAGAGCATCTGACCATATTCTTAAGAAGAGTGTGATGGTAACCAAATGGGTTGCATTTGTGATCACTTTTATGCTTTGACTTAGGAGACTATTAATCTTGTAAACTTTAAAGAGAAGTTAGATGCAACTACTGCCAAATATTCAACTGAAGACATTCATGGATTCAGATGCTCTCTGGCAGGGAACTTATATCTTTTTTAAGGGAAGGAAGTGAAAGGAATCATACCAAGGTTGAACTATTTTCCACTGCATCCATTACTGATAGAAAATAGTGGAAGGGCAACAACTAAGACTTGGTTAAGACCCTTTTTTATCTGAAAACCATCTTGCAGTGGTCTGAAATACCTTAAAGTAACTTGTGGTTAAGCTAGCTGGCATGTAGAGCCAACAGCCCATTAGCCAGATGAAAATTGCTGTAATGTGACAGATGTTTGACTCCAGTTCTGCCTGGAGGCTGGTGTAAACCAGCAACATTAGTTCTTTGCAAGCTGGATAATATTCCTACACTAGATATTATTTCTTGCTCAGGTAATTCAGTGACTGTCCATTCTTTGTTAGAAATTAACAAAAGAATCAGCCCAGGCAAAGGTAATTAATCTTATTAAACATACCAAAACACAACAACTGGAACTCATTACACTAAAACAAGGTTTAGCTTCTGGTCTCAGTTTAATTCCTTGACGATAAATGTGCAGAAGTAACCACTTTTATCCCTGTGGCACATTTATTAAAACTCTTAAAGGAGAATCAACAACTGAGAATCAACAAAAAGTCCAAATAACTAATTTGAACCATGCCAAAGTATTCTAGGTCACAACTAATGAATCTGACAAGGCAGGGTGTAGAAAATTGTGATAAACTGTATTAGTTCTATATTAAACAACCAGTCCACTCAGTAAGAATGATTTGGGAATATTTCTTAAATCAAATATACTTTACTTGAAATAGCAAAATAAAACTAATAACATACAAATGTTTTTATTTATACATATCAATTTTCTGAGCAAATTCCTATATTAGTATCTTGCACCTCGGTCTTTTGGTGGTCAATTACCGTTGGTAGTTACATTAAAAAGTAAAATTCTTATTTTTCACTATAGCCACCCACTTCTCTATACAAAATCAGTAACTATTATTTATCATAGTTGTCAAACTCTGCCTTTAGTATCTGGCTAGTACCTTATTTGTATCACAAACACATCCAAGCAACTCAGTTAAAACAAAATGTTGGAAAATTTTTTCACTTAATTCTGATGTAACAAACCAGCAGAAAAAAACCTCCTCCCCCCTCCACAGAAAACATCTAGATTAAATACTTTGTCAGCCTGATTGTAGGTGATATGGCTCTCAAGTTAACAAAAAAAAAAAAAAACCCACCAAAAACTAGCATATGCACTCAAAAGTAGCTTTTGTTCACTGGTACAGAACCAGAGCCATTTTCAGACTACCAGGAACATGTGCAACTACATAAGCTGTACAATTAAAAAGATGTTCTTAGGAAAGTAATATCTGAAGAGTAACAAAACTCATAGTTTATTCGACCTGCATATAAAACCATTGAAGTATAATACATTTATCACATTAAAAATGCATCATTAAAATTTAAAACAAGTGCAGTTACTCAATAAGCTAATGGTATAGTCTGAAGACTCTACTCAAGATTGTACTGTTGAATTCCCATTGGGATAAAACAGAGAGAAAAAACAGAGGGAAGGAATTGGAGTGACCTTGCACCAAGGTGTTAGTGCCTGATCCTATGCTTCTGGTAGACTGTGGTTGAGCTCCACTCTGAGGATCTTTAAAGCACTGCATTTTCTCTGCTGTGAGTGGATGCATGCTACAAGTGAGCATGAGAAAATGCAACAGCAGAACTCTACAGAGAGGTACTTGTGGATGACTCTGCATGACAATAAGCCAAAGGCAGTCTGATGAAGGAAAAGAATCAATACACATAAACAGAAAAATAATAAAAATTGAAGCAAGTGACAATTTCCCCCAACATTTTGAAGAACACATATATTCATAAAATGGACTTGTATGATTCCTGGAGCAGCCTTCTCAAAGAAGCATCAGTGTTTTCAAGGAGATCTGTCTTGTTTAAGAGCTCCAATAAAAAATTATTTAATTTAACTAGAAGTTTAAATTCAAAATCCATTCTAATTTTGTAAAACAACCATTTGTTTGGCTTCACAGATATAAGGCTCTTGTCAGATGCAGCACATCACAACTCCCTTTAGCCAGGGGTTTGCACTGTGGGAGCGCGTATATAGATCCCAGCTAGTTTGGTTGGGAGCTTTACATCTCCATGGTTTGAAATCTGAATTCCCCTTTGCTCTGAACTTAATCTGAAAAGAAATTTGTCTTATTCAAATCACTTCATGATGTAAATTGATCTGTGCACTCTAAGTGGGAAAATTGGGGGATCCACCTCCTAACTGCAGAATGAGGACAGTACTATGTAATCAAGGCACTTAACTTTCGGTAGGAGCCACATTTAGGTGCATTCCCATTGCAGACAAAATTTAAGTTGATTGATTTAGATGATTTTAAAATGTTTATTGCCTTGAACCTTGGGAATATTAAGGAGTTTCTCTGTTCATGTCATATTTTTGAAGCAAAGAAAAGTAGATCTGGGCTGGAGGGACAGAAATGGCACCAATTGATAGTGGTAGGCTATGTACCAGGAAAAGAGAGCTGAGAAACTGTGTGGACTTAAAGATTTCATTTCAGTTCAGCCTGTACTCAAAGTGTTGATATCTAAATGTCTATATGTTTTTGAGGTCGGCTTTACTTAGGATAGAACTGCAAGGATATAGGCCACATAGTGCCAGGTAACATTCATGGATTTATTTACATATGAAGTTTATAAATAATCACAGAATCATTTAGATTGAAAAAGACCAGTAAGATCATCAAATCCAAGCAGTAACACAGCACTGCCAAGACCACCTCTAAACCAGGTCACTAACTAGTCTGCCACTCAGCCATGTTTCTAAGTGCCACATCTACATGGTTTTTAAATGCCTCCAGGGATATGACTTCACTACTTCCCTGGGCAGCCTTTTCTAATGCTTTACTGCCCTTTCCATTAAGAATTTTTCCCAATACCTCATCTAAACCTCTTCTGCAACCTTGAAGCCATTTCCTCTTTTCCTATCACTCATTATGTGGGAGAAGATACTGACCCTGAACTTGCTGAAACTTCCAGCAGTTGTAGAGAGTGGTAAGATCTCCAGTTCCCACGATGCAAATTCGGCCAGCTTGGTCCTTTTCCACCAGGCTTTTCCCAACCACTCTTTCCCCAGCCTGTAGCACTGCATGGGGTTGTTGTGATCCAAGGGCAGGACCCGGCACTTGGCCTTGTTGCAACTCATACAATTGATCTTGGCCCAGACAATGCTCTCTGTTCAGCCAGGTCAGTGTTCTTCCTTGCTGGCTGATCTTTCAGCACATTAGTATGGCCTGTTCCTGCACTTTTAAGATTTCCTTCTTGAAGAATGTGCAGCTTTCTTGTGCTGCTTTGTTCTTCAGGACTGCCTCCCAAAGGCCTCTATCAGCCAGGTCCCTAAACTAGCCAAAGTCAACTCTCTGCAAGTGACAGTTCTACTGACCACCCTCCTCACATCACCCACCAGTCCTTCTCTGTTTGCGAACACCAGATCCAGTCAGGCACCCTGCCTTGCTGGCTTAGTCACCAGCTGTGTCAGGAAGTTATCTTCCACACACTTCAGGAACCTCCTAATGAAGTGGCCAGGTCTAAAAAGTATTAAGAAATGTTTATCTTTTGTACATTTTTTTCAGTTGGCATCTGATAAAAATCGAGAAAAATAAATGCCACTGTTGACAAAAAGGAAGTGAAGATGAAAGAGGTACAAATATTTTTAAAATACTGATTCAATTCTTCTGCAGATTTTTGGGCATTTTGTTAGTGATCAATATAATTTTGTGACCCCCCAATATTGGCTCAAAAAGCTTTGCAACGTCTGTAAGGCATTGTGAAACGTTAAAGTTTTATGAAACATCAAACTCCCACAGCTTCCAGACACACCTAAATAGTGGGGATTGCAGTGGAAGTCAGAAGTCTCTGTAGGAAATGTGCAAGGAGCTTTTGACAAAAGCCAGCACAGCACTGTGGGACCGTTCACAGGGTGATGGGAAAATGTGCATCCCTCTCCTGCCTCTTCTGAAACAAGTGTTCTCTGTGAGAGGTGAAGGGGTTTTTGGGTCCTGTTTCTTCAAACATGTCTAAACAGGAATATGCAGAAGTAGCAAATTAAGTGCAGAAATACATTATTCATGTATATGTATGTATGTATCATGGAAATTGTCTCCTCCACTGAGCAAAGCTTTGTCTTGGAATTGATACAGATATACACTTTCTGAATGTAGGCCACACAGCATCAGGTTATGCTGCTTACAGCACCACCTCACAGCATAAAGAGGCAAAAACGAAGCAAGGTGTCACAGACTGAAACCATACTGCTGAAAAGCAATGCACTAAATGCTGCTTAACTGAAGCATAACCTGAAGGCCTGCAAAGAAAAATATTTTTGAGGTGTAAATTCTTTAAACATAGTTGGCATGCGTGCCCCAAACAGGAAAATATCTGAGGTATCCACACCTGAAGTGTACACAGCCTTATGACACATTGACTCATATTCTCTTTCTCCATATAAAAGTATTATACAAGCTTCAAACTAAATGATGAAATGTATCTGAATATCTCAATAAACTTACACTTTTAAAAGAATACAGTTAACATATCTAGAAGCAGATGAAATCCCAGCATAATTAGAAGTTCAGAAAGATCACTATGATTCAATATGTTACATGTTTCTTGAATTTCATTGGCAAAGTACATTGCAAATTGGCCCAGAGCTCATTATCAGCTTGGAAGTTGACACTGTCATTCATTTTCTGCTGATCAAACAAAGAAACTTAGTTTGGTATGCTCTTAAGTTTTCTATCAACATAAATGAAATAGTTAATTTTTCAGTATTTATTGTTCATTATTCACTAAGGAAAATTATCTGTTTTATAATTTATCATTGATGTTCTATTTATGTACCATGAGTGGTTGTCATAGTTTGTTTTTCATCTATCAAAAATTAAAGATGAACTAGTTCTTTTGTTGTTATCCACAAATGAAAGAAATGAAAACTTGTTCTTCAGGTTTTAAATCTATATCTTTGCACTGACAATATATTCCTCTAGAGAGAAGTCACCTTCATTGTGAACTTTGCCCAGTTCCTGGTTTATTGGTTAATATATTAAATAGTATATTTAGGGGAACACTACATATTTGGTCCAGAAAATTTATAATATGTCATTAATATATTTTCAATAATGTTGCATATTCAACAGTTTTTAAATATTTTCATCAATATTTCTCCAAAGTAGAAGCAAACACTTATAGACAGATACCTTTATTCCCAACTCAGTTTTTTAAAATTGCTACTCCTTTTGACTTTTGAGTCTCCTCCTTACAACAGTTAGTTGTGGAAAAAAACAAAACCACCAGGTGTTCAAATTCGTAAACAGATAAATTTTGCAGCGCGTACAGAAAAAGCTGATGAATATTCTTACCACAAGCTCATGTCCATATGTTTAGACACTCTCCAACTACAGTACTTTCTGTGTAGGAAGCTTCTGTGGATGACATTGCAGTGCCTATTCTGGGGCATAGGTATACACAGCCAGGGAAATCCACAGTGTCTTAAATTATAAATTGTCCATGTAAAGTTGGCAGCCATGGCACAGAAAGTGCAGAAGACCACATTCTTTCTGACCAGTAGCCAAAGGAAGGCATATCCTGAGGAACTGAAAAGGCACCATCTGCAGCTGTCATTAGGGAATAAAATCTTTCCTCTCAAATCCAAAACAGATCATATAGAGTACTTTGTCTACAAACTGCACTTCAGCTTCCTAAAGCTGTACTGAAGAACAGTTTTGGAAAGATGTGCAAAGTTTTTGGGTGTTAAAAAAACCCCCACATATGCCTGAGTTCAGTGAAGAACAAAGATGCCAAGATCAGCTATGTGACTATGTCTCCCAGTGACTAACTTCAAGTGCATGCAAGTTCTAAATTGCATCATGCCTGTCTTATATGTGGATGTTACGATCACTGAGTCCCAAGGGTAAGGTCAGCTGTGTCCACTATGATCATGCTTGCTGCAGCCCAGCTGTCTGATAACCTGTAGTGTAGCAGGGGAATGCTCAGACAGGAGAGCCTGAATGGATCCATATCTGAATTCCTGTAGGAAAAATTACTGGGAGATTCCATGTAATAAGAAGCCAGCCCATGTTCTTGTGTGGCTCCCTGATGTCTCAAATCACTTTCTCCATTGGTGAGGTGTGAGACTGGGCAGTGATTGACAAGCACTTGGAGTAACAAATGGTATTTTGAGAATAGCATTGAGAGAATGATTTAGAAGTGTTTGACATTATATTTAAGTATGGTTGATAACTGGTGATAACAATTGGTGATAACATTACCAACATGTCTCTTTTCTTTAAGCACTCAAGATGTATAGGATTTAGGCATGTAAGTGACTTGTTTCAGGAAACACAGACAAAAGTGGACGTCTCAAGCAGAAAGTGAGTTGACCCCACAGGGAAAAACAATCTGTTAAGAACCCAAAACTCTTGGCAGGCAGCCCAGCCCCATATCTTTTCCAAGATAAAATTCTTCACAATGTACAACTGAAGGGAATGTTAAAGGAAATGAAAAACCTGGATTGTGATACTAAAGCTTTTTATTTGAGTTCCTAACTAATTGCTTACAGACATTGTAGTAACAAGTCAGGGCATTTACCTGTGTTTCAGTAAACAGTACAACAGCCACAAGAATAGCACATTCATTAGTCTCTGGGGTAGTAAAATATTATTATCTTCTATTTCAGTGTGTACAGTATCATTTACAAAGCAATTGTTTAGTACAGACACAAGAATAATTTTGGAAGGTGTAGAATTCCTTCTTGAAAAATCACAGTATTAACTCCCCTATGTTTAAGGAACTGGCTTGACTGGGTGTACAGAAGATATTTCACAACATGGATATTAAAAAAAAAAAAAAGTTTAAAAGCTCAGACATCAAATTCCATACCACAAATGTCAAATAAGTTTCAGAATGTCACAACACAAGATCCAGAGTGAACTCAGCACAAATTCTGTGACTGCATCAAAAGCAGTGTAATCTTTCCCATAAAAATGGCAACAAATGCACCCTAGAAGGTCTCACAATCCCCACACAACACAAGGCACTATTTGGATTGGAAGTATTGTGTAGTACTGGGGCACACCCTGTGAATTTATCTGAGATTTCTACACTTACACAATCGATTTTTCTGTGCATAATTCTTCAGTGTTATTTACTTCAAGCATGGCTTTTCCTTAGCTTTCAAACAGTTTTTGGTGGACTACATATTAATAATATTCCAAAATATACTATCTCCTCCAAAGGGATGCAGTTACAAACTATAATGAAATAGACTTACAGCCTGTATTCAGCCCCAGTGGGCTGAACATGGATTCTCCTTTCCCATTTTACAGTCAAACAATGACTAGACTTCCTGCTAATGAGGTTTTGGAACACTTTATTTTGTTTTCAAAGTAGTTTGCATTCTACAAATTTGTAGTTTTGATCATTACTATAGACTTTTTGTATTGAAAAATATATTTTCACATTAAGGGATTTTTATTTCATGTATGTAAAGCAATCAGTGATGGTAAATTCTGCCTTTCAGTTTTGATAAATGTCTGCAGTGGGTTTTAAACAACAAAGAAAATATCCCAAGTAATTTTTTGTGTTGATTTTAATCTGCATCATACGTGTCCATTTTTAATAAAACTACTTGTAACATCCATTTCTACAAGTGAGAGAATCTGATGTACTTACTAACTTCTGTTTCTAAAACTCTGGAGATGAGAAGTGCGGGAGCAAGGAGTATACCTGAAATTTAAGTTGCTCTTTTGCAAATATCTGCTACTCAGCTATTATCTTTTGATTCAGTTGGAGCTTTGTAATGTTTTTGTACTTATCCTTATAGTGACAAGTAAAGACAAATCATTGCTTCTGTTATATAAATGGGGAATTTAGGCAAAGAGAGGGATAGAGGGATTTGTTCAAGGTCACTCAAGCACTCTAAAATAATACTGGAAAATGAATTTTTCTACTCCCAAGCTAACAAGTTATTAAATCACATTTCCTCTCAGTGTGGCATTATACTCCAATTTGAATTTGGGGGGGAGTTTATAGACTACATTTGCTATTTGTAGCTGAAGGCATGCAGAAGGTTGGAAAGGAATGGAAGGAAGATGTTAATGATGAAAAAAAAGGTCTTCTCTTTCCTGCCAGAATAAAAAAAAAATGCTATAAACAAGTTTCATTTCATAATACAGAGAAGGCAGAGCTATCTCTGTATGGCAAAAAGTTTCTGTGTGCAACAGAAAAATATTAATGCCAATTCTTTCAAGGATGATATCAATATGTATCAGTTTACTACCTTGTATGAGGCAAATTTTCTTTCAGCCTGGCATTTAGTTATCAGTGTCAGTCTAAGTACATCAGTGATCCATGTTCAAAAGAAGGAAGTAAGTTATGGCAAAAAGATAACATGATTACTAGCTAATAATGAGGTATTTAAACACAGCAGGGCATTTGAAAATGTGTGGGTGTAAATCCAATGAGAAGAGGGGGCAGACCAGTGTTCATGACATACTTGTTCCCACCCTTCACAGGAATGGGGAGCCACCACCAGGCTGGCAGTACATGGGCAGAGTGATCCCAAAACCCAAACCTCTTCATTCTTCAGAGAGTCCAAAGCTTAATCAAAGCACACACAAATTTTCCTTGTGGTACTCAACAACGTATTTGCAACAAATATCTGGAAGGCTTTGGATTTGGGAGAAAGAGAAAAGATGTGTAGCCTGGTACATTAAATATTTGAATATGTTTGCCTTTGCTTTGTCCCCTTACCTTACATATGTCATTTGTTTTCCGACAAAGTGAACTTTATTTGAGGTCTCTTCTGACAAAGTGAACTTTATTTGAGGTCGTGTGAAGCTCTGTGTTTTTACAGAGAGAGAAGCATGTGGACACAAATGGGGTCTGTGGATGCTTCTCAAGGGGGTGAGATGGAGACTGTTTCTCCTCTTTTCCTTAGAGGAGAAACTACAAACATACTTCAGGTTTGGTTTAGTGATTTAGAGCTAACTTCTGTCTTTGAAGAGCAAGAGGAGAAAAAAAGGAAAGAAAAATAATTTAGTTCAGTTCTATGAATAACTGGGCACTTATAATTTAACAGCCCAGTTCTGATCTGAGTAAAACAGCAATTCCCTTGAAGATGGTGAAATGGTGCTGGATTTACTTCAGGGCAGAATTTGGCCCCCTGTTAGTGATCCAGCTATTAATAGATTTGCATTGAGAAAAATCATTGAATAAAATAATTACCTGTCTTGTCAGTGGAACTGTTCTTTTTCTTTTTTTTTTTTTTTTAATGTCCTACATAAAATCTTTAGACCAAAATTCAAAGGGATGTAGAATAAATTAATTAATTGGGGAATTAATTGGGCCATGTTGCCTTTTTTAAAACTAAGCTGTGTTTTAGTTATATTTTGTTACGTGCCCAGAGGCTCCTGGGCATGGATGGCCTATAAATACAAATGGATAACAGATCATTAAGAATAAAGCTACCACAAAGTAGTTTCTCTGTTTTCTCCATACAGGTCTGAGAGCAACAACAGTGGAGAGGTAGTGAAGAAACAGCTGGGGCTGTGAGAAGATGTTATGGAGAAGATTGTTTTGCCAACAGAGATGACTATGTTTCAACTCATTGTTCTTTCCCACCTCCTCCTCCTTCAGCCTCCTCCCCAGTCCTTCACTGACTTTTCATCTTTGCTCATGGCTGGCAGCATAAGGTAGCTCCCATTTCCATCCTGCTTACAGTCTCTCTGACGTGATTCATGCAGGAGCAGATCTCAGGCAGCTCCTCCTTTCAGGTTCTTCTCTTCTCTTAGGCCTGAAACCTTCCCTGTCTACTTTGTTCACCTTCAGCTCCACCACACCCACAAGTGCTTTGTAGAGCAAAACCCCATAGATCTGCAAGCTCCATCTTTATTTTTCATGCTTCCCTCTCTTTTTGCAGCTATATGTTTTATTGATTTTTCAGGCAGCATGAAAATATATCTTACATTAAAAAAAAAAAACTTAAAAAGAATCTTTTGACTTTACCAATTCTTGATGTAAAAACCCACCTGGCATTTTGACAGCAAATGATTAAAAGCCTTTCTCAGTATTTTACAAGCAAATATGAATTTTAACAAGATAACTAAACTTACAGAAATGAAATATTCTATTGTTGTCTATTGCTAAACTAGCTGTCAAGTTTGAGACACTTGCAGTTAGTGTTGGGAATGATTAGAATGAAGATATGTTAAAAAGAAATACAGGCCAGGTTTTGCTCATGTGTTGCAGATATAAAATTCAGATTTATAGACTCTTTGGATGACACCAGCAATAAAGTGGTGATTTTGTTCTGGGGTTTTACATTCTGCTCCACAGATTAGTATATATCATGTGCCTACATTTGTGTTCTAAACATACCACTTCTCAAAGTACTTTCAAGTTAAGGTATTAGAGAACTTTGCTAAGAATGGGTTGTCAGGAATTCTGGAGTAATTAACTGAAAAAGTTATTTTTTTCAAACTTACAAGGAGAGACAGTGAGAGAAAAAGTAGGCTTGAAGTGCCAGTGGAGAGAGAGAGAGGTAGAGAATCCAAACAGCTTTCTGTGGAGGATGTGAGAAAGGAGTGAGAGGGATGGACAACTGCGTAAAACTGCTTATGAAAGGAATAAAGCTAATGATTAAATGTTAGAACCTGGATGAACTGTCTGAGGTACACTGAAATAGTAAGAGCCAGTGAGACCTCTTCACCTAAAAATAGGGAAAAATGACAGAATATGGCTGAAATAGCATTGATATTCTTTCCTCACGACTGCTCCCTTTTTAAGTGCTTTCTAATCACTGTGAAGAATACTGGCATCCTATCTGTCAATCAGGCCCATAATCCAAATGTCACTGATGGCTAAGGATCATAACCTTCCAGCAAAGCCTTCAACAAGTCTAGCAGTTCTGTGTTGTGTGCATGCACATCTTCCATTAGTGTAGCCACGTACGCACTCCTGAGGAGGGGCTGAGAGACCTTGTGTTGTATAATCTGGAGAGAAGCAGTCTCAGGGAAGCCCTTATCACTCTCTACAATTGCCTGAAAGGAGGTTGTAGCGACGTATGGGTCTGTCTCTTCTCCCAGGTTACAAATGACAGGGCAAGAGGAAATGGCCTCGAGATGTGCAAGGGGAAGTTTAGATGTTAGGAAAAAAATTCTCTACTGAAAGAGTGGACAAGCATTGGAAGAGAGAACCCAGGGAAGTGGCAGAGTCCCCATCCCTTGGAGGTATTTAAAAGTGTGTAAATGCAGCACTAAATATGAATTAGTAGTGGACTTGGCAGTGCTGGGTTAATAGCTAGACACAGTGATCAAAATTATCTTAGAGGTCCTTTCCAACCTAAAAATTATATGATCCTACACCAGAACCTACTTCTAGAATCTACCAGAAGACAGATCATTCTTAGGATGTGTTAACTTTTCTGTAGTGCTCATTTAGTACCACTTGTCTAATTTTGGTGCTTTTTGGCTTATGAATAGCACTGTCTCAAAGCCCATGAAAAAAAATGTTGTGGGCTGGAAATTTACCAAGATTCATCAATACTGAAGTGTTATTTTACAACAGTTTGATTGAACTAAAGTATGCAAACAGATAGTCAGCGCTTACAACTCTAGCTATGTTAGTTGTGATTGCTCTGTATGCACCTTTTTACCACAGGATGTGTTGAATTGTATGCTTTTGTATACATTTCATATTCAAATGCCAGTCTTGAACAATCAAAGTTTGGGATGACATTGCATTTCCCAAGTTGTGACACTAGTATGTGGGACAGAGTTTTGAATTTACTTATTCCTTTAAAATAAGTTTTTCTGCACAGTCATATAAGCTTATCTTCCCAGCCAAGTTCAGCAACTAGACCAAATGAAAAGCCCTGAGTAAAACACTGTTCTGTGTGCATGGATATGGCAGAATCTCATCTATGAAGGTCAATGTGTTCTCTTTGTGAGCATGGAAAATCCACTCCTGTATGTATGAACAAAAATATAAAAAACACCTTCATATTTTAGACTTTCAATTTTTCTTGTGTGGCATTGGAATTCCCATTATGAAGACAGCAAAATGAAGAGATTGGGATGCTGAATGAGCGCATAGCTTAAACACACAGAAGCTGGGGGAGGGAGGCTTCACTCACATAAGCAAGTAAAATCTTAGCCAACTCCACCAACATTGTTCATGGACTGGTATTCAAAGTACCTCCTAAAGTTAGGCCAAGTTCACAGTCTGAGGTAAATTTACAAATTTTACCCTAAGAAGAGCTAGAATCATATATCTCCCTACAGCACCCTCCTCCAACGTTACTTCTCTGGCTCTAGCTTGAGAGCTCCTAATAATATCCCATATCAAAGGAGGACAAAATGAAAGAGAAAAAAAGAGGACAAGGAAATCAAATGTCTCAGTGCTCTTGTCTTTGCTGGAATGTGTACATCAGCCATTAATATGTATCTCTCTACAAAACCTGGGATTTTTTTCTGTTTGGGAAAGAGTAAGACCTGGGTAAGAGGAATGGAAGGCACAGTCTTCAGACTAGGTTTAAATTCACAATTGCCCTAATTTTAGCTTATAAAATTCCTTTGAGAAACTAAAATTTAATATGAGAAGGTGTGTATAATATAACTATTATAAAGAAAATCAGACATTACTTCGGTATCCTGTAAGACAGGTTTTTGAATTAAGCAGAATGCATGCAATAACCAAAATGATTAGCATAAGTAACTGAAAAAATCTGATTATAAGAAGGCAAAGTAGTTTAACACATGACCACATTCATAAGTATGAAATATTATAATTCTATTGTCTATTCTTTCTGTGAAAAGTTAGCTCCTTCAGGAATGTCTTAATGAATAATAAAACTGACTTGATTTTCCCACTGCAGTCAACTTTGCTGTCAGGCTATTAATGATTCATAATGACTGTATGTTTAATAGTTTTATGCCAGATAAAAGCCATCCAACAGAAGCAAGTAGCCAGTGTCACTTCTGCAGAAACTCTCTTGATATTTTCAGTAATATTGGTAAAAACAATCTCTAAAAATGCAGAACAGCTGAGTTACAGTGGGAAAATGGTTTTAAATCACCCAATAACATCAGTGCTAAGTCATATAAAATTATTTATTACATTACCACTGCTGTAGAAGAAAACACAGAGGACAAGATTGCATGCAGTTCATAAAACATAGCATATTTTCCTATTCATATAATTTCATATTCTTGTATATTTTAATTTCATAATGCAGTGATTTGGATAACACAGCTAGCCAATGCTTAAATGAGAATAAAATGTGCACTCTGAGAATAGCTGAGAAGAATAACACTCAAATCAGTTCTGCACAAGATGATAAACACCCAGACTGCTCTGAAGCTGCAGGAGTTTATCTACTGTATATGTAAATGTTTTTCTTTTCTTTGAGGAAACCCTTTGCAAGAACAATGTCCTTTAACAAAGGTCTAAAAATGCATGTGAAAACCAAACATAATAACACTGTTATTCTGCCACTTATTAACGGAACAACAGGGCTTACAACAATTAGATATGAATATTACAAACTGAATTTAATATTAAGCTGTCTTTGAAATGCCACTTTGCAGCAGGTTTTCAAATGCTTAAAGCACAGCAGGAGGCTAACTCCATCTTCAAATATTAAATCAAAACCTTTTTTTAACCTGATAAATTTTTCTGAAGGCAAGTTCTCCTATTCAAGAGAGAATTATTAAACTATCAGGCAAGGAAACTAAACCTTGCAGCCTATTCTTGGCATATGGTTTGTACCCACAAAGATTAAAAACAATAATGAAAAGGATTAATAACGTCTTAGAATAGTGACTGAGAACATTCTTAACCAAACACAGGGTATAAAGTGCTGATTAGTACAGTGAATTGGAAACAGCACATACTCAAACATGGTCCCACTTTCTCAGCTAGAAATCTCACGTTAAATACAAGTCAGTTAGAAATGTTTCCTACAGCCAGTTATATGCCATTGAAAAGACCAAAGATCTGTAGAAAATGGTAAATGCAAGGATATCTCGCTGAAGAACACCATAGGAGAATCAGAGAGACGTTCTGTGCTTGAATACCTGCTCCTAATAGCAGTAGGAACTGTATGCAGTCTTGATAGATTTGGTCCATATTAGTGACAGAAACCATGTATTAAGCCATATAAAACAATACATCTCACAGAATCCTGTCCAATTCACTTTTTAATGTCCCAAGTGAAAAAGCTTCCCTTGGAAGATAGCCTAATAGTGACAATTGGCAGGAAATATACCTGGTTATTTTGCTTGCATTTATCTACTATTTTTCTCTTCAGCTTTAGCTCAGTTGTGCCAGGACTTGCATCAGACAATTCTTTTCTGGCCCTGACAGTTCCAGGGCATTTTCAAGGTGTTACGTTCTTCCTTTAAACATTGCTACGTAAGTTTTCACATTTAGCTTACTAATTCCCACCCCCTCCACCCAATGTCAACAATTTCTTGTTTCCTAATTACTTTGGCACTTTCCAAACTGCAATCTGATAATGAGATATCCAGGGAGGAATGCAGTACCGTGGATGGGATCACACAGAGTCCTAGTGAAAAGGACTACTACTCTCTTCCTACTCTGTGCTGAGGTGCTTCATTCCAAAATGGCATTTTTTCCGCTATTGCTCCACACCGTAGGTCACTTTACCATTTAATAATGCTTTCTTCACCCCAAATCAATCCTTTCAATTTCTGCGTGGTATTAGTATTTCAGATTATTTTGTTTATTAACTCACACCAGCTCAGCATGTAACTGACTTTGCTGTTTTCTATCCTGATCTCTTTGGGATGCCTTTTATTGCTTTTCTATCTTTGTTATTAATCCTCTCATTGAATTTACTATCTTCCAAATTATTAAAGTGAAGGTTAGATAGAAAACTGAACCTAAACCCCACTGATATTCTTTAAGATGTTTCCTCATGGGAAAAAAATGACACCAATTAGTTGTCACATATGTAATTTTCACATTGCTCATTCACATGATAAAGGCCCTCGCTGAAAATATTTTCATGTTGGTTTTTTTGGGTTTTTTTTTTTGTATATGAAACCAAAATTTGCATGCATTTCATCTACTGTTCTTTTTGTTTTCCTTTGGACTATTTCCACAGCACCACAATATTTCTCTGTGATTACTCTGCATGGGTGACCTCAAGCAACCTACCATTGTTGTTTCCAAATTAGGAAACAGGCAGGGACATGTCCTGGAGGAGGGTAGCAGGCTCTGGATCTGCCTCTCAGCTGGCATCTGCCTCCTCCCATGTGAGATGGTGCCAACCATGAGGTTTTTGTTTTGTTTCAGAGAAGTTTTTTTTGCAGGAGGGCACAGTCTCAGCTGCACCACTGTACTTTTGGTGCCCACATCCTGGGCCACCCTGCTGTGAGGCTGTGTGAGGGCTTCTCCACATCTGCTTCAAATGTTAAGCTCACCTGCTTGATTTCAGGCTGGAGCAGAAAAGATGCTCCAACTGCCAATTGTGATTTCATCTGGAGAAAGTGGAGATAACAGCAGCATGTTTTATATCCCAGGTCACACTGAATAAATATCAAGACTCAATTCAGCTAATTTTCACAATATACAGTTATTTTGAGAGTAGGGGTCTAAGAGCCCTCAGGATTCTAGGAGAGGTACAGTATGCTCAGGAATTATGGCTACATTTGAGGTTCGTATACACTAATATAGACTCATGCAATGCCTGTACCCTAATAATATTTGGAATTTATAAAATTCAGCGACTTGCCTTCACTCCCAGTGTCAGTGCTAACAAGAATATCTGGCTGTAAAGATATTCAGTCCCTTCTGATTACAGTATTACATGCTTATGGATAGGTACACGGGCTGGTAGGATGCATTCCTTCCTCAAGTACCCTCTACTTTCTTCAAGCATGTACCATCATAATACCCTTTGCAAGCACTTTGCATCAGTTTTGGGATTCCCTGACTCATATAAACATATTGCATGTATTGTTTTCACCTCTCCTTTTTATGTTCTTATAAATGTCCCGGACAGTCTCTCAAGAGCTAAGCTTGCAGTTTTAAGTTCTTTGTCTCCTTTTGTGTGCTGATCTGCAGCAGGAGTTCATTCTAATTATTTCTTTTTATGTATTTATTAATTGCTAATAACTTTATGCACAAAAAGTTGCTGTCACAGAAGTCTTCCAACCTGAAACGGTGACATTAGTACTGTATTTTGACATATTTCTCTGAAGCATCGTCTTTTTTCACCTCTCCACTTGAGGGAACACCTGAGATTTTATTTCACATACAGCAATCACACAAGTCAATTTCAGCTGTAGCTACCATTTCAGAATTAATAATTGCATTGTATTTTTCTTTTCTATTTTTTCCAAATGTGTCTAAGCACTCCAGTTCATTGATACTTTACATGTTTTCATGTATTTCCATCTTCCTCCACGGTATGAGTGGATGCACTATGGTTCCTTGTAAAATTAAATCTCATTTTAAGAGTACCATACCACTTCTTCGTACAATCAAACCAAGCAAAAGCAAAGCAAACTCTCAGAAACCTCAGATTTAAATTATTTTATTTTTCACTTATTCGCTTAAATTAGAGCCTAAATAAAGCAAGCAAGTTTCTTACTCCCCCATACATATTTTGCTGACCTTTTATAGTCTTTAGTGATGATCTATCTTTTTACCTACTCCTCATATAGGAAGGAAATCATGCTATCATTAGGATTTGTCTATTTTCAGATCTATTTTAGATTTCCTGAACTTTTTCTCAGTATATTCCATAGAGTAAGGTCAAGTGTGTCTGAGCTGTTCTAGAAATTCCCTGGCATTGTTTAGGAAACCTCTCCTTTTTATTATAACATCCTTAGATGGATATCTGGAGGTGGATGACACTAACCTTTCCTGCCTGAAGTCCAGTTATTCTTTTATATTCTGAAGTGTGAGCAAAAGGATTGAATATCTGTTTTCTTTTCTAGAGTTTCTCTTCAAATTATTTTGGGGATTCTATTGTCTAACAAGATTGTCTCAATGCTATTACCTTTTCAATGGCAAAATACCTTTTGGAGTAAATAGGTATAAAATGTTCTGTATGTGATCTCTTAATTTCCCTTTTCTGGATCTCCCACCTCTTATTTCTTGAAACTACCTGTCTTAATGCCTTTTGGTCCTCATCATGCCATTTGCCTGGTTTGCCTGCCTTCCTTATTCAGCAGTTGTGTAAGTCTCTAAGCCACTGTCTCAAAGGAAACCAAATAACAGATACAAGTGAGGTTGACATTTATGTAATTTAAGTAATCAAAAAGTTAGATGTTTAGCCTAGGTTAACTGTCTTAACTTCCTCTGTTGTCAACCCAGAGAGAATGGTACTTCCAGCCTGTGATATATTCCATTCAAATTTCTAAATACGGTGGAATAAATCATCTTCTGAGGAGATTTGCTCTGGACATGTCAAACTCCTTCCATCACTTGGGAAGAATGGATACTGATTATCTACTTACCTCTGATATAGACAGCTGAATTTAGAAGAGAAACTTTTATCGTTCCCATGTTCCCTAAAAACTGAAATCAGCTATACCTACTGTATCAAGACACATACATGTTCTCTCGTGCCTTTCAAATCAACTCTCTTTTGATAAAGGTTTAAAAAAAGGTACACACTAGAGGTGCTATCTGCCAGATGAACATCAGCATTCATTAATTCACCTTTAGAGTTCTCATTATTTTCCTCACTTATAGCACCCACTGCCTGTCTCCTGGAAATAAGACATCTGGCAACAAAGTGGGAATGGTAAATCCAGAGTAACACACTGGGTGAACCAAATTAGTATAGGAATGGGAGTAATATATATTTTTCTTTTTTTCTTTTCTTTTTTTTTTTTTTTTAGCAAATCTCAGTTACCATGTCATTTGTCGTTATGGTATGACCTAGTTTTGAAGCATGTGAACCCACAGCTCCTAAGGAGTTTAGTATTTGGTAATTGTTAGCTGTGGTGGATTTGACCCAGGCACCAGTGGTGGAATTTACCTGACTGGGAGACACAAGTTACAGCATTTTGGGAGAGATCTTAAAGCATAAATCTTCTGTATCCCGGATGACTATTTTAACAGTCTGATTATCATATATACATGGGTAGCACTTTAACACTTAAAAAAAAAAAAGTGATTCAATTGTCTGTAAGTTCTTCTCCTAGTTCATAACTATAACCGTTTAGGAGTTGAATATTACATGAATAGATTACTCTAAATGTCTTTTTACAGTGAATATGAAAAAAGTCCAAAACACAGTTCTCTGCAGATGCAGAACATGCAAAGTGAGATGAATCATCTTCCATGGATTCTTTGCACACCAAACATGGAAAAATCCAACTTTTAAATACTCATAGTTAGAGGGAATAAATACCATACTTAAAAAAAACCCAAAAACCAACCCAACAAAGAAACAAAGAACAACACAGATGTCCAAACAGGGCAGCTAGTATTGCACTTATTGTTTGTTTCATGTACCCAGGCTTTTCAGGACTGTGAAAAGTCCCCTTAATCTAGAAGAAAGTTAAGATTTCATGTATCTTTCTCATGTTTTCTGCTGACTGCCCTAGCAATTCTCCTTCACAGTGGTTTTATCACAGAACTCTTCCAGCACAATCTTCACCAAGTCTCTGTTCCTGCCTAGGAGCAGACCCTGAAGCTTTGGGCCTTACAGAACCCAACAGGAAAGACACATAATGCAGGTGGTGCTCCACATGAGCAAAGGGAGAGTTTAAACTATCATTAGGTAGTGAAGCAAGCCAGTTACAACACTTGTGAATATTTCAACAATACTGCTCTGTCCAAGAGGTTCTTCTTTTCAGTTGAGGTCAGCTGCCAGCAACCACAAACCACATGAAGGGAGGAACCTGCAGAAATCAGGTTCAATCACTATAAGGACAATCACTGTGAAAGAAAGTCCTCACTTACCACAGTCACAAGCTTTATTGAGGTTAGAGGCAGAAAGAACACCACCACTGACTGGCACAAATTCTTTCTTTCTCTTTTCTAGTGTGTCTCTTCTGGATCACAGCTACTCCAAACACTGTGCTGCTGGTGGAAAAATGCAGGTGATAAGAAAGGAGTGTCAATACAGACATCTGTTTGGTTGGGTCTCCTGGAAGATCCATATAAACCACTTGGAACATGCAACCAAGCCTTGAGCAAACATTTCCCTGAGGCAGCTAAGAGACGTCTAGAGATTCAGTACATTGGACTGAGAAATATCCTTACCTCAGCAACATTTGTTTATAACTTAGGCATAATGTATGATGCAGCTTCTGAGCTGTGTGATTTATCCAAACATCTAAAAGAAAGACATAACATTGCCAGAAGCTTATTCTGGGGTGTCAAAGCAGATTCAGGTTTTTGCATCAATGGCTGACAATCCTGGCTCTTCTGCTGAAAAGGCTGTCAGTGCTTTTCAGAACATATTCTTAAAAAAAAAAATCTCTTCACCAGGGGAAATGTCTTAAAAGCAGTTACAGAGAATTTTCATGGAGTCTCAAAAATAACACATATTGTGAAATGCTGTTCACAAGAGCATTGAAAATTAGCACTGCTCTGTATAGTGTTTCTTGAGAAAACCACAGAATCTGATTACATACCTCTTGATAGGAGGTGTCAGCTCCTGTGTTACGGCCAAATTCTAACCTGTATAATTACCTTCTGCTTATCTAAATTCCCCTCACAATTTCAGCTGAATAAGAGCTATTGTTTCACTTCACACCCTAAAACGTTGAGATGTGAAGTGTTAGTGTACTTCTAACCAGAGGTGGCTACATCTTGGTCTTTGGTTTTATGAGAATTTTCATTTTCAGAGAATACCAGACAATTTATCACTGTATAGAAATTTTACTTAGAATTTTTTCTAATGTTGGAAGTGCAAAAACTTGTACCTCAAGGAAGTCACTATGAGGCAGAGAGCCTAAAACACCTGATAACTCTCTAGGATACAAGAGTTACATATATATAGACACACATAAATTAATAATTCATATAATATATTATATAGCCTATATATCATATATTCTATAAGCATTCAGAACAGAATGAAATGTATTCTTTTATAAAATCTTTTGCCTGAAGTAGACTAAAACTAATAAGGCAAATTGCATGGATTTTCACTCTATCAAAATTTGCACCTCATGTCTGAGAAATTTGAAAAGCCTTTCAGAGTCTTTTGCCACTATGCAGTTGGCTAAATCAGAAATGAACAGATGAAACTGGAAAGATCTATGCTTCACCAGCACTCATGTCAATTAATTTTTTATATACTGCTGGGCTTAAAATAGAACTTTTTAAACTAAACAGGCATTTATTTTTATCAGCAAGAATGTCAAGTTTACTTATAGCTGTTTGTAGCCCTCCACCTTTTTTTTTTTCCCTGAGAAAATGCATTTTACAGAAGCTTAATTTCTGGTAGTGATTTGAAGACAGCATATGTAAATACAAATCCTGCAGATAAATAAGAAATTTGATTTCTTAATGTTATTTTAAAAAAGAGATTGTGTAATGGGATCTGTAGAAAACAACAAATAAACAAACAAACAAACTTGGTTTTGTAGTCATGTCATGTACCCTGGGTCAGGTCTTTTTTTTCCAGTCAGTCCAATCTTCTGACATCTGGCAACAAATTCCCATTTATACATACCTTTGTACTTTCCGCTTTCTTTCAAAGTCAGAGTTTATTTTTCTGTTCAAGTTCAGAAAGGCCAGAGGCTATCAGATGAAAAACATGTAGGAGAAAAAAGGTCATCAATCATGGAAGTAAAAATCCTTATGGAAAAAGAGACTTTAGAATGCAAAAATAACCTTTGTTTTGTCATTTCAGAGCTTGACTTCAGTTTTAGCCATTGCTTTCACATATTTTTGATTATATCACATATTGTATAGAATAAACTCTTTTTAATTAATAAAACCAAACTGTGTTTTCCTTGGAGGAAAGTGGCCACACAAAGTTTTGGAAACTGAAATAATTATCTAACATCTTCTTAATACATTTAACATAATAGGAGAAAATCTCAGAATTTGAGGTTTAACCTATAAATGGATTACTTCAAAGTTTAAAACGTGAACTTTCCTCCTCACACAAGTTGTGGACACCACTGTTCTGGGACAGAATTAATGTTATGTAAACTTCATTTTGCCTAACTACATTACCCAAATCAAATTAAATCAAGTCTCTAAAGAGAAATTTAAAACTTGACACATATTCCTGACTTAACTTTGTTACACAGTTGCATTTGTTAGTAATTAAATGGTGACAGGGCCATCCAATTTAAATGCAAAGGACGAGAGTGTAAATAGACACCAAAATTGCAAAAAAAGAGAAAGAAGAAATATTTTTGGTACACATAAAGATATTAATTTAGAAGTAAATGAGCTAATATATGAAGGCCATTGTCCTACAATTCTCACAGAAACCAATAAATCTGCAATACTGTTTTGTGATCTTGTGTCACAGCACAGACCCTTCCATTTCTCCCCAGAAAAGCCAACTTCAAGTGGTAGGTTTAGTTTCCTGGTTAGACCTTCCTGAGACACCATCATAATGCAGCCACAGAATGGAAGTTCTTCTTAATTTGTAGTTTAGTCTTAAAGGATTATACAGCAGGATTAAAGCCCAACGACTTTCTAAAATATGTACCTGCTGAGGTCGCACAGAATGGATCTTCTCACATTCTTCCAGTATCATAGAATCATTGTTTGGGTTGGAAGGGACCTTAAATATCATGTAGTTCCAATCCTCCTGATTGGAGGAACCTTCTTCTAAACCAGGATGCTCATTGGTCCATCCAACCTGGCCTTGAACATTTCCAGAGATGGGACATCCAAAACTTCTCTGGGCAGCCTGTTTCAGCGCCTAAGCATGGCCACAGTAAATTCATAATATCCACCATAAAACTAGTCTCACTTTAAAGTCATTCCCCCTCATCCCGTCCCTACATATCCCTGTAAACCGTCCCTCTCCAGTTCTTGCAGGCCTCCTTTAGGTACTGGTACATTTAAGACCAGGCTCCAGAGCCTTCTCTTCTCCAAGATAAATACTCCAAATTCTCTCAGCTTTTCCTCATAGTGGAGCTGCTCCATCCCTCTAAATATCTTGGGGGCCCTCTCCTGGCCTCACTCCCAACAATCCATGTCCTTCTTGTGCTGGGACCCCAGAACTCCTGCAACACTGCGGGTGGGGTCAGAGCAGAGCGGAGGGGCAGAATCCCCTCCCTGGCCCTGCTGCCCTCGGGGCTTTGGATGCAGCCCAGGACACGTTTGGCTCTCTGAGCTACTGCAAGAGCAGTAGAGAAGCCCTTCAGTGCATTCTCTGCCTCACACTCTAAATTTTGACAAAGGAGTAGTTTTCCTAAAATCTTCTAACAATAACAAAAACAGCACTGCCCAATAGAGCCCATATTCCTAGCTGGCCATTGGTTAGGTTCCAGATCCTGGCTTTTCCTTCACACATATGACTGTGTGTAAAGAGACAAAGTTAGTAATATTACTGCTAGGCCAAACCTGTCAAGTCATTTTATCTAAATTCAGTTTGCAAGATCTAACATAATTCTTTACTTTACTGTAAATATTACAACAATAAATGAATTAAAAATGTGTTAGATGCTGAGAATGCAAATTGATGAGTTCCAAGAAAAAAAAGAAAAAGCAATTAAATACAGAAGCTGTGTGTATGAACCAGTGCTGATCAGTGTTTCTTATAGCACTCAAATACCATACCAGGACAGAAAATAGAACTAGACTACAGGTAAGGAATTCTGTGTGCAAGATACCCTTTGCTATTCAGCAAAGCTCTTAGGCTCCTGTTAATGTTCTCATTCCCACACTCCCTGTAAGGTCACAGTGGATTTACACAATTCTTAATGACAGCTTCCCAACCAAAGCAATCTCCTTAGTATCTCAGACTGATGGGTGGGTTGTGATTTAGTAGTTATGGGTTTCAGCAGCACCTAAGTCAAACACTGTTTATTGCTTACAGTTGCTTTTCTGTTAAATGGAAAATTATACTCTACCAAAAAGACTTAAGTTACTGGCTTTATTTCAACATGGTACTGACTGACATATGCCAATTTACTTGTCATCGTATTCAACATGCCAGTATTAACATTTTCCTAACTGATTCAGATTTTTTATCACAAAAGTTTTAATAGCAGCTCCTTAGGGCTATGAACATGTTTTTATTTCATGATAGGATAAAAAAAGAAAAGAAAATCCATATTTATTCATTATCATATATATAATTTATGTTGGGTAAACTGGAAAATGCTTTCAAGAATCAACTAACATGAAAAGCATATTTGATAAACATGAATCCTTTTTATAATTCATATTCTGTTTTTCCATGTTTCTGCAATATGTTCTGACTTATATCAGACTTTGTTATTATTTAAAGTTTTTTTTTTAACTAATAGTACAAAACTCTATCAAGTGAGACTCTTTAAAAAGACCAGAAGTTATTTAAACACATAACTGGAAATGTTCAGAATTTTAGCTAAAAGCACAGGTAGTGCAAAGTGGATATACTCTGTTTCTGGGTTTCAAAACTGGAAAAGAGAGACTTAATAAATGAAGTTTCCAATCTGTCAGCCACACACTCCGTGCATCAGATACTCAGTGCATCAGCAAGTTGTTAAACTCCTAGCTTCCAACTGCTTCTAGCTTCCAACTGCTTTCAATTTAAGAAGAACAGAAATTTAGAAGCCTCAATTTTATTTCTTTTTTTAATATGGAATCAATACACAACAGCTTATAACCCCGTGAAAAACATAAAACCAAAGGAAGAATGAAAGCACTTGCAAAAAGCTTGTGTATTATCATTCCTGTAAGTGCTTCATAATTTGTGGAAATGGAAGTCTCAATATTTTGTTCATACCTGGGAGGAAAATGAACACTTCCTTGTGCTTAGCAGTCCTTCGAAGCAGCACTTGGGTCCCTGGGCTTTATGTCAGGTTAGTGGAACATCCCAAAGCAGCCACTGTCAAATCCCCTGGCCTGGCTGCTCGGCGTAACCTCACAGCCAGCCAATGACCATGCAAAATATTAGCAAGGTCATAGTAGTGTAACACACTCCTATAACTCAGAGATTACAAAAGACATTAAAATTCTGATGCCCCATTCATAAGGAAAAGATTGTAATGAGAGCAGAGAATGGCACAACATTAATTCATTGTGTGACAAAGAATATAATGAGAATGGGAAATAGTACAAACATAACTCATTCTTGTTACAGCTTTAAGATTGTAATGTCATGGTTCATATCACATACTTAGGAAGAAAGGTATGGTAGAAGAAGAGTTGCAATATTAAACATAGCTAATCTGAATGCAGCACATATTACTATAAATGCAATACAATAAAAAAAAAATTGAAACATTACTTAGAAATGGTTTGCTAAAAGTGTTATAATTTCCTTGTACATTTTTGTTAACAGTTTATTAAGACTGCTGATATGAAGGGCTGCAATGTGTGTGTGCATTTATTAACAGAGCTGTCCTCAAAAATCTTTTTACTCTTGTATGTCTTTGGAAATCAATTAGAATTAAAAATAAAAATACTGGGGACAGTATCTGTGTCTCTTGTGACACACATTATGAATCTGTGAAGACACGGGCGCTCATGTTCAGTCACTTTGTCTGATATAGTGGAAAGAAATAAAGCCATAAAACAAGTAATGCATTTACCTCTTGAAATTATTGGATAACTTTTGTTATTGCTCATCTACCACTCATTCAGTGATATCTAATATCCTACCTAATGTAGTAGACTTTATTGAAACATGTAACTGATAAGAGGTTAAAAAAATCTTTGACCATCCAACTGAGAGTTTGACAAATCCCAAAGCTTGTGTCATTGCTCTATGGAAGCTCTCATTGTGTCAAGCTCTATGCAAGATCACCATATCAATGCATTTTATTTTGCTTTTGAAAGTAAAACATTATCTTTGTGGTTATTTCTGTTAAATAGAAAAAGGGGAAATATTCTCAAAGATACTACAAAAACATTGAAATGTCAGGGAATGTTGCTCTGGAGATCATCTTGTCCAGCTCCCCAGTTTGAGCAGGATGACCTAGAGCCAGTGGTTCAGTGTGTGCCTGTCACCTTTGTCCTGTGGCTGGGCACCACTGATACAAGCCTGGCTCTGTCCTTCTTGCACCCTTCACTCAGGTATTTTTGTACATTGATTAGTTTCCCTCCCCACTTTCTTCAGGCCAAACAGGCCCAGTTCTCTCAGTCCTTCGTCATGGAAGAGATGCTCCAGTCCCTTCAACATCTTCGCAGCACATCACTGAGCCCTCTCCAGGGCCTCTGTATCTCTAAACACAGTACCCCAGGTGTGACCTTGCCAGTGCTGAGTAGAGTTTACCAGTCTCAAGTAGACCAAACATCAAAAACAATTTGGTGTTCAATCAGAAAAAAAATTAGAAAACAAAAATACAAATATTTTACTCTTGAATTAGAAGATCTACCACTTTTCAGCTAAAAGGGTTAAGACTTTGAACTAGATCAGCTAGATCAGGGATCAATATATGACCCATTTACAATATTATTGGCAAATTTCAAGAGATATATTGTAATACAAATAAAACATAAGTTCTTTTCCTCTATTCTAAATAAGGGCTAATATACATTTAAAAATGTAAAATTGTACTATGTGGATTAAACTTAGTCTACTATTTGTTCAAAAGACAGTTTCTTCTTGAAAATCATAGCTCTGTTTTCAGTAATTTGGTTTAAAAAAGGAAATACCTTTGTGTGGTTACTACTTTTTCTAATCTAGGTGGATTTCTTTGAATCTGTATTTGTATAAATAAGTAAATTCCAAAAAGTGGCAAACATGTTTTTGTGGTGTTACATTTTATTATCCATAGTACTTCCAGGCACATTGTCAAAATGAGGTAGGTGTAAAGACCATGAGCAGAGGAAAAAAATATGATTGCATGAGGGATGTTATGACAGTTCTGTATGCATAATACATGCATCCCAGGAGGCAATTCTGCATCTGTTACATATATTTATGTATTTTTACTTGTAGTTTTGGAGATATTTAAGATTTATGGTGATAGATTCGATCCCCTTAAAGACAATAAAAGGAAATATGCAACAAGGGTACTATTTTGTTAGTGAGTGAAATGAGCTGGGTGTGAAAGTTGTGTACCTGTTAGACTCTGTGAAGGTTAAGGATTTTCTATTCTCTACACTTAGGAGCATTTCTACAGTGGTTTTCAAAATACTTTCAAAACAAACCTCTAATAGATTTGATCTATGTGCAGCTAAAGTATGTTTCTGTTCATTATAATGACTGAAAGAGTTTAAGAAAGCAATTGCTAGATGTTAAAGACTAACACAGGAATGATGAAGACATTTTGTGAGAGAAAAGAAAAATCCTGAAGTCTCGGGGAATGAAAAAAGTGATGATAAATGAAGACAACAACACAAGGGTAAAAAGACAGAAAAGATAAAATGGCTAAAGAGACAGACAATTTTATACAACTAACTGTTTGAAGAAACAACTCACTGTGTTGTACTGTAATGACATTTCCTGACCATTGAATTTTCTATGAAGAGATAGATGAGCCTTCCACTGCCTTCCATTATACAGCAGGTATTTCTTAGTCTCTGTTATACAGGAGATTTCAAAAACCATCTTCATAGAAAATTCCTAGACACACTTGGAGGACAAAGGATACTATATTTGCAGTTTAATTTTGACTTTTTGAAACAGCAACTTTTGTCAGCCTTCTTTGAGCATTAGAAGACCACCTACAGAAAGAAACAATCAGAAAGGTGTGTCTCAGGCCATAAAGCAGACAGAGGCTTCAGCATTCAAATGTATGTAATTCTACTGTTGCCTCATATATGATTTTGAAGCTTCTTTGAAGACATTTTGCATTGGTCCCTCTGGTCCCTCAGACATAGGCTACTATGCCAGGTGAACTCCTTGTCTTTCCTGCTATTTTGATTATCATATATAAAACAAGAAAAATGCCAAACACAAAACTTTAAAAATAGGGATGGAGGAATCCCTTAAAATGAAAATATAAATCTGGCAATATCTTCTTCCAACTGTAATATTTCAAAGCCATTTTCATTTACATGAAGAACAGAAGAAATGGAAATACTTTATGGAATATAATATATACCACAAAAGTTAGGAAAGAAGCTATTGCTACTAACTAGGTGATAAAAACATATATACTATTAATAAAAAACATCTCAGAACTCATGCATCTCTTTGCTGAAATGAAGAAGTCAAACAGTTATCAAATGGCACCCTGCAAACTAAATAAAGTTTGTAAAAGAGATTTATAGTAGAACTTAGCATAAGACATCATTAATGTCATAGTGAAACAAAAATTACATTTACAAAGAATTTGTGAATATCATGTTTTTATTGAGCTCAAGGGGCTTCAGAATTGGATCTGTGTGAACTTCATGAGGTTCAATTAGGCAAGATTCTGCACCTGGATTTGTGTAACTCCCAGTGCCAATACAGGCTGGGAGATAAATGGAGAAGGGCTTGGAGGTACTGGTGGATGAAAAGCTGGACAGGAATCCAGAAAGCAAATGGTATCCTGAGCTGCATCAAAAGAAGCATGTTTAGCATGTTAAGGGAGGTGATCCTGCCCTTCTGCTCTGGGCCAGTGAGACCTCACCTGGAGTACTGCATCCAGCTCGGGGTCCCCAACATAAAGATCACATGGACCTGTTAAACTAAATCCAGAGAAGAGCCAAAAAAATGATCAGGGGAGTGGATCGCCTCTTCTATGAAGCCAGAATTAAAGACCTGGGGTTGTTCAGGCTGGAGAAGGCTCCAGAACAATCTTATTGCACACTTTCAGTACTTAGAGGGGCCTATAGGAAAGACTGGGACAAAAATTTTAGTAGGTCCTGTTGCAAGGGAGCAAAGAACAATGCTTTTAAACTAAAAGAGGGTAGATTTAGACTAATGAAGTTTTTGGTTTTTTTATGATAAAGGTGGTGAAACACTGGAACAGTCTGACCAGAGAGGTGGTAGATGTACCATCCCTGGAAATATTCAAAGTCAGGTTAGACAGAGCACTGAGAAACCTGATGAAATTAAAGATCCCTGTTCATTGAAGGAAGATTGTACTCAGTGACCATTAAAGGCCATCTATAATTCAAAATATTCTATGACCTTATGATTATCAGTTCAAATGTCCCATACTAATCTACCCTTAGTTTCTTTAAGAAATTAGATGCAAACAGAATTTAAATACCAATCATATATAATATTGTAAATAAGAAAATGTTTGGAACTACAAAAATTAAATACCAACATTAGATAGCCAAAACACACTAGATACATCTCTGAGCCATACACTAGTATGCTATTTTGAGTTGAGATAGAAATTTACTTGCAGTTTTTGCAAGATGATGACATAGATAGGTCCAAGATAATGAAATAGATCTAGTGTCATTTTACAATTAATAAGATATTTATGTCAATGCTTATTTTATCAAAACAGGTAAATTCACAAATATTTGAGATGCAAAGCTGTGGGAGAAGGGTGGAGAGAGAGAAGGTAGCACTTAATGAAATTTCTACCCTCCTTATAAAACAGAAGTTCTACTAGGATGCTTAGGCACATTTCAGCAGAAGCCCTAGAAAGTCAATTATCTTTACACAAAGTATTTTTATGGCAATAAGAGTTTAGGTCAGCTTATATAGTCACTGAACTATAGGGATTAAAGGCTTGTGACTTAACAGATTTTCTGTGCAAGTATTTTTTGTTGTTGGTTTTGTTTTTGGGTTTTTTTTTTTTGCTTTGCTCATACTACAAAAGAATAAAAATTTCTGAAGATCCAACATATTTTACTGTAGGTAGGTAGAAAGACTGCTCTTGCCTATTATGGTAACTCTATAAGCAAATCAAAGTTAATTTTGCTACTTTTCAAACTTTTATTTTCCCCATATTTTTGGTAAATTTTTCTGTTCATCAGCAGAAGATAAATTAATGTGTTAAAGTTGAAGACAGCTATTTTAGTGGTTTAAACCTTACGCTTAATTGGCATGTTAAAATTAAAGAGTCAGAGTCAACTCCAGTACGTAAAAATGTATAAGCACACAAATTATAGCACTCTGTTCCACACCCAAGAGGCATCATGCCATACACGTCATTAATCAAGGGTATGCCCCAACTTTCAACACATGATGATTTACAGTGATCCTTCATACATGCTCAGCTATTAGAAGATACAGGTCACTCTGCAGTGGAGCAAACTTAGCACACAGATATCAAATTTGAGACTAATTTAATAAGCCCTTTTGCTTATTTTAGTAGATGCATGGTTTCTTATCCTAATCAAGAATAGGGCTGCTACTTCTGATGTAATTCAAGCCACAGTCGAGAAATGTAGTTCTAGTACTCAGAATTATTTTATCTTTATTATAGTCAATGGTGTCAATTATGCATGGCTCCTTATGAAGACACCTATTCTTTAGAAAATGGATTAACACTGCACCTGATTAGGAATCAGAGCAATATTTAGGAGATAGCAAACAGAAATAAATTACTGTGGATTCCTAGGATGGAATCTACTGGTTCCTCAGGGGTGAAAGGCTGTCTGAAGGAAAAACTGAACAACAATGGAGAGTTCTAGATAGAAAGAGGAAAGAGATCAGGAAAAGGGGGAGAAGAATGAAGAAAAGAGGGAGGAAGGGAGAAGGAGAGAAAAAGAAAGAACTTTTCCATCTCTTCCTTTTAAGTTTTCCCCAGGGTATCTAATCTTGTTCAACAAATCCTATTTTTTTTTTTAATTTATAGGCCATGAATCACTTCCATACTCTTGTATTCATGTTTGTATCATCAAGTGTTCAGAATTCCCTAAGGGGAAAGTAAAGAATTACTCCCCTTCCTCAGTATCCATGGCAAGATAAGAAGCATACTATAGCATACTATAAGAGTAGGCGACCAGGACACTGTGGTGTGCCAGGGGTATTCAACAGGTGATACCTGGAATTTTAGTTTCCAGTTCCAGTGCAAAACATCCTGCCATGGACTAGCTAACTCAGAACTATAATGCAGTCCAACCTTGAGCTAAGAGTATGCTTTATTTACCAGCCTGTACAGTATCCTGATGATGCTCTTTTTCTTCTTGGAGAAGTTGTACAGTTTTCCTTGCACTCCACTGTTGAGAGAGAGAATTTACTCAGAGGAATAGAGATCTTTGCTATGGGATAAAGCAGACAAAGTTGATATCTTTCATCTGGTTAAGAAGCTCCCTACCTCCTGGATATATATGTCCAAAAGGAAACAGGATGTTTTTTAAGTAAAAATTAGGTTACCGTCACAAATACATGTTTAAGATGTCTGAAAGAAGTAACATCAGTCTAATCTAATAATTAGGCATTGAATCATCTATTAGAATATTTAAATATTCTATTCCATGACTATTTAATGCAGAAATAGTCTTTAGATCGTTAACCACTAGTCCTGACTCCCTGCTCTAGACCAACAAAACCTATTTTCTTAAGAGCTTGGCATTACTCTCCTTGTAAGTATATTTCTAAGGTGACTTGTATTTTACCTGCACTGTGTGGGAAGGGTAAATCTGAATGCCTGGTGTTGGGGATCTAGAGGGAGCTATTTCCATACTTAGTGCACTGAGCACCAAGTAAAATGGACAGGTTTTCAGAGGTGAACTGCCACCAGAGGAAAGGCAGGGCTAGTTGGCATTTGTAACTCGTATATCCTGTTGCTTTACATCTGATTGGCAAACACTGACCAGAGTTTGTCGACTACAAAGACCACACTGAAAGTGGCTAGCACAGCTGTAATTAGGAAAATACAAAGCACTGCAGTAGTCTCTACTGCAGCTACTGAGTGAATAGTCACTCTGGCTAATATAAGTCCCAGATTCAGATGTGTTCTTAAAATCCATTACCACAGAATTCCCCTTGGAACTGTGGTTAGTTTCATCAATTCATGGCTTTATGAGCTAGCCAATTAATATGAGTGATATCCTGACTTCCGCTCATAAAAACAATCTCTCTCTGATGCTAGTATAATTTGGAGATATAATACTCAAAGAAGTAACTTTCTGAACAGTGAAGATGGTACTCTGTAAGAGCTCATACACCGTTATGCAAAACCTTCATCACCAAGGCAATGAGTTCTCTTTTTGAAAACATACACTGAATAGTACATAGCCAAAATATGTAACAAACATTTGAAGTACATACAGAATCAGCATCTGGTAAAATATTTGATGACTTATTTTCTTCAGACTTAATAAGACAGTAATAACAGTACCTTCATTTTCTCTACATGTTGCCATCATATTTTATGCATAGTCTGTTACAGAGGACCATATTTGTTCCAAAGGCAGATATATTCACTTCAGTGAGAGTCAGCTCTATTTATTCCAGAAGTGAATATGATATTGAACTATTCAAATCAACAAAGGTATAAAATTATAGTTATTTTAATTGAGGTCCTAGATATGGTAGTCACAGATCTTTTAGAATACATGTTAATTATACTGTCATTGTTTTTCATAGTTTCCAATTATATTGTGAGGGATCTCATAATGGGGCAGAGATCAAAGCTATTTGAATATCAATACCAATCAGCATTGCTGATTCTTTCTGTTTATTTGACCTTTAAAGTAAGATTTCCTTGGAAATAATAGAAATTCTCATATCATTAGGCAGATTTGGTGGTTTTAGTTTTGTTGAATTTCCTCAGACTATTTATTTGATATAACTTAAAAGTAAGGACAATCATAGCCTGAAGTGATATATTTATTTTTCCTTTGTGTTTTTGTTTTGTTTTTGTTTGGTTTGATTTTTGTTTAGTCTTTATTCTTGTTTTTGGTTTTATTTGCTTTTGTTTTTGTTGCAATTGTTTTTGTTTAATTCTATTTGATTAAAAGTCATTGTACTTCCTTGAGATGAGAGCTTTGTTATTTTGATTTGGGAGATAAAACTAACATTGACATTGGAACATAATTTGCAAGAGAGAAATAAATATGATGAAGAGGAAACAAGCATTTGCTTCTTTAAAATATAGTATGCATGCCATTGTGCAATGGACAGTAATTTTAAGAAAAAACATGAAAAATATCAGATATTTTTCTCTACCTGATTATTTTGAAATTGTCACATATAGGTGTACAGATGGGTTTATATTTTTATATATGATGGTTTCTCCAAAAGCAGCAAAATATATGCGTAGACATTATTTGGAGTATATTTTACCCTATCACTTTTCACAGACTTTTAACATTGATTATCCACTGTCATTCTTTAATGGACAACCTGATGACAGGCAGGATTCAGGGTCACCACATACCTAACCTCAGACACATAAAACTTGGGGAGGTGGTTACATCTTTAGTTGTTTGTAGGATTTCATACAATACCAGAGAGAGGCATTAATCCAACCGTGGAGCAGGATACGTAGTCTGAGAGGTATTGCAGGATAGATAGGCAGCCACTACACTCCAGAGAGGTATTTCACCCTTGGTCTTAAGGTCAGCCACTGAGATTGTAAAAGAAACATATTTTAATGATTGCTTCCACCAGACTTAGGATCAGACCAGGAAGCTTCTGGATGCTATGTGTAAGGATCCAGCTGTCTTCAAAATCAATCCTTCAGTTAGTGACAAGTTTTAGACAAATTAATCTGGGACAATGTAACCCAAAGTCTTCTAAGATTCAATTTCTATGTGATATATATTCTGTAAAGCAGTATTCTCATCTGTGTCTTGACTACAGAATCAATTTCTTCATTACTATTATTCCACAAGTGTATTTGAGAAGGCAGTTTGGATATACTGTCCATAAAAATATAGTTTCAAGTTCAGCCTTTAGCTATCTGTGGGTCCTAATTTTAGATTATGGAAGTCTGTTGAAGTTAAAATTCAGAATTAAGGATCTGGTTTGTTTTTTAAAGATTTAGCCAAAGATTTAGCTGAGCTTATGTAGTGTAAGTAGGTGGACCAGTCTGTCTAAAAATATCTGTGGTCATTAGAGGTCAAAACATAGGAGAGAAAATGTATTTCAAAAAAGAGTCTAGGGAGGTATAATCTTCATCATTACAAAAAAAAAAAAAGCCCCATAAAATATCCTGCAGATGAAAAAACTGTGGAACTGTCAGCAAATGTACTCATATACACTTAATCTTCTATCTATACATTTCTGTGTTAAGTTCCACCCTTCTCCTATTTTAGGAAATACCATACTCAAGGAGGAATCCAAGCATCTTCATAATTTCTGGAACAGAGATAGCAGGAGACAAAATATATAATAATTCCTGCAAGTATTTTTTGTTTGCTTAGTGGGTTGGTTTTGAAAAATGGAAACCTGTGTGCAAGTAACGTTATCGAGGTCTGAATAATTTTGTACTCAGTCACATCACTCGCAGCTTCTCACACAGCTGTATTTTATTTACATGCATACACGAAAATGTTGTGTTACTCTTTAATTTTGTCATACATATCTAATGTGCATTGGTAGCAGAGAACTCAATTCTTGCTCTCAAAGGATGCGAAGTGATTTTCCCTCCTCAGTGAGATTTTTCTCACATGAATGGATTTAGTGTTTAGAGGGGTTACATAAGCACAGATATATACACTGACATCTTAAAAATTTAGCTCTTTTATTTTTTCTTATATTCATAGGAAGTTACATCTTCCTGTTTGACTCTGGCCTACCCACTCATTTAATTTTCAGACCTATCTTATCTGGTCCATGTGGGAATCACCAGAGACATCACAGCAGCTTCTCAACCTCTTGGGAATCTGCTTGCTTCTTTTTCTTATGCTAGTTCACTTTGTCCTCCAAGTAAGAATTCAAATGTCAATCATTTTTTGTTCAATTTCATGGGGTAGAATCACAAAAATGGCAACCAATCCAATTGCAAATTACTTGATGAATCTTCTTTGAAGAGTTGCCAATAATGCTAATCATCAAATGGTTGAATTCAGCTCTGTAGAAATGCATTTGTGAAGAACAGCAATCTCTGTGACTTTGACAAAGGAACTGCTGACTTGCCTCACTGTTTGTCTTTTGATGTGAAAGAGCAAATCGATTTATAGAGCTTTTGCTTGCAGATGTAGGATATGATTAGTATGCAGAAAGACCTTTCTACAGTGTCATTTGTTTATTTAGCTGTCTCTGCACTCAACCCTGATTGTGTATACTTAATTAATGTATACAAAGCTAAAAGAAATAAAATCCTGGAACCATGATCATAGAATACTGTACTACATGTCATTTGTCACCGTGAAAATGCTATTTATATTTTATTGGCTACAAGGAAGGGAAATGCATACATTTAGGAAACTGTTTAAAAAGTCTTTATGTTTGCCAAAAGCAGCCAGTTATATTTACACCAAAAATGTGTCAATGAAAGTGGTTCAATTTAAGTAGAAGATTCTTTTTCTTCCCAGTGTTTAACTTTTAATTCCAAACAGTTGTTGAGTCTTTATAAAAAGGTACCTCTGATGCCTTCCTGAGGTCAAAGTACTCTGTAAAACATCCTAAGAGACCTGAATCATCCCATTCTTCAAGGCCTTGTTCTGGTTCTGTTGTTTGGAAATTTTAGCTGAGAAAGAGTTTAAGGAGGAAAGGAGAGACACTAGAGACCTTCATGTCAATAATGAATGATCAATAGAAGTCACACACTAGAAAATTGACATTCAGTCAGCAATTCTGTGTTATTCATGCACATTTTACGTTGTCTGTTCAAGTTTGTTGTGGGGAAAATAGATACAGAAAGGCAGAAAAATTTAGAAATCACCAGAATACCAAATAATGGAATCCAGAGTGACATCTAGTGACATGCTGTATAAGAAGCATGAACATTTAATTACTGAAATATACTGATTTTACCAGTCATATTAATGACAACTTTCCAGAGAAATTATTTTTAAAATGTTACAGAAGTTTCTTTAAAAATACATTTCATAAGCGTATGAGAACATTCACGATTCAAATTACTGAAATGTTTGCTTTAGTCTATTGTGGGCTGCAATTAATATTGAAGTAAATTTTCTACAGAAACATTTTAGAAGTTTATTAATACTGTTTGTATTTAAATTTATTAATACTAGTTTGTCGCTACAGATTCACCTTAGAAATAACTTCATGAACTCATCTGCAAGACCTTAAACTCTTATGTTCTTCAGCCATGAGCACTGAGTCAAAATCATAAACTAATTAATCTAATTCAGGCTTCTTTACCATATTCTTCAAGATGGCAGATTACGATCTACATGAGCAAAATGTGTTTGACCTTCTGTTTTAAACTTTTTCATGGTATTAACTGCAGAATTCTGGTCACTGGAAGTGCTGTAAGGGAGGAGATTGATATTAGAAAGTTGAAATCCAGAATACCCTTTTCTCAACTCAGTGTCCATCAAATACTCACACAGATGACATAATTTCTATGGCACGAATAAGCAAGAGAAATTAATGGTATTAAAAGAAGGAGATGATCTGCAAAGGTCATGGAATAATGAAATGCTGCAAGGAATCACACAGAATTCTCCAGGCATCTATCTCTTAAATAATATAGAAATACCTTTGAAAAAATCACTTGCAAATTATGTTAATGATACTACGCTTCTGTAAATAAGAAAGTGAAAAAATCCCTCCCTGGGACTAAAATAATTTTGTGGGTTGTAATGGATTAATGTAGAAGTTTCTTTAATCAAATTTGCTCCTTTAAATCATATCTTTGTTCATTTTTCAACTTCAATATATAAGAAATATTTGTCATTTTCATATTTTTACTAAAATCATTGCAGCACAGAGAGGAGGCAAGAGAAAAGATATCACATAATAGTCTAATTAAGCTTCCATGTCAGTAACTTTAAATCAACAAATCAATTAATGGGAGAGAAAAAATAGAACATGTAAAGTATTTGGACAAAAAAAATCCATATTTGTCTCTGGGGCCATCTTCTTTCTACATAAGGAACCAGGGTAAATATCTTATCAGTATAATGAATTTATAGCATAACAGCCATAAAACAGGTATCTTAGATTAAAAAATTAGTTGATTGTATAGAGACCTCCATCACTATAGGCACTAGATTTCTTTCTGTTTTTTAATGGGTTTTCTCCTTCTTGCCCTACATATTTGGACTTTTAAAATTTCCTTTTGGATGCAATTACCACTTTACTCAAAATATCCTCTTGAAAATCTAGAAGATGAAAATAGACCCCTAGGATACATTTTCCTGCAAATGCTCAATTCTACAAATAAGAAGCCTCAGAGGCTAATTTCAAAGAGGGAAATACTAATTGACAGCTTTAATTTCAATGTACAGTGTAGTCTCTTCTCTTTTTTCCATCTTTAGAAATGTAGGATTACTGAGAGTATCAAAGTCTTCAGTGTCCTCTCCCTTGCTTATACTCTTCTAGAGAAGTGTAGAATATGATATACTGGCCAGATAAACTGAATCCAGTTGGTTTTTTTCATTGACATAAAAGAAAGTAGATTATGCTTACAGTGAAATTTTACTTTTTGTGTTAATTGCACAAAACTGTGCATTCTGTGCATATATCCAGTAATTTTCTTCCTTTCCTTTGAAGATCCTTGTCCCCATACTCTACACCGCAGTTTTTCTTAATTTCTTCTCCCTACCTTTTCATGTGTTTTCCTCTCTTCACAATTAAAATACCTTCCAAAATTCCTCTTTTATATCCTCACTACTGAGAACAGTTTATCTTTTACATTAGCAGAATCCAAATAACCAACCAGCAAACTAGACAAGAATGTCACAAAAACTCAAATAATAACCCTCAAAGGAGGACATCTCTTTTAAAAATCTCTAATTGCGTTCACTGCTATGACATGATAACAAATTTATTATGACTATCTTCCAACTCTTTTTTCCCAAAAAGCTTAGGAAAAAGTTTACTTTCTTCACAGTCAAAAGGATACGAAATATCCAATTCTATCAAGAGACAAGGCAAAAAATGTTCTTTTCAGAAATCAAGGTATATTTTTTTTTAATTGAAAGTTTTTAAATTTAACTTCTCCTCTGGTTTTAACAAAACCATTTTGACTTTATCTACACAAATGAAAACATCTGAGTTCTATTCTTAGCCAACCACCTTGGTTGAGACCTTCTTAACACATAAAGTCTTTCACTTCCAGGCTGAAAGTGGTAAAGTTATCAAACATATGGAAACACAGCAGCACTAGTTACTACTTTCTGTTTGAAAACCCTGAATTTTTGGGTGTTACACACCACTTAAACAATTTTTATTTCATTTTTTTTTTCCTTCCCTGAACTGCTCAAAGCTCTCCTCCATCCTCTTTTCTCCTTTTCCATTATCTCCACTGTATTTCATTACTTAGGGACAATTCCTCCAGTTTTGTCCCTGGTAGTTGCTGTGATCAGTGCTCATATAAAACAAGGTATTCCTAGCACAAAACAAGACCAAGTGCAACACAAAACTTGAGCTCCAGCATGCATAAGATAGCAGTCACGTGCCAACTGGATTGTACCATGAAATCTGAGACCCTCAGAAGGTGTTCCTTTAATTAAATAGAGTTAATTCAAATATGTCATGCTTTGCACTTTCTCTGAAGCTGCTGGTGCATTATTTTCCTAAGAATGATGACCTAATTAAATAGATTTTGGCATAGACACACAAAATCTGCTCTTATTTCATTCACTCAGAAAAGAGTGTAATTCTTTCATAACTGCAGGAGAAAAATTATTTCTCAATACCTCTTCAGTGCATAATGAACATTAAACAGGAAATACCAGCACAATGTACCTTTATTATTTTTAGATGTTGAAAAGGTGTAGACCAAGACAAGGATTTATTAATGGATTTGAGTGCCTAATGGCCCAAGGCTTTTTCAAAAACACAAGCCAGGAGAGAGATGTTCTCAGCATGTTTGCACAAAAAATCTGGTGGAATAACTTACATTTTAATCATAGACTTCAGATTAATGACTGCCACAAGAATGTGTAGATTTCCTGGACTGGTTTTCTAGTTCTCATTTTGGTATCATTACTATTAATGTTATCTTAATTTTCCTTATTCTCATTAAGGTTGGTAATCTATGTCTGATCTCAGAAGTTTTTATGTCTTGATTCATTCTTCACCCACAATGCTATAAAACTTTCAAACAAAGATTTAATAACTAATTGTACGAGAGAAAGGGGAACCACAATCTCTCTCTGACCATAGTTTTAACCAAAGTGGTTGCTGCTTTCCTTCTCTGTCTCAAAAGGATGTGTGTGTGGGCATGCATGTTAAATTTGTTGTGAGAATTCCTTCCCACCTGAGATTGAAAAATGACATGGCTGAGGCTGCTGAAAAATGTCCCAGCATGGAAAAAAATATAGAAAGCAAACAAAAAAACTCCTCAAACTTCCCTGGTTTGCAAAGCAGAACACTGTTTTAACCATTGTGCTCTAGAAACAAACTTGCCCTTTGATATATCTGCTTTGATCCTTCCTCAGTCCTTTTAACAAAGGAGCAGGGGTAACCTTTAGATAAACTAGTGCCATTTGAATCACTGTCCAAATTATCAAACAGTGGATACAGACAGACAGTATTATTACAAATATCTTCCTTTAGCACACACCGAGGATAAGCAATTAAAAAAAAAAACAAGCATGCAAACACAAACATTAGGGGAGCACACAGGTCAGGGTTCTAGTGCCAGCTATGTTTAGATTGGAGAGTGGAGAGAGTGATGGACACAATACTATTCCAGCTAAAAAGATGTAAGTCACAGAGCACTTATTCTGCAGCTCTTCCAGATCTACAAAGGCAGATGTTGATCCATAACCAGAGACTTGCAGAACATCTTCTGTCTTTTAACTTATTTTTTGAGCTGATAATTTTGAAAATTGAGTTAGAAATCTGTCTAAACCTACTATTAATGCTTCACAATGCTACTCTTTGACTTCAACCAAAATAAATACTATACTTAATATTCTGAAATTAAACAAATTAAAGAAAATCTGTAAATAGACCTGTATTGTAAAACATAGCAGAACAAAAAGATTGTTGAAGTTTTTAAATCCCCTGCTGCATAAGTGGTGCATGTGATTGCAAAGTCAGGTTCACCTCCTGCTGTTTGCAGTGCCCTGTGAGCACCCTGAGTGTGGTGCTTTGGAGGCTGACTTTGGGAGCTGTAATAATGATTGTACTGGGGAAACCAGCTGTGGAAGCATTTATAGCCCCTTAAGGACTTGATTTTGTACTCTCCCTGGCACAGGCATAAAAGAACAGTTCCACTGACAGAGTATCTTTGAGAAATTTTCACTTCAGATGGGGTTTCATGTAACAAAATGGAGACTTTCTGCATTTTGCAAAGACAAGGAAAGAAAGTACAAAGAAGCTGTATTAGATAGGAAGAGAAACTACACAGCTTCTAATTTACTTCTCATATCAGGGTCAGAGACATCCAATAATTTGCATGCAAGTTTTGGGGTTCATTTTCTCTCAGAGGCACTTGGATCTTGGCACTAACCTTTTCTCCAACACAGGCTTGACTCAGCGTTTTCAAACTTGGCTAATAAAGAATTGATACTTTTTCTGCATACCCAGTCCATATTTTTCCAAAAGCAAGATGAAGAATAAAATAGAGCAATAAAAAATTATACATCAGTCAGAGCATTTCTGCCAACCAGGTAAATGCTTTCTTGGAATTACCTGACTGACATCCATATGGAGAGACTGGATGAAATTTACCTTCTGGCATGCCAATGAGAAGAATAGTTTTTAATACAATATCTGATTGTCCTGCAAATGGTCCATTTTCATTTGACCATTTTATTGCACAAATGATAAAATAAAATTACATAGTACTGTATTTAAGAGGAGGAAAAGCCAAGTGGATTCTAAAATGGAATATTTTTTTATAGCAAGATTGACAGAATAGCTGACTCTTACAGGACACTTTCAAAGGAACAGAATTCCAAATAAAGAATTTTTTCTTTTAAAGATGCTAAGAACAAACAAATTTAAGACAGGAAAAAAACACTTTAAAAATCAGTTCAGAAACATTACTAAATACATAGAAATTTTTCTTTCCCCCAGTCCTATAAAAATAATTCCAATTTTGGGGATATTTAAGGGAAGATTTTATTAAAATATATCTAAAAACCTTTCCAGTACTCCTATAGAATATATCCTATGCCCCAAATGAAAGAGGAGAACAGTGACTTCAGAAAAAACATTGAGTAGTGTAATGGTGCCCTCATTCCTTAGCCTATATTATAATTAATTTCTACTTCTAAATATATATAATTACATTTAAAGATGTTCCTTAGATGAAACCTCATGTAATTGCTATGATCTTGCTTAATAATGAATGCTTTGAGAAACAAAACAACAGATCCAAATAAAATATCCCTCCTTAAAGTGTAAGTCAAAGGCTAGCCACATGGAAGACTGAAAAATAATCAGACTTTGCATTCCACCCTTTCAACAATGCAACTGCACTTTCAAATATGCTTTGTTGTTTTCTTTTAATTCACAAAAATTAATCTTATAGATGTAGATGCCAGATTTGCATTAATTAAAACTCCACTGTAGAAGCCAGGCTTAATTGCAATCAAATTTGCTTAATTATGCATGGCGAGAGATTCCCAATTGAGAAAGGTTTTAGTAAGGATTTTTGTTTTTTATACTGACAAAATAAATTGAAATTGTCATTTTTTGTGTTTTATGTAACACTTGTAAATAATTTGTGGAGCACCTTAAGTCTTCTATGTAAAGCAATGTTATTGCTTAAGTAATTATAACAATCTGCATTTTTCATTGTTAATTGTGGGTGTCAGCCTCATTAATTTTAATTTACAGCCTGTAATGAAATTAAGAAAATTTTGTGCTGATCTGCTGAAACTTGTCTTATAGAAAGTTACTTAATAAAACTGAAGTTCAGAAAAGTAAGGAATTTGTTCATACATTGTCAAGACAAGTAACAAATGTTCATTTTTCTCAAAAGTTTTGCTTCTAATTTTAAATCAATATGTAGTACAGCAATTTGTGTCAGAAAGTTTGAGAAAGTTCAATCTGAAAATTTTTCACTTCAAAGAATAATTACATAGAATGTACACATAATATGTAGTTTTATTTATAACAGATAATGTGTCACTGCACTGAAAAAATATGTTGTAGCTCTATTCTATTGTTCGTCTCACAGGACCAATTTTTTTCCTCTGCAAAAGCACTGGGATTTTTTTCTGCACGTTTCTGAAACTTCCCTAAACCGTAATATTCCTAAAATGAAGCATAATAACCTATTCAAAAGCCCATGCTCACATTGTGTATGGGGCCTTTCCTTTGAGTTTCTTTTTTAATATACTCAGTTTTCTGCTTTTTAAACTTCAGCCCTTCAAAACTATATCCTCCCCTTCCTCTGTTCTGCTGACTTTGCATCAGCCCCAGCCATGCAAGAAAACAGAAAGATATGGCTTAATTACTCTGCAACTTTATTAATTTAATTTATCTGGGGACTATCCAACAGCAATTTCTATAATACAGGTAATAAATTTTTCATTAATTATTTTCACTTGTAGGAGGGCTGCCATTAGCTTTCATTCCCTCTGGTAGCAGGTCCTCGGCCCTCTGTGTGTGATCCACCACCGTTGTTAAATGATGGATAGGAAGGATGGCTTTTCATCTTGTCACACAAGACTTTGAGAGTCCTGTTTCCAGTGCCCACCTCCTTTTGAGGAGGCTTTTGGATTTTACCCTTTCCTTATGTAGGTTTTCTGAGGAAGCAGATCCTCTGTGAGTATCCGAGATGGATTTTACTTGGAGAGGCAGATGGCAGGAGGAGCAGTGGGCTAGACAGTCTGAGTTATATCTCATTAACAGGGTCAGTTGGTTAACCTCAGCTCCATTGCCCTGCCAAGCTATCCTCAGAACTTTCCTCCATCCGAATGACTGACTCCCAAAACCTGTGAAGGAAGGTGATGTTTAAAGGAGTTACAACTCTTTTTCCTAGCTAGTCTGCTAAAACAAGAAAGGATCAAATTTTTACACTGTATTTCTCATGTCACTCATTTCAATATTCCCTGTGCTATTTAATTTTTTTCATTCTTACTGAAAACTCTCTGACTTTTACTGGATTTACTTGTCTTATTTTCTTAATTGTTGTTGAGAAGCATCTATTATTATGATCCTGCACACACTTGCACAATGCTTTGGCTGGAAAAGCATTCATGCAATTCCATTAAATTAAATGCAAAAAATTTGAGGGAATATGAATGGCAACAGGCAAATTGTGGGGAAAGGCTGTTCTTTTTGTAGTATACAAAGACACATATAATAAATTAATAAAAGGACAAAAAAGTAGAATATGCAATATTTTTCTGTATAACATTAGATAAGATATAAAATCAATATAAAGCTTTTTTATATTTATCCACCTTTAATAATTTCTATCTGAACAAGTGGAAGCTAGCAGGACAGAGGAAAAAAAAATAAACACATGGCTCTGAAGATGGGAGAGAACCCCCATAGCTTTTTTGCTGTTTGCTGTTACTTTTTGGACACATAACTTGCTACTTTAGCTAAACATGAAAATGGAAAGCATAGACTTCTGAAACAGGTGTGTGGAAACCCAGGGCAGGGGCAATATTTCTCTGTCTGCCCTGAGGGGTTCTGACTCCCAGGGAAGCACTGACTTTGACTCATTCATGGAAAAAGCCTCCAAAGCCTCAAAATAAACTAGAGACCAAAAAAGTGTGAAATAGATTATAGAGAGTAGTATAGTATATCACTTGGGTGAAAAAAATAGGTTTTAGGATTTTTAGTATGTTGTAGATTAGAACAAGATGGAGGGTATAGGATGTTGTCTCATGCTCCTTTTTCTACCTTCTTCCTTCTTCTCATGGGTTTAGGTGGTATCTCGTAATTGGGTAGAAAAATCCGCCCTGTGGGTCTTTAGCGGTCAGTTATTGGGTTAGAAGGGAAAATAATCTAGGTGTCACTTCTTAATTGGACAACTTAGTTTCTGGTTAGCCTAAAAAAGCCTTGTAACATGAGATTGTTAGCCATTTTCGTGCTGTTTTTCCCACATGCAAGGTCTGGTGCAGTAAGTGTGCCAAAGTTTTGATAAGATAACAATAAAACAAGAAGCTGAAGACTGAAAATATCCTGTGCGTCTCCTTCTCCTGACACTAAACTGCTCCAGGAGGGTTTCCCCTATCAGGGGAGCCCCCAGGGGGAAGTCCAACATCGGGCCAACACAGCCATACAAGTGAGTTCCAGAACATGCTGCATGATCTGGCATATGCTTGACCCATTGCAGCAGTACAGGTGAGATATAAAAAAACTGAAGCATATAACTATTTTATTATATCAGAGATAAAATGTTTTAAATTTTCTGAGGTAATGCTTCCCTACAGAAAATAAGGGAGGGGTTGCTTAGTTTTTTCTTCTTTTTTTTTCCTTTACCTTGTAATGAAACCATTTTGAGTATGTTTTTCAATATGAGCTAAAAATGTATAGCTAAGTCTTCCCAAGATTTGCCAGAGATGATAGATGAAGTCCAAAGCACATTCATACTACTGTGTTTGAACTAAGATTTGGTGGTCATAACGAATGATGATCTTTTAGTGTGCAATAAAACTGAGAACATAATTGATCTGATGTGTTATAAAAATGTACAGAATTAAAACCAGGCAGTAATAATCTAGGCTTCTAATATCTAGCACCCAAGCAGTTTTTCCTTTTTAAATGTATAGTAACTGCTTCTTATGAACTTCAGCAGTCTCCTGAATTTTGACATTGCTTCTGAGGGCTGTGTACAGAGCCATGTCAATAGGAGGTGAGTTCCAAACTAGATTCAACTCCAGTTTCAGTGGTACTCGTGACCTTCATATCATCTTCTGATAATAAATGTTACTTCTGAGAGCAAGATTAGCAGAGAAGTCCAAAATCAGTTGTGTTCTTTAAATAAATGGAAAAAACTACAAGTTCTAAGGATATCTACAGATCTAAGTCTTCTGATCATGAATGTCTGCTACTCCCCAGTGTTCTAGTGAGCTGCCAAGGTTGTAGAGATGAGATCTGATAAAAAAGGTATGGTAATAATAGTAAAAATAAAATCACATTTTTTTTAAATGATGGGGCATTCAACATGCCTTAGCATGCCATTTTAAATTTTAAAGCCAGTGTAGATGCAGAGTCAGGGACCAATGAGGATGGTCACTAGCAGCTTTTGGGCTGGTTGTACTGGGCCCTTTTACAGGCACCACCTCAGCTTTCCATTCTTGCCATCCTCCCAGTGACAGCAGTTTTATTTTGGAGATAGCCTTTAATGTTTCTTTTTCCTTTGTGTATTTCCACCCTACCACTGTCCTCTCTTCATTGTCCTTCATTTCTCTGAGCAAGAACAGGTTCCACTGCTCATTTCTGATACAGCCAGATTCCATTTTGCCTTCCTGCCTATGACAAATCTTGGCAGCTCTGCATAGACAGGGTGTATTTAATCCCTTACAAAACGGATGATCTCTAATCTTTTCAAGTACACACTAATGCTCACCTAATAATTTTAGTGTTCTGCTGAGGGACACAGCAGCAGTACACACAACAAATTACCAAGGGGTACTTCTGAAACTCTTGCAGGTACAGCTGTGGGGGAAAAAAAACCACATTCTTTGCTCATCATAGAATCACAGAACGGTTTGAGTTGGAAGGGACTCTGGAGATCATCTCGTTCTAATGCTTCTTCCATGGGCAAGAATACCTTTCACTAGACCAGGTTTTTCAGGGCCCCAGCTCTGTGATCTTGAATACTTTCAAGGATGAGACATCCACAGCTTATCTGACCAACTTGTGCCAGGGGATTTTTTGTGTCATTTTCACATATCTTGAATGAGCCAGCATAGCAGAGTATCAGTTTATCCTGTTGTCAACAAATTTGTTAGAAGTTCAGCTAATATTTAATCATATTTTACTGTACTTTTTCTTTCAGTTCTCAGTCAGGAGCACATTAATCTGTGAAAAGTGAATGACTAACAGAAAAAAAATAATAACAGAGGAAAAGAAAATGAAAGGAAAAAACTAAATCCAAAAAAAATTCAAGAGAAGAATTAAAAAAAAAAAAGGAAAAATCTAGTTTGCAAAGGAAGTACTTTGGCATTCTTATTTAATTATCAGTGGATACACAGGATGGAGTAAAAAGCTCTATTTCAAAACTGTGACTTAATGACAAGCTGATGTGTAATATTTTGCCTGAAGACCCAGACAACGTCGTTAAGAGAGAGACAAGTAAATTGTAGGTAAGAAATAAAAATAAATGTTTCCACACCTCTGACATAACTGTAAAAGTTAAAAGGCTACTGATAAATTTGAGACAAATGGCTATTGTTCTGGCAAAATAAGGAATCTTAACTCATTTTTGGATAACAATATTGCCAGCTCTTGCAATTTTATTATTAGCCTCATGATATTTGATGCTTCTCCTTAAGACCTAGCTCCTAGATTTATACTAATTAGGAGGCTATTAACTTCCATTAAAAAATCATGTTTCCAGTCCTGATATCTAAGCAGAAAAAAAAAACCCAAACCATTTCCTAAAACTGCAAAAGATAGAAGTCAAACAAGGAGAACCCAAAACAGGCAGTAAAAAAGCCCACAAACCAATCCAAGCCTATAAATTCTGGAAGCCTTACTCATGATTTCTCAGTATTTGACAACACTATATTAACTATAATTAAGTTAGAGATTTATTAGGTATTAAAAGATAAGAAGCTTCTGCAATGAAAAAGCAGAAAGTGCTGAAAATGAGTCAAAAGAAGGTGAAATTAAAAAATATTTCAATTTGAGGTATACACTTCCACTTTTTAGTTGCTTCCAACAAATGATTCTTCTTAGTTTTTTATTAGAAAAAAGTCTGACTAATTTGAAAACCTAGTTTTCAGAACTTGTCTTGTGCCACTGGCAACAAACCCAATCTACTATCATAATTTTCCCACCTTAGGGATCTGTAAATACTGCTGAATACCTGTTCAGCACTATTTTAATCTTCTCAGACTCCAGTAATTTGATAATGTTTAGGACATAAGATGATACTGCTAGCAAGATGGCTTGAGTAGACAGCTCTATTTTTTTTTCTGTTAGTTACAAAGTTTTTAGGAAAAGTGTGTAATTTAGGAATCACACTCAGCTAATAGCCAAAATGGAATAATATGCCATGGTCTCAAGCACACTCTGATAAAAGCCAAGAACTGAAATATGGGGCCATACAAATGAACACTGCTTTCCTGCAGCACAGTCCATCCCATCGTGGGGGTGGATTTGTGAATGCTTATTCCAGTGTTGGGCCACTTATGAAGAATTCCATCCACATTGTTTAGACAAGTCATATGGGCCCTGGAGGAAGAATACATTAAGTCCAATGATAAATTAAATAAAAAATATGATCTCAATAATATGTACAGCTCTATCATTTTGAAGAAATAATAACAATGACCAGGTGCTGTTATAAACTGGAAAAAAACTCAAGGAGATTCCTATATTCCTATCTGTCAAATGGATATTTTTTATGGTGCTGTCCCTCCTGTAATATTTTGAGTAAAAATTATTTCTGTCTGTGTTTAAATTTGTCATTTATATTGACCATATACTCCTTCACCACTATCTGAATATCCAGATCTTAATAATGAGGGCAGTAGCAACTTTGTCCCACAGGATCTAAAGATCTGGTAAATAAGATCTATTTACCTTAAATGAATTATTTTTTTATGCCAAATGATCTTAATCAGAATTATTTATTACATAGTATAAAAGCTAAAACTACAAGTAGTGTATAGCATAGGATATGATAATGCACTATATTGAGGCAATTATATTAAAAGCAGTTATAATAGAGCTATCAAAAGTAAACCATTATTACGTAGAGATTGATATAACTCACCACACCAACGCTCATGGGCAGATCTCTTTCACTCATCCTCGAGGAGCATCTATGGTGGGCATCCTCTTACCCAAAAGGAGGAAACTTCATACACACACTCCAAGAAGGAATATGTTAGAGGAACCCAACTGTATGAGTGTATAGCGATGGACTATGTGAAAGCTGACTCCAGGTCAGCTTAGCAGGTTAGCTGCCACATCTTTCCCTCACTATAAGGACTTTGATTCAGGATTAGTTGCCAGACTGGTTTTAATAGAATTCAATACCAAAACCAGCGTATGAGCCCCCTCTTGGTCCAGCACTAATAAATTTGCAAATAGGACATTGAGTTTCTTGACCATATTCCAGAGCACAGCATGCAGGGCAAAGCATCCTACTACACACTGTTGGTGTGATTTGAGACCCAGCTCTCCTGGAGCTTTTCACCAGGTATCACTTGCCTGCAATGGTTTGTCCACATGTCCATGTTTCTGTGACGGACTGAGAATACTGCAGCTCTAAGGTCCTTCTTATCTTTCAAGGCCAGGATAGAGCTCATCTTTCAGAAGCTATTAAAAAAAATAAATAAAGTGGCTTCTTTGGGAATGAATCTTCTTCACAGAAAGTTTTGGAACCATCCTTCAAATTATTTGGCTGACTGACTGAGTAGCTTAATAACAAATTACACTACACCCTTACCAATCACCAAATTGTGTAAATGACAGGAAAGTCATTTGGAAAATTTTTTTTTAAGGATTTAGGGGATGTCTTGAGAGTTACCGTTTGTTACAGTGTCTGAAAATTAAATAGTAGTGCAACATCTAGAGCATTGTAATATATATGCAAGGGAAAAACCAACAACCTTTTTGTAACTGAGAATTGTGCCTCTCTAATGTGTTAGAAGGTTCTGAAAATATTAATAAGGCAGTAGATGAACATGACCCAATGGACATAATTTACTTGGATTTCAAAAAGCTTTAGAAAAGGTCCCTCATAAAAGAATATTAAAGACAATAAATAACAATGAAGTAAGGGGCAAAGGCTTGTCATGGATTAAAAAGTGATTAAATGATAGGAAATAAATAGTTATAACCTCAAAGAAGAGATATATTAATAATAGAATGTCTCACGGGTCAGTACTACAATCAAGTTGTTTAATATATTTTTTTAATAATTTGAACTAAGAGGATTGCAAGGTGGCAGAGTTTGCTGATGACTCTGTACTATTGAACAAGTAACCACTTGCATAACCTCCTACTCACTATAACAGTCTAAAAATCTGCATGTACTACTCTGAAAATCACTGAAAACACAAATCCCTGTGAATACCAGTAAGGAACAACTTTTTCTTTATGTCAGCTATTTAGCCCTATCTCAAGATGGACACAGTGAATGGCTACATTCTGGAAAAGCTAAGGGAGGAGCTGAGACAGAGGAGAGTGTACACTTGCCCTTCCCTGCAAAAAAGGTTTGTAAGAGATGCCTTCAGTACATCACCTTCAGTAAAATAAGAATATTTTTGCATAATTGAAAAAAATTGAAATAATATCTAGAGCATGTAATAACCACATTCTGTTAATCCTTCCAACAGAATCTTTGTATTATTCCTTTCTCAATTATGGATGGGTTTGAATGGTCGTAGGTTTGTCTCCTAGAGGACGTCATATTTTAAAAAGACAAGTCAGGCTTCATCACAAGTAAATATGAAATTCTGGATATATTTCTCACGAGTGGAAGTAAAAGTTTGTGGCATAGAAAAAGAGAAGTCATATTTCACAGTTTCTTCCTAAAATCTGAAGAAGTAACAACAATCACCCGGACAAAAAGCTCTGGTCAAACACAGTTCCAGCCCTTCATAAAAATTACATCCCTTCAGACCACAGTATTCACAGGGATGAATATGAAGATTTATCTGCAACTTTGCCTCTTGCTGCTACTTTTTCAGAAAAAAAATCTTGATATTATGTGATGGAAGGAACAAGAGGAAATAACATAAGCAGACCAAAAAACTGCTATTATTGAAGTATAGTGCTAATTTACACTTTTTTAGAGCATGCAAGCATTTGGATTAACACAATTTACAATGGAAAATAATGCCAAAAAAGCCTTATCATTTACGACACCAAATTGTGGCTATCCAAATTGCAAAGCAGTTTTTTCATTATGACTAAACTGCAAAATTATCTGTTTTGGGAGATAACCTGAAGTATTTGACGGTGGTTTCATTTGTAAGCATATCACTGACTTTGAAAGGCTGGCCTTTTATCCATTATATGCTTCTCCATTATTCCAAATACCATAGGAGGAATTCAGCCTATGCACAGGTTGAAACAATTTGCAGCAACTTAGGTGGCAGTTAAAGCCACTCAACAAAGGACTTTCCTTTGGTTCATGTGTTTTACATGTCTGATGAAATGTATAGTTTTAAATGCATTAAGTTTAATCAGGCAATTGATTCCTGAAATTGCAAAAAAATAAATTAAAGGATCTCCATGTCAGTCTTTATATTTATTTTTTCTAAGATATTAGATAAAACTTCTTGTTCATTGTCAGCTGGTTGAAAATTACAGTATGTTGCAGTATAATGACAAACAAATATAATTACAAATATCAAGGGAAATTTAGGCCATAAGGCAAAATTAAAAAAGAATTTGACTGCAGAAAATTAAATTAATAAAACATTAAGGCACTAAAACAAAGCCTATTGCCTCTTATAACTAAATTGTTTGCATAGCTAAAATAAAAAACAATCCCAGTGTTTGCATTTGTGAATGTTACATGGCAGTCAGGAGGCAAAAGAGAGAAACAGTGCAGTTATCATCTCCTATTCATTTCTCCTACATTGCTGAACAGTGGAAATAATTTAATCCCTAGCATTTTTATTTAAAGCAATGAAATTAGGGATTTATTACCTAATAGTTTCTAAGAGACAACACACCAATAGGTTACAAATACAGGTATGATATTTCATGTCATGGCACATGCTGGGAACTATTTTTATGTGGAAGTCAATGACAGAGGAATTAGATCAATGCTAAAAGCTCATGAGAAATCATTCCCAGGATGACTTTCTCAACATCAAATAGTAAGTCTGTAGCAGAACCAGGATTGGACTTGCACTCAGATCATCTAAATCCCAGTTAAGTGCCTTCATCACATGACTTACTGGAGCTCCTCTAAATGAATTCACACATGTTCCCATCAGTTCTTCACCTGTAGACCCAGGAGTTCTAGTCAAAAGCAATCTGAGGTAGCTGCAGTTATGAGTTATCTCCCTGTCAGTTCTCATCTGCTAAACATGAGCATGAACTAGCCCTCATAATTCCTAAAGGAGAGAAACAAATTCAAGTGGAATCCACCAGAACATTGGAATCAAATTCCTTAAAAGACACTAGTTCACCTAGAAGGATTTTATTTTTTTTCCTGTTAGTGTCTTATCAGTCAAGTGCACAATTCATTTTCATGACTGTTTGGTTTCTAGAGAAAATGGAGTACAAAAAGTTACAGAAGTGCTAGCTTCAATGCAACATCATCTTTCTAAGAAGAAAAAGATTTACAGAAAGACAAAGCTTCAAGGACATTTTTTGTGAAAGTTTGAGAGCCACCCAGACCAGCTGTGACATCTGTACTAATTGAAAAAGCAAACGAGGCCACAAAGGACCGTTCTTTGACCATTTAATCAATTTTCCACTCAATGCATTGTTCATTCTTAGAGACTTTAATGCTAGAATTGATTTTAACAGCCATTACCAAAATACGCAAGTCAAAGGTCTCTCAACCTTTTTTAAGTTTGACCAATGGGAATAAAAGATTATGGATATGTGAATAAATCAGTCGCTATGATTCAAATGCCTTACTTAAAAACACTGTTTGAATCACAGTCTGCCCGTGTCCTGCTGCTCACGTGGGCTGGTTAGAGCACAATGGGAGAAATAGCAAGATAGTGATTTCTGATAATATCTGCTCTGGACTCTGTGAAATTGTCTCTTAAACTTCCAGTAATGCAGGACTCACATAGCTCACTTCAATGCAGGAAGAGGTCAAATGTCTTCAAATGTTTGTAAATACTTTTGGAAATTACATATTTGACTCAAGCAAGCAGAGGGGACCAGAAGGATGAAGAATCTTAAGATCACTTATTAAGATGATTTTAAGTATGGCTAGTGGATATATGCCCTGCAAAACAGAGGAAAAGGAAGTATGGAAATATGCCTTGCAGTAATATATTCATCCATAGAGAGGGAAAAGTCAGAAAAATTAATGCTTAAATAATTTTTCTTTCATTTTGAACAACTTCCTTTAAAGAGAAAAACATACCTAACTTACCATTTGCATGCTACTGGCCAGAGCTAATACAGATTTAAGAAAAAGAGGTAAACTAGTGAAAATAAAATACACTAAAATAAATCTGGATTAAAACACCCAAACTGTTATTATTGCACTACTTCTGAACTTTAAGAAATTTTTTTCTTCAGTAACAAATATTAGAATGTAGATTTCTATCTTAGAGAAGAAAATCTTTTGTGAAGATGAAAAAATGTGTAAGAAAACTCTTTTCCACAGTACAAATATAAAGCAAAAGGCAGCAATGGCTGTGGGAGTTACATGTAGGCAGTGACTTTATCATCTCTGTAACATCAGCAATTCCCTCATGTTCAGCCTTCTTCTTCTGTGTTTGGTCCTAATGAAACAGATTTACAGTATGACCTTTGCATACATGCATGATATACTGAGATGACAGCCACTCTGCTGTGAAATATGATGCTATGATCTTTCAGTTGTTTCCCTTTGGAAGATGAGCCTTACATGATTAGATTGATAAGCATCAATGTATCAGAAATTGTGCCAAAACAGCAGCTACTGGCATGTTGTACTGTAGGAACTTTAAGGGTATTGACATAGTTCTAGAAAAACAACCTTAAGGACAAGCTGAGCCACAAAAATCAAATAACGTAATTGACAGGTTATTTGATGCAGTTCCTGGTGAAAACTTTCCTGCTTTACTGAGATACACTGACTTACAAAGGACCTTTGACACTCCACTGTAAATTGTATGACTGCTTTAAGATTTTTCATCATTATCATGCATGCCTGAAATTTGTTTATGCTGTCGGGAGTTTGTCATGGAGTCCTCAGTATTGTTGTAGTATAAAAGGGCATCCATCAGACACATTAAATACCATGTCTTCTCCTTAAGGAGATTACTTGTATCTGTGATATGTTGCACTACTGACACACACATGACATCCGATTTAGAAGTCTGTATTTATCCTGATATTTGCATGCACCATAAAGCAGAGCTTTAATTTAGTTTTTCTTCTCAACTGGGAAACAAAGAAAGTGGGAAAAGGGTGCTGATTTTTGCTATCCATGTTCAATGACACTATTGAGTGCTATTCATCTGAATGTTCATGTTGGTTTAAATCTTGTTTTAATTTATAAAGGTCAAAGCCAAGATGGGCCCAGCTGGTACAGCTGCAATGCAGAAGTAGGTAAAATATCAGTCATTCCCTCAAAAATCTCTGAGGAGTCAAAGCATAACTGGTGGATGAGACAGAAAAGCAGGTTAAGGTAGATTGAGAAAGATGAGTCAAGAGATAGAACAGAATGTGCACCTGTGTATCCTAAATTCTCTTCACATACCTTAATCCTTATAAAAGTTACCTTTCAGCTCCATCCTGATAACAGTCTAAGCTAAAGTTTCTGCATTTCTTCTAAACTTTGGATGTATTCCAGGTCTCTATGTGTTCTCAGAGTACTTGATGGTGTAAACATCTATACTAATTGTGAATGCAGAGTAATACAAATGAACTCTGACCTATTTTGCACAAAACAGTTCTTATGACATCTAATGTGTTGCAGTCTATATACAGAGAACAGAGTAGCTTTTGTGTTTGAATTTTTTGGGGATGTGTATAGCAGCAAACTGAAAAAGCCAGGGCGCAGGCCTGAGCACAGACACAAAATGATGTATTTCATTTACTTGTTGGGGAAGTGCACAGCACAGCTTCAGAATGGGGAAAATTGTGCTGTTTCATAATGTTCCTGTGCATGACTTTGAGATTATTGTGGACCAAGTAGTATTTCAGCATGTTCTTTAGAGATGACCAGCCTGTTCTGAGAGGTGAAAAAAATTTGGCTGTATAGATATGGCTTTGCCATGCACAATCCATATTTTTTATTAACACAGATACAGCTGTAATGCTGGGCAATAATGTTCATCCTATCTCAGAGTTCTGTAAAAGATGTTTCAAAAAACAATGATTAAAAATAATGAACAATATCTCAAAAAATATAAGAATATTTATATAGATTAACTTGAAATGGAGGTCTGACTCATTGTTCTAATGAACTGCTAAACATGGACATGAAAATACATCTAAATATGCAGACACTAAGATATCTAGAAAGCTTTTCTGCTTTCCCATATGTAGTGAATGTCTTGAGGTCTTAATTTAGAGTGAGCAATTACTCCTAGTTTAATTTTTAGTAGTTGAAAGATAATGCATCAGGCTTGGTGCTTAAATTTCCTGGTGAAATCTGAGTACCCTTTTTGAATAAACTTAACCTTAGATTGAAAGATTTAATCATAAAATGAAGTGTGTGAACTCATAACAAGGGAGAGCAAACAACCCCCCCTAAACTCAACATCAACACACATTTCCATAGCTGCTATTTAAAGTGTTAATTCTCTCCAGTGTTCAGTTACTGTTATTAATTTCAGGGTACAGTCACACTTGGAGAGGGGAGGAAATATAAACAGTCAAAAAAAAGAAAGTTAATGCTATTAGTTATAGAAGAACAGTTTTGAGAAAATATTGAAAAAGACCTTGACCTTTCAATCTGGATTCTAATAATTATGATGACAGTCTCTGGACCATGTGAATCAGTATTTCATTTCCTTAAGTACCTTGCTAACTTTTGAAATTTTCAACAGCTCTAGATAACTAGAGGTACAATAAATTATGGGGTTTTAATACATTTCTGTGAAACAGATTATCATTAAAAAGGGTCATCTAATTATTGTTTTGTTGTCACTGAAATTCTTTCAATGCTGTCATCTCAGTGGAATCAGTTAAGTATGGTATGAATCTGATATATTTTAAACTTCGATAATGCTTTCTTTGCTTGTCTTCCCATAAACATCAACATTTTGGGGGTAGAAAAAGGATTTAAACTGTTTCAGTTGTGCTATTATTACAACTCCGACCTTGCTAAAGACTTTCAGCAAATTGATTAGCTGTGAAAAGCTGCCATCCATCTGCAGAGTTAGAATAATCTGTAAATAAAGTTTCAGAGAGGTCTTTTGAAAAGAATATTTCTCTGTTGCTGGTTGCTGAAATACTCCTTCAAAAAAGGACAATTCACCTCCACCTAAAGAAGCATATTGGCTGCTTGCACTGATACAGAGCAGTGTCAGCATACTGACAGAAAAGGAGAGAAAATCTGCTGTTCTTTTCATTTTGTGAGACAAACCCCAGGGCTTATTAGGAAGAAATAGAACAGGAAATGGTGCACAGTTATGCTGGTTTAAAACCAAAAAGAAATTTGAAAAAAAGAAAACAAACTAAAGAGCAGAAATCACAGTTGCTGTATAAAATGGCCATTTCTATACTCCCAAGTGCAATCTTTGTATTCAGGGGACCTCTCAATCTACTTCTGAGTAATCAGGCACTACTGGAATTGACACAGAAAACAAAATGTTCCTGATTTTATTTCCAATTTACTTCATAGTTTTTACAGTCTATTTAATTTTGTAGCTGTATTTAATTCTTAACGTGTCTCAGAATATCATTTTTAGTAAAACACCGTAAAAAATGCTGCATTGGCACTATATCATTTAAAGTTTAGAATAATTATATGTTAGTGCTCCGTTTCTGTAGGATGCATTGCACACACTATTTATACCAAAGTCCAGTCCTTGTCCCACACAACTTCCATGCTAAGCTGACCACCATGGAGTCACTCATTTTCAATGTATTTGGGTAAAGAAACAAAAGCCTCATGCAAACCAAAGGGATGCAGAGGTGTGTCAGCTGACAAGAACTTAATGAAAACACCAGGTTGCTTTTCAAATTTTTGTATCCCTTTCATTTTTTTTTCTTTTTAAAAAATTAATTTAAATATTTCTAAAAAACTAAAGACATCTGAATGGCTGAAAATTAGGGAAGAAAGGTTCTCATCTCCTCTAACAGGATGTATGAGGAAAGGCACTAAGGCAAGTATAACAGAAAGATATAAAAAGAAAATGGGCAGGGAGACTTGGGTTAACCAAGTCAGTTGAAATGAAGAGGAGGTGGCCATAATAAGGCAGAGATATGCAGAGTTTTCAAAGGACAAATCAGATGCTATGCAGCAAATCCATGTCTTCCACATAAGAGCAAACAATCAGACTAGGGCTGGTAATGTGCATTTTATCTTAATGTCAGAGATAATTTTTTCCATCCTTTGAGCTTTACTCAAGCTTTTTTAATAAGCTTTTCTAATTTATCAAAAAAAAAAAAAGCTATTTGGATAATAAACATGAATATTAAAACAAAAAGAAGTATGGTTTATGGAAGTTCACTGCCCAAATGTCTAAGCCCTCTATTGTGAAGCAAAAGTATTCATCTGCTCTTTCAATTGCTTGGTTAAAATGCTAAATTATTCCTGGTGCTTTGTAGCAGATCAGCTAACATTACTTTTAGCTTTATTCAGACAGCACGATCTAGTTCTTCTTTGTATACGAGGCACTGGCAGCTTGACCTTCCTGTTTACTCCTTTATAAGACCATTATCATCAAAGTTCTGTGGCAGACAATTCACAATTTTCAAATGTTAATGTTAAAAGACCTAGATTTCTGACTGATGTAAAGCTTTATTTACACATTTTGAAAAGAAAAAAAGGAGTTTCTTATCACACTTTGAATAAATGAGCTCTAGATAAATAGTGAAAGAGACTGAAATGTTTCTGTATCACATTTTTGAGAAGATCACAAGAGATGCTATCCAGATTTTATACTGGGAAATAGAATCTAGGTGATATGTATGTTGGGAATCCGTACTGTGAGAGCCAAATGACACTGCATTTTGATAGCAGAACTATTTGAAGGCAGGATTAAAAACGTTCCATTGAAGGGCTCCTAAAAAGCAGTGCTTCTTTGTGTGGGTTTGGATCCTAGCTTCACACACAGCATTAGTGGTGCTAACCAGACTGAGCAAATAACTAGTGAAAAACAACTCAGCTGATGAATTCAGCCTTTTGTGCTAAATATGCTATAATATATGTGATCAGGCAACAATTATTTGAAAAATTCTCCAAATTTCCTAATAAGCTTTCATCTGTAACTTTTAGTCACAGCTTCCTCTGAGTTTTCAGTGCTTATATCTCTGCAGTTTTGATGGGTGAAACAAAAGACACAGCAGTGTTTCCCTCTACATTGATCACTGCTTCAGATGCTTCATGGCTAAAAATACTATTCCAGGGTATGGAAAGGGTGCTTTCCATGGCTTTTCTGCACATGTGGATTTGGCATTCACCTGTGATGGCAAGGAGTTATGCCCTCATGGCAGCACCCAACCACCACTTCCAGTGACCGTGGTAGAGGAGCCACCTTCAACTCAGAGCAGGGAGAAGGAACTAAGGAAAAGTTTTATTAACGGTCTGGAGTTTACTGTTCCCAGCACTCTGTCAAAGAGACAGTTGTATCAATTTGTATGCTATTAAAACCTGTGCAGTTTGTGTATGTTATTCTGTTGCCATGTTTAATGAAAGTAATTTGACAGAGGAATGTTCCATAAATGTAAGCTGGCTGGCATATCTAGGGACCAAAATTCTATTGATTTATTTGTGGCTCAAACTAAAAGCTAAAGAGGTAGATGCTGACTTTAAAAAAATCATATTCAGTGCAGAGCTGATAACACAACCTTTATTTACCACACCATATATTTGGCCTTAATTTTTTGTTGTTTATCCTTTTTCTCTGCAAGCTGCAGCACTTGCACTGAATATAACAGTGAAATAGTGGGTAAACAGGCAGTGTTATTCAGTTTTGCTGGCTGTTCTAAGTGATGAAACTATAATTCTCTGGGTGATAGATAACAGAAGGTAATTTTATGGTTACTAAGAATGAGTTTGCATTTGTTGGGATAGTTACTACATAAATTTATAGATCTATTTTGTATGTACCACATTTTAAATTTTAGTGGCAGCACAAGGAACAGTATGAGAGTAACACAAGTAGTCCTGTCATGAACTCCTAGTTTAGCAGCCACTTGTAAAGGTATACTGTAATTCAACATGAAATAGCTACAGAATGTTCTCACAATCTTGTTATAAATCATGGTCTTTGGAAGGGAAGGTGTTATTAAGTTTGTTTTTTGATTTTCTTTTGCCCTTCCTCCATCATCTTATCTAGGGAGAGTGTTGAAAGGTAGGAAAGGCAATTCTGTACAGGAGGTCCTTTTAAGTGCTGGATTTAAGTGCCCTTTCAGGATTTAGCACTTTTCTAAGCTTAACTGACAGGTCACTTTGCCCCTTGTTATCTGGGCAGATAGACCCTGGGACCCTATGAAGACAATAAGATTAATTGTGGGGCAGGCAGTAGGATACTGCAGCTTCAGATCACAAAATTCAGACAAGGCTCAACACCTGTCAAGCTATTATGACGTTTACATTCAATAAATATAATGTCTCCAGAGAACCAGAACTGTTTTTGTTTAAAGATGGAGATTGGGCCCCAGGGAAACCATTTTGTTGAACATGCCATTCTGTGGTGAAGAAATACCAGCTTTTGTAAAAGATTTAATTGTTGGAAGACCCATTAAGATTTCAGTTCAGGTTACAAATCTGAAGGAAGCCTAGACTGACAGAGGGGTGCTTGATTTGATGATCATGGGAGCAGAAGAGGAATGGAGGTGGTAGATGTGCTAAATTTGCATTTAAAAAGCTCACCTAGGAACATAGCAATTAGACTTTTAAATATAAAAATATAACTCCAGAGCATCCCAGAAGTATTCCAAAGTACTGAATTATGTAATGGCCAAACCAAGGACATTCCTTGAAAGTTAGGCTATCTGCAAAGTACTGTAACAGAAAGTGTCAGAAATGATCTTCAGGAGTTCAAACAAAAGTTCTGTTCCATTTATAAAATTAAAATGGACAGTGTTAAGAAATTATTTTTCTTTAATTCATTGAGGTGATTTCTTCCACCATGCTCCCAAATAAATTCTTCTACTCAATTGTAGTGTACCTACAAACAGCAAAAATGCATCTGGAAACAGAGAGAATGGTTGGGGAAAGAAATTGAGTGCTGTCCAATAAAAAAGTTATTCCAAATCTTCTTTTACCAAAAGTGATTGAAGTGATGGCTTTGTCTGGTATAACTTACCTTATTGGAATAACTTGGGATTTTCTCAGGAGAAATACTAGATGAACCAAAATAGCCTTATATAGTCATTAAGAATAGTGATCAACAAAATCCATAATGAGCACCTATAGACTTGATAATAATGCGGAAATTTTTCAACAAGACATATTTTAATGCCTCAGAGGCAGCATGAACAAGGAGCTGGAGCAGCACTTGCTTTTGGCCCCTAAAAATATTCAATTGCTTTTCTTCTTTTGAGATCAATGGGGAGGTACTCTGCATTTTGTATCCTATTTGTGAAAGTGAAGGAAGCCAATTTACTGCCTGCAGCAGCACACATTGATGGAGAAAATGGATGGGAGCAAAGTCCGTGCTGGGTCCTCTAAGGTCTGCACTCCCAACAGCTGCAGCTGTCACAGGAGAACTGCGAGTGAGACCTGCTGCCCTACTGAAGTGTGGAGACACTCTGGTAATGGGAAGAGCCAGAAGCAGCTCCTTACCCTGAGAAAGATTTCATGCTCTGCTTCACTTCAGCATTTAATCAACCACAAAAAGTTTATTGCTGTGTATACTCCAGTGCCAGAAACATTATCGCCTAATTAAATTGTTTCATTGTTTTGCTATATCTAGCAACACGTCTCTTTAACTCTCTGTTTTATTTAGCAGTGAGATTGCTTTAATGTCTTCAGAATGGGATATTAAATTGAAGGGGTGGCTGTTTAAATTCAAGTTCAAATCAATAATACAGGTAGAGTTTTGCTGCCAAAGTCTAACTAAGGGCCTTTCACTTTGCTGCAGTCCTGTGTTTGCATGTGATTTATGGCTATTCCTTTCAGTGGTACATATGTTTCAAGGCCTTCTCACTGTTTAAGCTTTCTGTAATCAGTGGAATTTCTCTCTTCTGCAGTTTTCTTGGATATACTGCCATGCTGAGTTTCATTATTAATTTCAGGTGTCAAAAAGGCAAATATTTAGATACGCCTGGCCTTCAGAAAACCTGAAATTCTAAATACACATCCCAGAGTACTTCTAAATAGGGAATTTATTATAAATACTCTAGATTCACTTTGTGCTTATCCTTTATTAATTTTAAGAGCTCTAAATGGATGATACTTAAGTGTTCAAATGCCCTCAAGGTTATTCCAGATATTCTGAGATGGTTCAAGCCATAAGGTTCTCATTCCTGTAACTATAAATCATTAGCTATGTTACATTGCTGCTATTTTATTATTTCATTTGCATAAGGAAAATTACTATATAAATAACATTGCAAAAAAGGCTTTATATCACAATATAAATAATTACTATCTATTTAAAGGGAAGAGAAATGGAATTTTGCCACATGATGGCTCCTAAAAAATGTTACAATTCCCTTGTTCGTCGTTGAAAAGTTTATTGTGTCCAGTAAAATTTAGAGTTACATAGACGAAAGGAAAGGAGGAAGTACATAAAAACATAAAAGTTGTTTGTCACTGGATTTTATGAGGAAGATTATTTTAGGGAGAAAATGCATGCTAATGCATGACTGGTCAAACTCTGGCTGTGAGCTGAAGTGTGGGTATCAACATAAAAAAAACAACCTCTCTCACTTTTGCCAGCAAACGCAGGAACTGAGGAATTCAGGATTCCTGTCAGAAATGCAGAGGACTATCCTTGAGCTCAGCCTCCTTCAGGCTGGTGGAGGAGCCATGTGTCACATTGGTCCCCTTCCCTACCACACAGACACCAATGGCAATGATGCTTCAGACCAACAGGGACAAAATGTTTCTCTTGCATAGTGGAGGGCATCTTCAGCAAGCACAAGGAGAGGACCCTTTTGGGTGTACAGAAATCCGCAATATATCCATATTTAAATTTACTTATCACATCTTCACATCAGCGGATGAGAGTTAACTGATAAAATTTGGCTTTCTGCTCAAAACCCTTGTAAAAAGTAACTGCTTCCCATGACCTTTTCACTGAGTGTTCACATCTCCCCCATTAAAGAAATAAAAATTATGCTTTATTGTAATTTCTTTCAAACACTCTCTTCAATTTGTTCCCCATTTGTCCATAACGATAGCTGGTTAGATATCGTATTTTCTAGAATAAAACAGAACTGTGGCTTGGAGATAGTCCAGTCAGCTTCTAAACGCACAAAAGTTTTAAAAATAATCTCACTTCTAAATTCTCTTTTTAGAATATTTGAGTACTAAAGGTAGTTCTTGGCCCTGACCTCCCAGAAATAGGAGCAAGATGCAAAATTCTTCTGAGAATCCCAGCTGTTTCTGAATTGTTTAGGTGCTGGAAAGTAACCTTCTTTACAAATGTTAAGCAAATGTTAAAAAGGGGAATGCAAAGTCAACAGAAAAGAAAGTAGTTTGAATCACATGTAACATTGTTTCTTTTTTTAACCATTTCTTATGCCAAACAATGATTATGCTTAGTGAGGATCACAACATAAAATAAAATAAAGTATTTGTAAAGAAAGGGTTATTTATCCCTAACTTTTCAGTCTGGTATCCAGTCAATGGCTAGAAAGCAGAAATCTTAACATGAAA
>QUSF01000006.1:22017129-22267138 GCA_003676055.1 Chloebia gouldiae
GTTCAATATGCTGTGATAAAGTAATAAAAATGGCTAAAAATTGCACAAAATCTATTTTTTGCTTTTTAATAGTTTCAACAGTGGACCTAATCATTGCAGAAAATGCAACATCATTTAAAAATGGGCCATAATTACAAAATTTAGCTTGTACTAGATGGGCTAAGCCACACTTACTTTAACTGACAAATTAAAAAAAAAAGTTCAAAACCACACTGAATGAAAAAATATAGGTTCATTGCCTTATGACTGAAAAAGGACTCACAAGTCTCTATTTCTTGTATTTCAGAACTTCTATTTGTAAGGAAGGGAAATAACCTTTACTGTATTGTTGGAATAAAAGGAACTAGATGATTCATCTCTGTGAATCTGCTTGTTGAATTTGATGGATCATTCTTAAAAGCGACGTTGCTAATCTTCAGGTTTTCTTTTTTAGGTTATTCACAGATCAGTGGGTTTTCCGGCTAATACAGGTCCTGATGCTCTTCTGTCTTCACACATGGTATTCATCATATCTTGACAAGAAAAGACCTTCAGTCTACAAATAACCTTCACTGAAGTAAGACATGTAAGTGGGTTTCTATATGAAAGATAGATTTTATGGCTGAATAAAAAACAACTGTAGTTAAAAAGTGTCATTGCATGGCCCTATATGAAGATTTTTCCTCAAAAGAACTTTTAGTGTTTGTTGTTAAAAATCTCTTACAGAAAAAGGAAAAAAAATTGAATTATTTTATCATTAGCCACAAATTCAACAGGAAAGGAAGATCAGCTGAGTATTTTATCATTCTGAAATGTGCAGCCTTTAAAATATTTAAGTATCCACATTAGTTCTTGTCAAACTAGCACAAAGCAGTGCATAATATGACCTATGTGTAAAAGCAGAACAAGATAAGAGGCTCTGGTAAGGGTGAAATATTCAAAGTATGGTTACTTTGTGCAACAGCTAATAATTTTGTTTCCTATCACTATATTATAATTGGTTTTGTTGTTGTTATTATTATTATTATTGTTGTTGTTGTTCCTCAACAAAGTGACAAAAATAAAACGTTTCTCTGTTAGGCAATTCAGCATCAATACTACTAAAAAAGAATGAATGCTTGTCAGTGATAGCAAACTTTAGCACAGCAGAAACCTGATTACATTTTGTTGTCCCATACTACAGAATCAATTGAGTTTTGAATCAGTAGGATTGGTCAAATTTTACTATTCGCCACATGCCATAATCCTAATGAAGCCAAGAGATCTCTGATATTGCAGGTTAGAACTAATTCCTCATCAAGTGATTTGCTGATTTCAAAGGGCATATGAGGAAAGAATTTGTCTCTCTTCAAAGAAGACATAAAAAAAAATCTAACTAGATCTAATGAAATTTAATTTCTAACATCTGTCACATACCAGCCCTATGAGGTGTACTAAAGGAAGTTTTGATACATTTTTTTTCCTCATTAGGATAGTTTTCCTCATATACTGATGAAGAACACTACGAACTCCCTTGTTTGAGACACACTCTTTTCATGAAGCATGTAGAAGCTTAATATCTTCATGGCATCTATTCCTAATAAGTCAGCTGGAAAATGGTCACTGGTTCCCAAGAAGGCATCAGTGGGTGGGAGAACAGGCACTGGTAATAGGGAGACTTGTTGAGGTGCAGTGATCTACCTGAAACTCTCTCTCCTACAAGCACATAACAGCAAACCTTATCTGTGATCATACTAGAGCAGAATATTTTTATTTTCATGATGAGTTAATAAGGAAATAAAATTTATGCTAACAATAATACAAATGTTAGGACATGCCCCTTGAAGATGTAAATTCAATATTAAAATTTAGTTCACAAGTTGTTGAGCAGAAAGGTGAAACACAACAAAATAAAATCTGACAAAACTAGGATCGTGTATTTTTATCATTTTCACAGGGAATTTCATATTATTATCTTTGTTGTAGATATCTGAGAGAAAGAGTAAGAGAATGAAAATTATGTTTTTAAAGTGTTCTGGGAAAATGCTGTATTATATCAAAAGAGTTACTTAGAATGAGCAGCAAACATCTATCTCTAAATGCCTCAAGATACAAGTGCAGTTCTAAGTGGGATCAAAAATGGTGTAGAACGAAATATAAACATAATGCATTCAGATAGTACCATGTAGTCCAACAGATCTTATGGCTTTTACTTTTTCTGTTTTCTTGTTCTGTTGTTTAAGTTATTGGACATATATGTTCGCATCTATTTGATTTGAAAAATTGTATTTTCTATACCCTCAAGCATCCTTACCAGGGAACTGGCAAATACAAAATACCATATCTTCTCGATTTAAACCAGAGAGAGGTTTAAAAATATTTTAAGATATTGACATGTAAACAATTGAAAATGCATAATAAGTTCATACATATATAAGTTCTTAAGCAAAACCATCATATATTAGTTAACTCTGACTGATAAGAGAAGAACATCATGGGCTTGAAAATTTAAATTGCTTCACCTTTTTCAGAAAATCTTTAATAATGTATGCCATTTCCAGCTTCGGAGTTGAAGAGTTAAGATATGAGAAATGCAGTCCTTATCTGAATGCTCTATGAATTTTATTTTTTTTCGGAGTCTTTTTGAAAGAATCAGAAATCTTAAATCACATTTGAAATTTTGTATCTCAAATTTCAATGCAAAGACTAATTTAAATGTCTAAAGAACTAAATGTTATTCTCCCTACCTTCAGAAAACTTGTGTGAAACTCAGTAATCCGTGTTAGTGGTAATTTGGAATGTTATCAGTATATGTCTTCACACTGTATTTTTTTGTTGTTTAAAATTTATTTACAACAAATCAGAACAAAAAGACTCCAAGTTAAATTTGATAGTGGTGTGTTGCAAATTTAGTTCAAAATTATTTTCTCATCAAAAAAAACAAAAAAACCGTAATCATTTATTGTGCAGAAGCACAAGCCCACCACATGCTATTACAGTAAAAGCTAGGCATTATTTCCATCTGGCTTTGAGCACACAGGATATTGTACAAACTACCAGAAGAGCTCTATTTCATTGTAATTAAAATTTAGTGTTACACTTAAGCAATAAGGCAACTCCAGGAGATGTGATTATCATGAGATAATGACCTTGGGGTGTTACAAGGCAAAGAAGCAACCAAATGCCTCAAATCCTCCAGGGGGTATGATTATTTCGGAATAACCACACCCCCTGAGGTTGTGTGATTAGTATCAGAGACAAAGTCTGTACCGAGAATACAAATATGATTTTGTAGGGAAATGTTGGGGGGCTGGTCTAAGTAAAGTTGGTAATGAGGAGTGCTGGAACAGCAGTTTTGGATGAGTTGTGTTTCTCACGTGCTGATTCTAAAGTGTCTTTAAGAACTCTCAGGACACATATAGAGCTGACAATGATGTCATACCTGTATAAGTAATCCTCCATAAATGCACAGATCTAATCTTTTCATCCTATTTTGGTTTCATAATTTCCATTTCATAATAGCAATAAACTGTGGTAAGCAATGTATTTCTAGGGGATTATTCCACTTCTCAGGTGGCTGAAGTCACTCAACCTTTAGCCTCGTATCTTTCAAGACATCTGAGAAGTGCAATAACTCCCCAGAAATGCACTGCCTGTCATGTCTTATTGCTTAATTACTTTGTACTTATCAAGTAGTCGCTCTTTAAATGAATGCAGAAGCACAGTATGTTTTACAATTATGGTGTGTATAGGAGCTGTATAACACTGTTATGGCAAAACATAAAATAAGTAATTGTTACAGCAGAAGTACAAACTGAGGCTGCAGTACAAACTACAGTGCAAACTATGATGTCTGTAGAACACTTTACTGTTCTGATAAATAATCTTGTGCATGGTTAAGTAATGTGACATGTTTGGCTTTAATAAGGATGCAAAACAAGGACCAGAAGGAAAAGACACAGATAAAGCAAAACTAAACTTTAATTGCAGAGTTTATATTCCTCTTGTTATTGATAGCTTTGGGAATATGTGAACATTTCTGAAACTAATAGAATCACATTAGGAGTGATTCTAGTAATGAAAAGACAAGTCAAATCAGTGAGTAAACAACAATGAGGAGAGGCCACATATTGCTATTGATTTTTCAAAAATAAAGTGCCCAAAAATGGGACATGGTGAATAAAACACAGCTTTTACTTGCAGTAAAAGGAAATCCTGTTTGATTTTTTTCATGAAATCCTTAAAACTAAGATGTTATTCATAGTTGTGAGCCACAGGAAAGGATGTAGAATTGAAAAACTCCCTTTGCACAATTCCTATGAGAACTATTGTTTGAAACTATCATAGCTAGTCACAGTAAGATCTCACTTCAGTTTCTTACTGGAGGGGTTTCCATTCTTTCTTTCCTACAGCTAAAACTGGTTTATCTGCAAGTAGGTGTTTATCTTAATGACTGAAAAAAAAGAAGACAAGAAAAAGCTGCTCAGACTTCAAAGGTTAGGTTTTACACGTTTCACTGTCTACATTGGTTCACCATCTACTTCTGATCTACAGAAGGTCAGAAATGAAAGATTTAAAAAATATTGGGATGATGGCTATGGATGTCATGAGTTCAGTATATGTTTGAAAATATCTACTTATGACAGAGACCATCTTCCCCTCCTGGTGTTGATAAAAATAACTCCCATCTTTTTAAAAGCAGGAAATATATATGAACACATATAGCAAAATTTTCATATATTTGTCTACAGAATTTGGAGCCCTAGATGTCTAGGATGAGCCACACACAAATATTCAGCCAGTCCAGGAATTTTGTTGCAGTATAGTAATAAAAGAACAAGGAAACAACTTGGCTGCTTTCATTCAAGGATACTAAGCTCCAAGACAGCCTAAATTATTTGGAAATAGAAAAAGATACATTTAGTAATGTAACAAAATAATATTTATTCACAACTGGTTTTGCCTGAGTTGTCTGCACCATGTAAATAAACTGTTATAGAGAATAGATATGATTGCTAATATTGATTATCCCATATTAAAGTAGATTTTTATGCTAATGTAATATATTTAAATAACAGAACTATAGTGATTCATTAAAGGGAAAAATGGCTGAAGATAAAGTTTACTTTACACTTACCAAATATCTGTCTTACATTGTCTCATTTTGGCTTGCTGGCAAAATCAATGTTTGGGCCTGCTCAGGGAGATGTTCTTGCCCTTCAGAGTAGGCACCCCACTCAAAGCAGCATTACAAAAATTACCAACTGATGGGCATATGACAGACACACAGATGCAACTACAACACCTCAGTGCTTCACAGAATTTTTTCCTTCATATGGTACTTAAAGAAGAAATTTCCTTTGGGGAAAAAAGGCTGAATTTGGCCAAAAGGAAAGCAAAAGCCCCCTCATTACGCTGATAATATGTGACTCAAGAAAACCATAATATATAACACACATCACTGGTGAATCTGTAGTATATAACTATAAACCTGAGAAAGAGACCTGAGAATTTCTACCCAAACTCGTAACAGCACTATGTCTGTTCATTGCTGCATGAAGATTAATTCATGTTCTAACAAGCTCCTTCACATTCTGTCTCCACTTTGATGCCAGGAACTTATCTATTAATCCTGAATACTCGTAGTGAAAAATTTTAATACTCTGCCAGAGTAGAAAAAAGACTTGCCATGCTAGCATCCTAATTTTCTCAATAGTTACTGTCACTGCAACCCTTAATTTAGAGCGCAGAAGTGGCACAATGGTAAATTATGGCACTCCTCAAAAGCTTCACCTTCCAACCCCAGCGCTGCGATTGTGTCAGAATTTGAAAGAAGAAGAAGAGTTTATTTCTCAGTGAGTGTGATGTCACACTGAGCAAGAAGAAACACATGAAGTGAAGAGATTTGCAATGCCAGTGTACTAGTTCAGAGCTCATCACTGACATGAATTTCTGGAGCATTGTTCTTAGCAATTTTTATAACTTGCCACTTCAAAACTTCTTGAAAACAGCTAATAAGGGTGCTGAAATTTTGAATATCATTTAGATGTATATGTATTTGCTTTTCCTATTTAGACATAATCTGTTTTTATTTAAAAAAAAAAAAAGGAAAAAAAGAGGTGTCAAGGAAAGAATATTGCATACAGAAGAGTACTAAGAAGGGATTTTCTTTCTAACTGCTAGAGGATTTATTCTCAACTGATATTACTTATATGGTCATGGCTTTTCATGCCTTGGGTAAAGATATGGAAGATAGGTCAGAGATGAAGCTATGCAAAAAGAAAAAGTTGTTTTTCAAAGACTAAGAAAGAAATTGTTAAAGTACTTAATGAACATTGTTTGATCAGCAACAAGTTGCAGAAATATTAAAAATCCACTCCTGGGCTATATCTAAAGGCAGTCACAGAGGCAAAGAAGCATGATATATTATCCCAGAGGATGGCATCATTTGTATGTTCCCTGTGGACCTGAAAGGTCTTGTAACTCCCAGTATGAAAATGTTTAATTAATTAACCTACCTGAATTCCTCTCAGCTAGAGCCAAGGTTTTAATATACAGCCAGTGAGTGACACAGACTATATTAAACCAAGGAAATACAGAAGCAAGTACTCTAGGCTCTTTTCTAACCAAGACATACCAGCACCTTTCTGCACCCCATGAACACAGAAAGGGGATTCATTGCTCTCTCAGAGAAAGAAAAACATGCCAGGATGAGTGGGGGGGACCAGGGCTGTGGCATGCACAGCTGCACATTTCTGCAAATGGACTGTGACTGTCTCACAGCACTACCTTTTTTTCTGGCCCGTCAAGGGGCAGAACAGTTTTTTGGTCCACCTGGCAGCTGGGGGCCAAGAGAGAGGCAGGAGAACAGGCCAGGTGGATCTCCCAATCAATCAGCATTTACATAACTCAGTTCATCTGGCAGCAGAGCCCATGTTCCTCCCAGCCCAGTTTGCAGACCAGAGAGGAAACTGGGAAAAGGAGGGGAATAGTATCTCTAGAGTATTGCAAGAGCAAAGAAGGTTACCAGCACTGAAGTGGAAGAAGACAGGGATATCTGGGAGATATTTTGTTGGCATGTTGGCATGGGTGCCTCCAGGTTTAAGATAAGAGAGACTTAGAAGTTTGAAGGGAACCAGGGAATAAAAGGGCCCAGCAAAACACTGGGCTGGGCAGCTGTAGAGAGTGTGGACAAACTGAACCCTTTAACAGCTTAAAGTGTGTGCTGCTTCTAGGACTAATACCATTTTAACATTTCTGATATGAATTTTGGATTAAAAACCCCTGTCTGCAGGCAAAAGTATTATTTCTGGGAAAGTGGCTGTAATATCTTCCAAGCTGAGGAATTAATTTCTTCTGATTTTCTACATCCAAATGCTGAATGGAACTACCTCTGATCAGAAGCATCATCTGGATGAGGAATGGTGCAGTCAGATTAAAAAAACAAACTGATACAACTGAGGCAACAGACAAAGACAAAAAAAAAGTTGAGACAAATCAAATGTTGAAGTATTCATGGAAGATAAATAAATGAAGAATAAAAATTGTACCTTGAGGAATTCGCTATAATATGGTAATCTGTACATTGAAAACCCCTCTACTGCAAACTGGAACATCCTTCACCTCACTTGTGAGGCTTGTTACAGTAATTTTATTTAACTCATTCCTCATTAACTCAGTTCAGCATTTGTAAACACTGCAGAAAACTATCTTGTTGCATAGTAAAATAAGTATACCAGCCCTAAAATCACAAAGAAGAGTAATTTTTGTTTTCTTAATGGTAGATAGCAAAAAAAAATCTTGTTAAAATATTCTGTATGTATGAGTAAAAACCTATTATCATTCTTGATGCTTCTAACCCAGAGGAATTCATGTTTTATAAATGAAATGTTAGATCTTATTTCTTTATTGACTGGCAAAAGCCAGGTAAATCCCAGAAGAATACCTACAGTAGATCTTTTCTGACATGGGGCAATTGGCTGTTTCATTACAGGGAACTCAAACCAGATGTAACTTGATTCTTTATTACCTTCTTGTAGGGCAGAAATGGATCAATCTTTGCAAACTAGTACGGACAATAATTTAGATGATAACTTGAAGAAAGCATATTTTAGTGTTTAAGGCCAGACAAAATCAGGAAATTTTGCTTTAGAGTATTTAAAACTTAGCAAAAAGCACTGCAGCACTTAAAATATAGGGACATTTTGCAATACTTGTAAAATAAGTTTTAAAAACATTTTATTTCACTATTACTTTTAAAACACTTTGTGGTGTAAGAACTGGGAATTTAAACTTGTATTTAACTTATTTAAACTGCATTTAACTGCATTTAAACTTATATACAGGACTAATATTAGGCTGTTATCTAATGGGTAAATCCATGTGTATTTCATCCATGTTAGGTAAGAAATGACAATACTGCCAGATCCCCTCATTTTTAGGGTGACCCCTTCTCATTTCTCTGTAGTTGATAAATATTGCTCATGCAAATTCCATCTGTAGTCAGTTAAGGACAATAGGATTTCCAGCTAATGAGTCAACACATGTTTTATGTGTATTTTTGTGGATGGAATTAAACTTGCTTTGGAGAGCTTCCTTTTCTCTAATCCTTTCTCAGGTAGACTTACCAAAGTTTATAATTAGGCTTGAAAAGTGGACTGTATAGAAAGAATGGATCAATTAATTTAAGTGAGAAAACCCCCAACTTTTACTGATTAATTTCTAATTATGTAGAGAAAATGTAGAGATGTAGATGTAATACATAGAGCAAATACATGACATGATATTTATTAGGTACTGACTGATACAACACCCAGCAGTATACAAGTAAAACGTGGCATATCAGCAGTTGCATTAGGTGCTTAAGCTTAATCATTAGAAAAGTATAATAAACTTTGCTAAGAGGAATCTCAAGAAATTCAACAAAAGGAAATAAAATGTCTCTACACTGAGAAACATCGGGAGTGATGGAACCAGTACTGGGCTCTCCCGAGTCTGGAGCATGAACTTACTGAAGTGCAGAAGGTGATGGGAAAAAGACAAAAATTTCTTTTGCTGAAGCGGTGGTCAAACACTGTAAGAGGTTGCCCAAAGAGGCTGTGGGGTCTCCATCCTTAGACAAAATAAAAACCTGACTGCGCACAATCCTGGACATCTGCTCTAGCCCACCCTACTTGGGTAGGCTGGACTTCAGAGATGTCTTCAGTGCTATCTTCCAAACTCAGCCATTCTTTGATTCTGTGCTATAAAACCTGAGTGTTTTAATTAATTATTTTCCCTGACCCCCAAATATGTGAATAAGAAGCAAATAATATCCAAAATCAGAGAGGAGCCCTGTGTCACTCCATGGCCTGATCTCTATATATGATAACCCAGGTGAAAATATAGAGCAATTATCAAATACGTATCTTACATTATTGTCAAAGCTCTTCTATGTCCCAGACAGTAAAGGTATAAAGATAGCATCAATTAGGTAAACCTCTTCAGCAAGGTATTTGGCAACAATTCACTAAACAATGTTATTAACAATTACCAAAAAGACACAAAGCATATGCTTTCTAACCAAATCATGCTGACAAAATAAAATTATCCTGACTGGAAAGTGTAATTAAATACAGAACAGAAATTAGTTAGGATTTAATCTACACCTTTCTTTTCCTCTGAGAGTTGGTCAAGACCATACTTGTCAGAAATCTCTTTAATTTATTCTTTAAAATATCCAGGTAAAGAAATTCTAGAACACCCATGTCTAATTTGTTTCAAAGAGCTTAACTAGCTTCAAGAGCTGGAAAACTTTTCCTTATACCAAAGTTCACCTCAAGAGCTCTTTACAGTATTCTTACACATTGGCAAACAGTGATGATATAGCCACTTCTCAGTCTCTGTCTTAAAGAAACAAACATCCCAAACACCCAACCATTTTCCCTAACAAAATGTTTTTCACCAGTGCTGTCATCAGGTAATCTTTTGGACTTCTACAACATCCCAAACATCCTGCGTATATGACTTAAATATTGCAATGAGAAGGAGTGACAATAGACAAATCACTGCTAAGCCACAGAAAGCGATGTAGAAGCATTAATTAGGCTGCAATCTGAAAGACAGGGAATCAGCACAAGAATGGGAGAAGAAAAAATTTTACAGAAAGCAGTTGCAACTTGCAGGTATTTTTTAATGTGCATCTTGTCTTGATAACAGCAGATGCAAGATCTAAAAACTGGCACAGTACTTTCTCAACCTTTCACAGCTGTGGTGCATTAAGGTATTTACTATACCTTTTCTAATAGCTAAAGGTCATCCAAGATTTATGCTTGTCAAAATAAAAAGCTGGGCTGTAAAAACTAGCAGTAGCTAATGTAGCCAGGTTCATTATGCCTGTTCATTTTCAGTTCTTTTAACAGAAGTCATTAATCTCATCTAAAATGAGCAAAAGAAACAAAAAGAATATTTTTGTGTATTTTTGTGGAATGTAGTGCAACATCAGAAGCACATTGCACTCCAGTATTCGAAACCTGAATTTTGCAGTGAAGTTCTTAATAGGCAGATTCTTTAGTCTTTTGTGAATGGAAAATTTTTATTTAAAAAGTAGGATGTAGGCCTTTGTTCTACATCTGAATTAGCATATATCTGAATAGTTTGCTTAAAAATAGACTCAGGTATTTCCAGTTTGTTGTTTTGGTTTTGGTTTGGTTTGGGGTTTTTTTTGTTGTTGTTTGTTTTTTGGTTTTTTTGTTGTTTTTTTTTAACAAACCACAATATAAATGAAGTCAGCATTTTGCTAATTGTGGCAAAGAACACAAATAGCAGAGGTATTTCTCTATGATATTTTTCTGAGACCAACAACCTCATTTTCTCAGTCAGCATGAAAATCTTCGATGTAATATTGAATTAAGAGCTACCTTTTGACAGCCGTCTTTGCATAATATTCAAACCCCTTTTCACTACCACAGATACCATATATGCCTGAGATCTCTGCTTGAAGAAAGTGTAAAAGTTGATTCATGCCTTTGTCATGTCTAGGTTGGGCTACTGAAATTTATTATTTAAGACAAGCTAAAATGCCTGTTAAAATGCATCTCCAATTTTGCTAAAACATCAATTGCTACAAATCTACACAAACTCAATATTGTTTATCAACCCAGTTCTATAAGTGGTTCCATTTACTTCTGGTGAAATATCACATTTATTTTAAAGGAAAGATTTCATCTGGAGAACCATACTAGTCTTGCTAATTTGCGTGTTTATTTAACAGAATAACATTTTGAAAGAGACTTTCAAATATGTAGTCATAAGCATTCACATGTGTAAGTAATGGAGTTTATACTTGCAAAACTCATTTTGACAAAAGGGATTTGCTTCAGAAAATTCTATGCCGTGTGTAGGTAAGTGCCAGATCCATCATATGCAGGCAGAGATGACAATGTTTTAAAATATATAAACGAACAGAAAAAAGTTTTCAGTATACATGTGGAGTCAGGAGTTTCAGAATTTGGATTAAATTTAGAGTGGATTTGTTCTGAAAGGAAGACCCTCTCCTGGAGAAATTGACTTCCAATGGCTTGGATGGGTGTCCTGTTCACAGGGTAAAGAACTGTCTGGATAGTTGAGCCCAAAGTGGTGGTGAATGGAACTAAATCCTGCTGGCAGCCAGTCACAAGTGGTGTTTCCCAGGGCTCAGTACTGGGGCAGGCCCTGTTTAACACCTTTATCCATGATCCAAACAGGGGTATTCAGTGCACCCTGGGTGAGTTTGTAGATGACAGCAAGTGGGAGTGTTGATCTGCTGGAGGGCAGGAAGGCTCAGCAGAGGGATCTGGGCATGCTGGATAGATGGAGTGAGGCCAGTTATGTGAGGTTCAACAAGAGAAAGTGCTGAGTCCTGCAGCTGGGTCACAACAACTCCAGGCAGCACTACAGGCTGGGGGAAGAGAGGCTGGAAAGCTGCTGGGTGGAAAAAGATTGGGGGTTGCTGATCAACAGCAGCTGAACATGAGCCAGTGTGTGCCCAGGTGGCCGAGAGGGCCAGTGGCATCCCAGCCTGTATCAGCAGGACCAGGGCAGTGATTTTTCCCCTGTTTTTGGTACTGGTGAGGCCACACCTCAAATCATGTGTTCAGTTTTGGGCCCCTCACTGCAAGAAAAATGTTGAGGTGTTGGAGCAAGTCCAGAGAAGGGCAACAGAGCTGGGGAAGGGTCTGGAGCACAAGCCATGTGAGAAGGAATTGAGGGAGCTGGGGTTATTTAGGCTGAAGGAAAGGAAGCTGGGGGAATCTTGTTCCCTCTGACTACTTGAAAGGAGGCTATAGCCAGGTGGGGGCTGGTCCCTTCTTCCAGTTAGCAAGTAGCAGAATAAGACCAAGTGTCCTCACCTTGCACCAGAGAAGGTTTAGATTGGATATTGGGGAAAATATCTTAATTATAAGATTTGTTCAACATCAAAACAGGCTGTCCAGGACAGTGGTAGAATTCCCATCCCTGGAGATATTTAAAAGATATGCAGATGTGATGCTCAGGGACATGGTTTGGTGGTGTACTTGGCTCTAGTGGGTTAACAGTTGGTCTCAATGATTTTAGTGGTCTTTTCCAATCTAAACAATTCTATGATTCTTTGATTGTTAAGGCAGCAATTTCAGGACAATACGTCACAGTTCACTTCCTGTTTTAGTGGTTTTGAGGGAAACAATCTGGTAGTTTGTCTCAATTATTTTTTTTTCTCATAACCTTACCATAAATTGCTAAGAACAGAAGTGGAAATTGTGCTAATCTAAACCAATTTTCTGCATGAAAACTGTTGATTTCTTCTCCTTATTTGTGCATATAACCTAATAAAGTGTTATTGAAATAGATTGTTTCTTTTAGAAAGACACCTGACATTGATAAAAGGACTCCAAGTGATGAGAAATTTACCATATTCTTCACTAATCCATTGCAAAGCTGATTGCCCTCACTGTTATAAATGTGTATCTTGCATCTACTCTTTCAACTGAAATCCCTTGCGGCTGCACGTTGGTTCAAGTAAGATGCCATGACTTGTGTAAGAGCTTAATACATCAATGACTGCTCCAAGTGCTGACAATACAAAATGAGTGAGCTTTCTCCAACCATCAGATCAGATACAATAATCTTGTTACAGAACATTTATGCTTAAATTTAAATTTATAAAGCATTGCACAGGATTTTAACCATGCTATTTCACTGACCATAATGGAAATTGTCTGACTGCATGCCCTACAAGCTGCTGATAAAATGTATGTGTTAGACACTGAGGGCAAGATATATGAAATGAATTGGGTGCTGCTGTGCTGGGATTTGTAATGCCTAAACTTTTAAGTGGCTTGACTTCCTTTCTGCTATCAAGGTCCCAGATTAAATGGCCAAGACTCAGTGGGAATAACAGCATAAATCTGTGGGAGCACATAGCTGCCTCTCGGCAGACAGCAAGTTCTGTAGGAAGCCTCTTAATTCTACCCATGAAAAAGCTTTAGCTATTGCTAAGGAGGAAATATACATTAAATAGCATTTCTGGCCATGGTTTAGCAGCTTACTCTGCAAGTAAAAGGCATTGAAGATACCTTCTGTGCTTCCAGATCATGTGTTCAAGCAGTAAATATACTTATTTCCTTTTGTGTGAGGGGATGAGGCAGAAGAAACAATTCAAGACAAGGCATTAAGGGTGATAACTCTTTTACACTGGGAGACCTAAGTGAAGCTTCCTCTGGAGCATGTGTGAAATTATAAATTACCTGCTTCCTACCCCTGAAATAATTATATCCCCACCACCTGAATCTAAGTACAGCAGACATCATCAAGCTCTTTTCTTAACTGCGCTACAAAGTTGCGTATAGCAATCAACCTTCAAATTAATTTCCTAAGCCAGGTCACCAGCATGATGTTCCTGACATTACCATTCTCTAACCTGGCATTCCCAAATAAAGATTTTAATACTACATTCCACATGCCTCTCAGCCTTCCACAGGATCACTCAGTGGCTGAGGCTGGAAGGGAGTTCTGGAAGTTACCTGGTTTAACTTCCATTGTGTAAACAGGGCCTTATAGGACTGATTGCCCAGGACCATGTCCAAATAGCATTTGAGGAGGGAGATTCCATAGCCCTTCTGGGCAACCTGTGCCAGTGGTCAGTTACCCCCATGGTGAAAGAGTGTTTCCAGATGTTCAGAGGAAGCATCCTGTGTTTCAGCTTGAGCATGTTGCCTCTGGTCCTGACACTGGGTACCACTGAAAAAGAGCCTGGCTCCATGCTTTTTTTCACACTTCTTGCAGATATTTATATACATCAACAACGTTCCCCCTGAGCCTTATGTGAAAGACCTCACCAATAAGTGGCACAGTTCTATTCTGACTCCTCCATTTGCCATCAAATTTAATGCCAGATTATTCTATAGATAGGATTTTTTAAAATACATATCAATTTATTATGTATTACACAGTAACTTACTTTTTGTCTTAAAAAAATCAAACATCCCTGAAGCAATGATCATCACTGGAATCAAAATTATGTTTACCCCTTTCACTACAGTTGCCACTTACAAAAAGAGCAAGAAAAAAGAGTGATTGTATCCAAATTTATAATATAAACACTGGGGTATAAGAGGATACTTTCAGGTTTGAATCACACAGAGGTAAATAAACAATTACAGTCCTGAGACAGAGACAGAGTTTTAAGTTCCTTGTCCCATGCCCCAAGTGTCTCATTTATTATTGCATATATAATATTAGTCATACAGTTAAATTGTAATTCAAAAGTGTGATCTAGTTAGGAGCAGGCAGGGCAGAAGTTAGGAGACCTGTTTGCTATTTCACATTCCATAATTTTTTCCAAGTGAGCAAATCCCAAAACATGTTTGTCTCGGGAGTAGAATTATGTATATCTATTTTTATTTATTAATAAATGAGAAGTTCCATGGTCAATAATTTACTAATTATAAATATTGTTGGTATTAGCAGGAAACAAAGATGTATCCTGACTTCATGATTTAAATTTTGTGATAATCCTTTCAATGACTTCATTGCCCTGAGTGTTTAACAAACAAGCACTCAGAGTGCACTACAATGTCCATGGCTGCAGTTTAGGATGTGCTGACATGAACTGAATAATACGTATCTTATATAATGCTGGTCTAAAATATAATACATGTGCTCTTGAATCATGAGTTTGCAGGCTGCTCTGTTAGCCCCCTAGCTGGAGGCCTAGAAGTTTTTACATGAATTTAATTGTTACCTTATAGACCTTTGCTATTGAATGCAGAAACTTATTTTGCCCTTTCTGTTTTGCACCTAAGGAAAATAATATTAAAATATGAGAGGTTAACTTTTCTTGCTGTCATTGTGTCTGGAGTGTGACTTCCACCCTTGCAAGTAGGGAAGGGGATTTGTTTGGTGCTCAATTCTGACTAACTTTACCAAATGTCTTACCTTTTTTTTTAACATGAAAAAACAGATATCCACTCAAGATAATGATAGGTGTTGATGACAGAGAGGTACTTCTGAGGTATGTGGATTGCAGAATTGCTGAATTTGTTTTTGCAAAGCCTTGCTATTCTAAAAATTCCTCATGGGATATGGCAAAGGCAAAACTGAAGTAGTTCCATAGAAGTACGCAAAAAGCTTAATAAATCATGTGGGCTGTATTATGCCATACCAACCTCTAATATACATGGGGGATGAGGGACCTCAGCAGCATCTCCAAAATCTATCATTAAGCTCAGCTTTAGAGCACTGTGTTACAAACCAGCTGAGGGAACTATTTTTTCCTGTTTGTTAGTAATCAAACAAAGCATTTCTGTGTCTCTCAGCATTTAACATTCAACTTGTTAAATGTCACAGAAGAAAAATTAAATTGAAAAGACATCAGTTCATAATGTATTCTTTAAAGTTTCATCATCCCATGACTCCATGTTTCTCTTTATTGACCTAATTTGCCATGACAGGAACATGGTCTGTGTTTCAGAATATTCCAAGTGTAGAAATTACTAAATCTTTGTGAGAATTGTATGCTAATTTAGCAAACAGGGCCATCTTTATTGACATTAATTTCACCATTCATAATAAAGATACATCATTAAGGAGACACAACTGTACCAAGAGAAACATCATTTATTTAGGTACCAAACATTTTAATTGTCACAGTTAGGGGTTGATCCTTCCTCATATGGCACTCTGACATTCTTTCTACATCAGACTTCAATTTAGCTAGTTGGTATCTTGCCAGACTAGCTGTAAATTCAGATTTTTGTTAGATCTGTCTGAAACTAAACAAATCTGACAATATGAAACCTTCAACTGGAACTGGACAAGTAAGCTAGAAGGTTAAAATAAATCCATCTATATCTGTTATCAATGAAAATCATTATGTACTGACAGCAGAGGCTGCTGCAGGAGTTTCAGGAGAGGGAAGAGGCTACTGCATTTACTCATGGTGGACAGAAGTCCACATCATAAAATCATAAATACAAGTAGTCTAACCCTGTACTCTTTAGAGATCTAGAGGGAGAAGAATTGAGGAGCTGATAAAATTAACCTTCTCTTGCACCTTCAAGGCAGCCATCCTAAAGCAAGACTGAGGCATTCTGGCACTATTTTCAGTAAAGTTCTATTTCCATGTTTAATAATTCTGCAAATGCAAAAGGTTCTATAGCAGTAATTGCTATTAGGTGCCGACTCAGAAATATGAGAATTCAGAAAATGGAGGGGTAGGATGAGCAAAGTGGTGAAGATTTAGGTTAGATGTCATATTGGAACATTCTGCTGAAATTATTGCAAAATACTTGCTGGCAGAGAATAATAAATCTGACTGACTACATTTATTAAAAGTATTCTCTATGCATTATTTATTTACAAATAATCACCTTCTAGATATTTAAGTATTAGAGAGACTCTGTTTTTTCCTAGAAAATTAATAAATTTAGCTATCCCAGTATAACCCCATTTATCCAATTTACCTGCTTTTTTATTCTACAAGCTACCCGTAATTTGAGCTGTCACATTAATATATAGTGACTCTAGTGCACTTAATCAGGACAACTCTAAAATGAAAAAATGGAGGGAAATGCATAAACATTTACAAGGTCATCTGCAAGCATATGATTTTGTGAGGGAAAGTTTCCTATGAGTCACACCTTAACCTTAAAAGACAAGGTCAACATGAGTTTATGTATTATTTATTTCTAAATAAACTGGCACCAGTTTCCTTTACTGGCAACATAAGGAATCTCCAGGAAAACTAGTGTCATGACATATTTGAGACACTGTCTATGTGAAACTCTATGATTTGCCTTTTTTCCTTTTTTTTCCTTTTTTTTCCCCCTTCCATTTTTTCCCTTGTTTTTTGTTTGTTTGTTTGGGGTTTTTTTGTTTGTTTGTTTGTTTAATTTCAAGTTCACTTAAGCAGGAAATAGTGCAAAGTGTCATTGATAACCTCAAGGAGTGCAGGTGACAGACATTACTAGCAGTAATTTAAAATTAATTTTAAAAATTTAAAAGCAAAACTATGAAGAATTAGTCACTTATCACCACTACTTGTAGAGACTAAAGTTTCCAGCACAAGATTCTTGGTTGGTTTCCAGTTTGATTCACTTTCAGCCAAAAGAGATCTCTTCTTACTCAACATATTCACGTCTTTGTTCTTTAGGACTAAAGCCTTCCTGTAAGAACCCAGGGCTTTATCACTTCCAGGTTTAATCGCAGTGTATGACACTACTCAGAATTACCCAAACAAGCAGGATTTGGTAAGCCTCCTTACTGAGTAACCTACCTGAAAGAATATGTGAACCTTGGCCACACTCGCTGTAAAATGACCAGAGAAAATATTTGCAGCTGTCACTTGGAAGCATAAAATTCCAAATAGACATATTTCTGAGACGTATCTTGTCCCTCACTCTTTGATATCACTGTGGAAATCTAATCACAAGTGTTTGCACTTACACTGCTGTGCCATTAACAACGGCAACATTTTCTCACAGGAGTTCATATTTATTTGATTTTTCAAAACTGTAAATATCTGTTATCAATTTTAATTCATAGGATATTAGTAACACAGACATTAGTTCCTCAGCCTAGTCAGCATTAGGCCACAAACCAGACTTAAGCACCAAAAGAAACCAACTCCTCTTTTAGGCAAAGTTTGTAATTGCTTCAGTTCAAAGTACAAATGTAGATGTGCCTTGAGATCTAGTTTGCTCTGAGAGTTCCTTTCTCTCTTAATTAGGCAGAATCTTGTTGTCTTCAACCGTCTAGTCTTTCAAGCTTTTTAAAACAGTTTGCCCATGGAGCTGTAAGGGTTTTACAGGAAGCAACTCACATTCCTTTGACATTAGAAGGATTCACAATAATTCCTCTTTTCAATCCTTTTATGCATATTTCTATAAGATACAGTTTTAAAATTGTGTGTTGCATTTAGAGCATGAGTGCTTATATGGAAAACCCTTTAATATATAAATGAATAGCCTATCCTGTGTGAGCTATGTAATTCCATATCTTGATACAGTAGTTTCACACTGTGGATGCAGTCCAGCTGGTAAATCAGTTACACTGTGAAACTATAACTGTCATAATTCACAACTACCATTTTTAACCAAGGTAGGATTTAAAATCTCTTTACAGCTATAAACCAAATATTGATATTTACCATGAAGTCTCTTCATGCTATGTTTCAGCCCATCTTGTCAATCAATACCTAATACAGTGTTAGACTAATTAGATACATACAATGTAATTATACGTACAATGTAATTATATTGTAAGTAGAAATCCTCCTATTAAACATAACAATGCTTTAGACATGGGTAGACTAAAGAAACAAAGCTCTACAGAGTTGTGTACAATTATTATCTAAACAAAGAGCTGAAATGTCATATGAAGATGGAGCACAATAAAAGTGATTGATATGTCATTTTTTTGTATTAGTTAAGATATTGTATGCTGACTACTTTACAATGCACTCTAGATAAAAAAAAGTGTGTCACTATGCTGCTTGAAGACATATATATTTCTTTTATTGATCTAGCCTGTTTAAATCACACTATTGTTTTCAAAGAAAGCTTATAATCCTTTTTAGATGAGTGACATGTTTTCTTTTTAGCTTTAGTGCTTTACAGAAGAAAAGATGAAGCAGAGAGAGCATCAGATCTAGGAAGCACGTGCAACAGCTATTATCAGTCACCTAGCTCATACTTGTCTCCTTAATGTGGTTTCAGAAGGTCAGACCTGTAGCAGATGTATTACTCAGGTGACAACAGGAACATCAGCATTGATGCATATCACTCACAGAAGTAAAACCTCTCTGCTTGGGCCATTGCTGCCCTATCAGGACACCATTGCAATGAACAAATTGTTACACTTAGTCTCATAAATGTATATAAAAAGAACTGCCATCAGTGTACTTCCTTTAGGCCTGCAGAACAGATTTCCTCACATTCAGACAAAAGAGGGCTTTTGCAGCGAGCAAGGGGAAAAACATGTAATATATTCTCCAGGTTGGTGATACCATATGAGGAGGAACCTACAAGGCTGGTGAATTTCCAAAGCATGAATTTGACAACAGCAAACACAGTGCAAGACTATTCAGTGCAGGGTGCAAACTCCAATTTAATGGTCAAAATGTCAGTACCTATTAAGAGTCTTAAATTAAATTAAGAGTCTAAACTCCTGTGGTCAGTTGACTTTGGCTGGACAGGAAGTGCTCACCAAGCTGCTCTATCCTAACCTTTGTCAAATGGAGAGAAAAATAAGATGGAAAAAATCTTATAGGTTGAGATAAAGCAGTTTACTTCTAGGTTGAGATAAAGCAGTTTACTAAAGCAAAAATGAAAGGCTGCACATGCACAAGAAAAGGATAAACCACCAAATGTATTGTTCTCTCCATCACCAAGGGATACCTGACCACTTCTTAGGACTCAAAGCTTCATCACATGTAGGGGCTGCTTTGGAAGGTAAATATTGTAACTATTCCCCCTCTTTCCTGCTCCTTTTCTTGGCCTTTATATCTGAGCAGACACCATGTGGTACAGAATACCCCTTTGGTCAGTTTGGGCCACCTGTCCTGGCTATGTCCCCTCACAGGATTTTGCCCACCCTCTCCTGCTGGTGAGGGTGAAAGGTTCCAGTGGCAGCGGTGCAGTGCCAGCGCTGCTCAGCAATGGCCAAAGCACGGGGGTGTTACCAGCCCCTTTCCAGCTACCAAAGCAAAGCTCAGCACTGGGAGGGCTGCTCTGGGGAAACGAGCTCCATCTCAGCCAGACCCCATACAGTTCCCATTATGGTCAGGTGAATGTTAGCCAAAACAAGCAAGGCTGTACTTCTGATTAAATATCATTAGCTACTTTGGGGTGATTTTAAGAACTCTCATCTTCTATTAATTTTATTGACTAGATGGAAGCTTAGGTATATAACTCACATGCTGGTTCTTGCATTTAGATTTTAGAATCCAAAGCTGAGGATTGCTACCGATACCTTCCAACCTTGGCTATTCTGTAATCTCGTGGTTTCTCAGTTCCACATGCCTACTCAGCAGAAAATTATGAAACAAAAAAACATTTTTAAAAAGTCAACCTTCTGAAAACTTTGAAATCGTAATAATTCCCACATATTATACAAGACTATTTAGAAATTTACATTATGACAGAGATTTAGCATAAGCACAGAAAACATTTAACCTTGACAAACATAAATCAAAGTTTAAAGCACCAGTGACTTTCATATTCAATGCCCTTTTTTGTTTCTCTCTTCACGCTTTAATTTCCAAGTTCTTCTATATTTACTTTATCATTAAATTTCAAAAAGCATATTCAAGATGAGTAACTGGATCCTCTTGTATGTATCATAGTTGCAAGTCTATAGTGCTGGTGAAGGGACATAGCCATTAAGTTTAAGTAAACTCAAACTACTTGTTTAATGGGCTTCAACCATCTACAAAGCGCACTCAGAAAACTGAGATCACTTCTAGCCCATGATACACCACTCTCAGCTGGGGTGCTATCCTTATCCTCCTCTTCCATTTATCTCTTCAGCTCTCTGCTTTCTTTGAGGATATGCAGAACTTCTTGGAGATGCTCCTTGGTCCCCCTTGCACAAAACAGTTTAAACCGAAGTCACCTACTGAATATGTTCAAGCATTGCTCTGGAAATATATGCCTGTATTTCAAAATGAGGTGAATTTTCATTTACAGCTGAAGCAAGATTTAGAGGAGATCAATGAAGCCTTCCCCAGCTGATACAAAACCAGACTTTTTAGACTTCAGAATAATCAAAGAGTTAACCTAGTTTCATCTTTTATGAGTAAAACTCACTGGTAGGCTTTTATTATGTTAATTTTCCAAACTTGTAAAGCAAAAAACTCAGTAAACTGAAGGTAACCAAAGGGGCTGTTTGGTATAGACAGAAATGAACTGTGTCTTTTGAAGTGTTCTAGAGAAAATGTGTTCAGAATATTTAAGTCTCAAGTGAGTTACCAAAGGTTATTCATTCACAAGTGAGATAAATTCATACCTGTCAAATTGTCTGGATCCTCTGTGTGATCACTAGGGCCTCAAATAATTTATTTTTTTCCCCAGTGAAAGTTCAAGATTTTCACATATCCAAATTTAGTAGCATTTCCTGTGTCTGAAAGTAAATGAATTCATTTTCCTTTCATCTCACTTTCCACTTTTACAAGACTAGTGTGAAGAAAAAAAAATAAATCCAGGTTGGCTGGCATAAATTGTTTTAAAGTACAATTTCACAGGGCAAACAGCCTGCAACCTCCTTACAACAGACACTATATTTATAAATAATCTTTTTAGAAAAAAAAAATCCTGTGGCTGGCAGTGATTTAAAATGAATGTGTAAAATTTAATTTCAAATCAATTCAAGATCTGCATAGACCTTGAAGATCTTTCTCTGGCTTAAGCTCTTGGATGTAAAAAAAAAAGCATTTGCTTCTTCTCCACTTTAATATTTGATCCAAAAAGGAATTATTACAATCAGCTTAAACTTGCATTATTGTATTAAAATGAATCACTGTTTCCATCATGCAAAGTGTGGACTGTGTTTTGTATCAGTTTTTGGGATGAAAATTCCCAAATAATGGGGTTAAGGAAGTCAGAAAAAAATAGCAAAAAATCTTACATTTTCAATCAAAAAACAGGTGGTCAGAGCAGGCAACAAGAAACTCTTTGCTCATAAATCCAGAACATTAAAAATGGTGGACAGAAGCACTGACCAGGAGACACATTACTGAGGGACACAAAAAGAGGCAGAGATGGATACTGTGTCTTTTGTCTATTTTCCTACACTGTTCTTACTAATAATTGAATATAATAGCAACTCAAAATGTAAATGGGTACAAGGTCACATGCACTACATAGTCAGATATTTTTAAAAGAATATCTATATTTCTGACTGCAAGGCAAATAGCTTAATTTAATTTCATTTCATAAAGAAATAAAATGTAGAAAGAAGTCCCATATTTTTTTCCCACAGGCTTTATGCTAGCTAAGTCAACATTAAAAAGAAACCAGTATATAAAGTTATTGAAATTACAATTAAGGTTTATGTTTTTATATTCTGTAATTTTTACCTTTTTTTTCTCTGAAGTGTTATTTCTTCACAGCATTTATCCTAACTTTTGCTGCATTTGGCATCTCAATGTGTTGAAATAAAATTTGAAATAAGACAGTAGGGCAAAAATTTAGAAGTCTGTGGAAAAGAACCTTTTGAAATAATTGGAATAATTGGAAATTAATGGAAAAGAATTTAGAATCAATGGTAAAGCAAACTATTCAGTCTCCTAAAACTGATAAAATTAAGTATCCCATGCTTGTACCTTGAATATTACTCTATTGCTTCTTTGGATATATTTTTTTTATATTTACATAGGTAAATTAGAATGTGTATACTAATGAAATATATAAAATACTGTTATTATTATTGTTGTTGTTGCTGTCAGAAAGGAGCTTCTTTATTTGATCACCCATTATATGTATTCAAAACCTCAAAACATTATTTTCAAGGGTTCTGATAGCACTTTTAGTGTGCTACCTACACTATTTTAATCCACTGTTGTAGAATGTACAAAGCTGAACTACTTTGTTCATACCAAGGGGAGAATCTGGCCCAATGTGGACGGAGGAGAATGTAACAGCATATGTATATTGTACAAATACAAATAAAGTAGATCACAAGGTGCTCAGAAAATGACAGATACTTTAATTCTTAAAAGGCTTAGACTTTCAACTCCTTTAGAAATTATGAAATGAAGAATAACAAAAAAACAACCCCCCATTATTATCCAAGCAGAAGTGGTATAAGATCATTTATCTTGATGGATGTCACCTTAGAGCACATATTATCCCTATCTCTCAAAGTGTTTTTTCCCCCTTATTTCATCTCTGACATTCATTGTAAATTTAATGATCCACATACGATTTGCTGGTGTCTCAGTCTGGTGTTTTGAATCATGAAACTAGTACTAAATTTATGGCACTGCAGTACCACTTAGTGAATCATTAAGCAGTACAGTGATTTTAATGATTTGGATCATACTGGACCTCATTCCTGTATAATGAGGTTCCATTTAGTGTAAATTTTATGTAAAAATTCAATTTGCAAACCAACAACATGAAACTACAACATTTTTTTAAACCTGACATTGCATTTATTTATCGCGATTTCCATCAGTGTTTCACATGGGGAAAGAAAATGCTACCTCATTACAAAAATAATTTTTTATAGTCCTTGCACCACTGAAAAATATGTACTTTCAGACTGGTATTTTTGTAGAAATTGATTCTACAACAAAAACCTCTAGAGGGCTCAGATGTGGTGGTTAGAGTATGCTGAATTACACTGTGGTATTACTGATGTGGCTGAGCCCTTGGATAAATGATTTTTTCAAAGGGTTTCCAAACCCTTCTCTGCTGCCCAAGGGGATCCACCAGCACAGAGGAGATCATTCCTTAGTGACCAACTCAATATCACTGGGTCATCCCATTACCTTTTTTATTATAAACCCTCTTTCTCAAATCAAAGATGATGCTGAATTGCTTCTCTAAAATTCTCTGTGATCAACCCAAATATATATTCCTGATTTTTAGGGGTTTAGCACTGTAGAAAGTGTGCAGGGTACAATGAGTGATGTACTGTTATAACTATACAGCTCTATAGGAGCTCTATAGGAGCTAGCAGCTCCCATAGAATGTTTTCCATTTGTTTATACATTGTTTTCAGTAAAGTTTGCTTCTCAAGTTGGTTTTCATCAAAAAGCAATCTAAAACATTTAAAGATAATGATTGGGTCATAGTGTCTAAGTCCATTTCACCATAGAAGAACTTTAATAGGAAGGAAGCACAGTTCTTGAAAGGAATGATGGTTTTTCAGTTCTTCCAGTCCAGATTATATGCATTTATAGAACTTTAGATTTAATTAATTAAGTCATTGAAGCCCTGCAGTATTTTTGAGGTGGTGTAAAACAATGGGGATATACTAAAATTTGATTTGCTAGTTCAACAGCACATGACAGATCAAACTCTAAGTATTTTAGGGATGCCAAGAGTAAAAAAGTATATGAATAGGATGAGACTGGAGTTTTTCCTTCCAAAGGAAAATCAAATAAATGAATCAAATCAAATGCATATAAGCGGCAAATAAGAAAAGTAGCCCAATGATTCTAACAAATTCTTAGAAAAGCATGTGCTACAAAACATCCTAAAATGATGCAGCCACTTTTCTTCATGCCTATCCAACTCAGATGCCCAGTGCAAGACATAAAACATAAGAACTTTCTGTTAAATAGCATCAGTGGCTTTTAGCTTTCTTTTCCATGGTGCAGTTGCAGGCATAATATTTTATGAAACCAGGAACATTCAGTAATCTGACTTGAGCAAAAGTAAATCTTGCTGTACTGAATTGTGTTGCTGCTAGAGTTAGAATAGTAGATGAAACACAAGGTCTCTAGCAAATGAAATGCACATTTAAAATACTTTACAACTGAATCCATATTTCTAAGTGTTTAGGAAATAACAAGACTTGCTTTCATCTAGCTGAAGGAATATGCATGTGCACTCTCTTATATATGACAGATTCAACAGCATTCTCATTCACAGGTTAGTGAGAACTAGATCTAAACAAGCTGAGTTTCCTATGGATTTGTTTGGCACAGCTGATACTCTCTCCTCCTACAGATGCTGCATTTCCAGTGAACATTTCCTGCTCTGAGAAAGCGCATCTACTTTGTGCAGATTCTCTGATGTCTAATGATGGTTGAACAGTGGTTACAATATTTTCTTCAGCTAGGTCACTAATGGGATCCCTCTCTCCAATTTTGCAATCTACATCACACATTTCCTCTGATCTGTGATCCATGAAACCTGTGAAATTTGGTCAAAACTAACTACAGGGTATTGAGAGGAGGGGTTGAGGCAAATAACTGAACAGACCTAGGACAATATAGTATACATGCAGATTTTATTTTCCTTTTTAATCAAAATTAAAAAGAAGCAGTAAAACCAGAAAGTTGGGTTAGCAGTTTCATAAAGGCTGTCTTGTGATTAAATTAGATGGAGTATTTTAATTTACTCTTGACATCATCTCAAAACTCCATAATATTTTTATACATGATGTATGAACTCACCACAGTCAGAGCATTCAAATGAATTGACCTGCAATTTTTCTATAAAGTGCATGCAGCAAAACCACAGAAAACCTTTGGAATCTCAAAGGGATGCTTTTGTTGTAGCATGAGCTAGACTAAAAAACTTTTCAAAGAGAAAAAAAAGTATGATTTATAAATGAAGAGAGAAAAAATTATGAGGGTGGCAAGAACACCCCAACATTCACCTCTGCTTAACACGCTGCGCATACGAGCTGCTTGTGTTGGTTTCCTGATGAAAAACAAAGGGCTTTGTGAATGAATAAAGGACTACTCATCCATCAGACCTGATCAGCTCCTGGCCATTGACAAAACCATGGTCAATTGATAAAGTAGTAGAAGAGCCAAAGATATTTAATTGGAGCAAGTCTTTTGAGAATTAGTATATGTTCTATGAATGGTCTCCATAGGCAGCCATGACCCTGCTGCCCTAACTCACATGTGCTGATGGCCTCCTGGCACCTGTGCAGCCTGGAATCAGTGACCCCTCCCCACTTGCCCAGACAGGAGTTCAAGTGTATGGGAGGTGACTGTGGGCACTACAGGAAGAGAAAAGGAACTAATAGGAGGCGTGAAAGATCATTGAAAGTGGTGCAGTAGCAAATTAAATTGTTTTATTAATTTAGAAGATGAAAGATTTGCATCCACAAGTGACAAAAAAATCTCTACAACGCAATGAAAACCTATTTCCTCTTTTTCTGATGTCTTACCAATTTAACTTTTCATAGTTAGAAAATAAGATATAGTGCACCCTTTGGAAAAGAGGAATTAATGATAGAAACAGCACCAGTTATTTTATTATGACTTTCTCAGGTGATTCAGACTACCATCCAAGCATCTGGAGCATGCAAACAGTGTGACCAAAGCACGCAGTATTCCTGACAAAAAACACCTTGAGCCATTCCTCAACAAATGTCAGCTAACCAACAAATTAGTGCGACAGCTTTTTGCTGGTTTCCTGAACAGCTTTGTTCCCACTCACACAGAGCACACAGTACATCCAACACAGAGATTAGACATCTAAACACATACCAAATAAAACTTCAAGGCAGATGACACTAATGAGAAAAATATTAAATTATTTTTGTAGCATTGGTCCATGACAAGGTAACGGTGTTTAGAAAAAAGACCTTACTACTATTGTCAAAAAAGACTTGCGATTCTGGCCAACAGCCCAAAACATATCAAAGGTTAATGTATATTTCAAAACATTTTATGTAAATCAGAAATTTTAAAGACAATTTGAATTATCCATCTCATAAATCACCATTTTTTAAAATTTTGGCTGGAATCTGTCTCAAGAATTAATGTCTCATATGAAGTATAGATCTGCATGTATAGTCTTTATTTTAAGGGTAAGATGAACATTAAAAAGTTTCAAAAATGCAGTTTTTATATGTTAAAATATCATTTTTTGTCTGTTATTTGCAAAAAAAACCACCCAAGCCAGCCCTGAAAAAGAAAAAAGACATGATGCTCTTCCCTAGACATCTACACATACAAACACATAGACATCCAAGGTTTGTCACAGATGAGCTGAGGAAAGAATGCATTTGAATACTTAAAAATCTGTGTATTCTTTCAGATAGCTTTGTTTTGCCAACCACATTTTCAAGCATTCAGAAGAAAAACAAACACGTACTGCTAACTTGTTTTTTGCATCGTACCCACAATATGAGTAGATAAACTCGTATTTGTCTAAGTTTTTATTCAGCCATTTCTTGTAATAACAAATAATTCTTCTGCTTAAAATTTAAGCCATATGCTGCTGTGTTTTTAAAGCACTGTGTAGTGTTTTGCAGCATAATTATCTGGGACTATCTGTGTATCAGGGCAGCCAACATAATTTTTTTTTCTAGATCATAATATGCTTGGCAAGATATAGTTTATTTACTTGGGCATTTAATTCCTGTGTAATAAAAAAATCTATATCATAAAACCAAAGAAAACTTTCCCATGGGAAGAATTTCTATCTTTTTGGTCACTTTTATTTTTTCAACCTTTTTTTCTTTTCTGCACACAAGAGCACCAACCCCCTAATGTACAGTGCTACCTCTTATAACACAATCTTATTTTATGTTTTGGCAGCAACTAAGCATATAAAAACCAATAATAAGCAAAAATTTCTTTGACAATGGCATGACTAATATCACAAGAAAGCCTATATGAAAATAACAATGAAAAGCAGGATCCTGCTAAAGGATATCACCATCAGCCTAGCAATCCATGGAGGTGTTTAGCTGAAGCAAGATAGTTAAAGGCTGTATTTATAAGAACACGTGGACTGCAAAAACATATTAACCTTATTAATTTTTAGGCACTAAATGAAGTTCCTGTGCTTAAAGGCCTCATATTTTTTCCATTTACAGATATTTGGTTTTTACAATGCTTTCAGTTCAGGTACTTCTTCTCCCCTCTTCCCCTGTGCAAACCTCCATGATATTAAAGAAAAGTAGCAATATAGACATATGTGGTAATGGTAATGGTGAAAATGGTAATGGTGAAAAACTTTTGGAGATAGTCCAATTTTTATGAAAAACTCACACAGCCTTAAGCTGATGTACAAGGTAAAGAAATTGTGTTTTATATTTTTGCTAGTTATTTACTTTGATACTGAGTTCTAAAATATTCTTTATAACATTAAGAAACCTTTGATACAAGGCAATTTATTTAAAAACTCTGAAATTTATTGGTAGTCCATTGTTGATCTTATCATTTAGATTTTAAAATATCTGATCAGGGTTTTTTTCTGCTCCAACAGTTTTAATTTTGCAAGCCACTGGACCTTAATGTGAGCTAATCTCTTCACCTATTTTGTAGTGGGAGTGGGGAATCTAAGTAAGCTTTTTTGTTTAAAATAACGGCTTTATGTGCAAGGACAGCAATTACTGACATTTCATAAAGTTCATATGGCTGATCTGTAAATCTCAAATGTCTGTATCAGGCCTTTATCAAAGAAAGAAAACACTCTGAAAACACAGCCTGAAAGGGGATGCTAAAGTGATACAGGAGTGAGTTCATTTTAATACCACAGTTTTTGTTTTATTGCATTGTGTTTTGAACATAATTGTTTTCCATTTTCCTCCTCTTTTACACTAATAGTCTGTATCACAGTTTAACCACAGCCAGCAACCAAGCCCTACACAACCATTCACTCCCCCATCAGTGGGATAAGGGAGAGGATTGGAAGAGAAAAAAGTGAGAGAACTAATGGATTGAGATAAAGATAGTTTATTAGGGAAAGCAAAAGTCATGCAAGCAGAACAAGACAAGGAATTAATTCACCACTTTCCCATGGGTAGGCAGATGTTCAGCCATCTCCAGGAGAGCAGGGCCCCATCACACCTAACAGTGACTTGGGAAGACAAACACTAACACTCTGAACATCCTCCCCCTTCTGTCTTCTTTCTTTCAGCTTTATATATAAAGCATGCTGCCCTATGGTCTGGAATATCCCTCTGGCCAGGTTAGGTCACCTGTCCTGGATGTGTCTCCTCCCAGCCTCCATGCAACCCCAGCTTCCTCACCAATGTGTCAGTATAAAAAGCAGAAAATACCTTGGCTCTGTATAAGCCCTGCTCAGCAATAACAAAACCAGCTCAATATTATCATCCCTGTGTTCAGCACAAATCTAAAACACAGCCTCACACCAGCCACTGGGAAGAAAATAAACTCTACCCCAGCTGAAACCAGAACACTGTGCTAAGGATATTCTGCCATGGAAAGGAAACATCTTTTCTTGTACTATGTGCAGAAACTATGTGAGAGTTGCAACAGCAGAGAAGAATGTGTCCAAAGAATTCTTAAAATAACAGCAAGATAAGTGGTCTTATGCCTAAAAAGCTGTTAAAAAGCGGGAAAAAAGTGAAAGTAGCAAGTGTAGAAATATTACAGCAGAGTGATGTCCTTAAAGTGTGAGATGATTTATATATATATATATGGTATATATATAGAGAGAGACTACAGACTGTATTTGATCTCTGACTTCTACACAGCTCAATATGTTTTTGAGATTTGCAGTTGAATTTTGTGCAATGTTAACTATAGTGTTACCTAGGTTAGTTCATGTTATCATACTTTGGACCATAAAGGACTGCATTGGTTTCCATGGTTGACACTGTCTAGTCAGTTAGAACTAAATGATGAGTCAAAATCCATCTACTGTACATAAAGTGAGAATTTTGAAACTGTGAAATAAGAGTAAATTTTAAAAATATGAAATTGTGCTGCAAAATAATAATTATAATAGCAACTGTAATAATGGCATTATAATAATTCAAGCCTGGGCTCTAAGTTGCTTTTCTTTTTCATGGGATCTGCAAAGCTTGAAATCACAATTTGAAATGTCATCTTAAAATACTTCTGATATATTCTAATTGTGTATCAGAATGGGGAATGTTCAACTATTTATAAATGCAATTAACCTACTTGCACTTTATCCACTTTCATGATTTTGTGAATTTCAGCTGCATCACTTTTAACTTTCTCCTCTAAAAACTGAATGTCTCCTCATAATTCTCCTACTCTGCTGCCTATTTCCCTATACTCCTAAAATTCTGTATGTCCATCCATGGGGAGGCCAAATAAACCCACAATACTCAAGATGTTGAGCTAACAAAGTCTTAGACTTTAAAAAAATGAGAGCTTCTGCTTTTCTCTCTTCCCTTCTTTGAGATGACCAGCATTTTGAAGGCTTCTTTGGACTTCTCTAGCCACCATGATGATGATTTAAGGACTGACCCTTTCCATAGTGTGACTTTCAAGTTTGTGTTCAAACTTTAATTTTTCCAACTTACCTACATTAAACTTCATTTGCCATGTTTTTGCCCACTGACTCAGGTTTTTAAGGTCATTCTGGAGTTCCTTGTCATTAGTAACTTTTTACTGAAATAATCTACAAATGAAGAGATTTCTTGGTCTAGTCCCTTCTCTGGTTTGTTAATGAAGATTTCAATAAAATTCATCTGACCAACCCTCTGTGTAGTACTTCAGCATGGATTTATCGTTGCTCCAAAAAGGGGCTAGTAAAGTCTGTTCTTTGTTTAATATCCTTTAATCAGCTTTCATAAAGGAACCTTTCTTCCTATCCTGTGTCAACTCAGTTTCTTTAAATGGTGAAAAGACTCATCAGAAATGTTTGAATGTAGAAAACTTTCGAGACCTCTGTAACGAAGCTGATGTATATTTTATATAAATAGCTACTGCAGATCCCAGAGGTCTGAGGGTATTTTTTAAATAATTTTTGTCAAAAACTATAATCTTGGCAATTTTCCCAGAAGACCAAAAGAGAGACCAAAGTTTCCTACATTAGAAACTGTTGCCACAAATAAAAGAATTGAGTGGAATGCCATTCTTTTATTTTAAATGCACCACATGTCATCTAATACCTATGCACAATAGGGTGCAAGTTTAATGACTTGCTTATTGTGCCCCTCTTGTAATTAGATATTAGAGGACATATGGCATGATGAAGACTTAGCAGTGAATTTTCTTGTTTTGATTGTTTTCTGCTAAAGGCAATACTTCAGAGATGATACTGTTGGACAAATTAATTCACATGTTGACTTCTAGGTTTATGAACAGAAATTCCTTCCAGATTATACAAAAACCAAATATGTAACTAGTATCAACAAGTGAATGATCAATAAAAAAGGGTATAATCACTTCAAAGGGTATAATTTTAGACACCATTGTGAATGCTGCATTTATGCTTCAAATTATAGTCAGAGTTCAACATTCATTGATGAAGGAGTGGCTTCTCTTTCCCTTTCAGTATCTTCTCCTTTTTCATATATACATGAATGATACATATAAACATAATACATATATAATTTCATATATACATAAGTGTGCATCCAGCTTCACATATTTCTTCCTCAATTCTCCCTATCTAACTCAAGTCCCTGAGCTCTGTCACCTTTGGTATTTCTTGTCTTTATTCAGTGACTGGGCATAGGCATTTTTCATTTTTTATTACAGGAATTTGTGGTTAATCATTTTCTGGTACAGGGATGATGCAATCCTTTAAAATAAAGTATTATTTTTGTAGATATTAGCAAACCTTATATGGAAACGGTATTGAAAATATTAAAAAAGGAATTTCAATATTATATAAAGACACAAAACCAGATTGGAATAAATGAAGTCAGGCTGTTCTATACATTATTGTTGTAACATTATTCTTACCTGATTCTATAAAATATATTACTTGAAATGGCATGTAAGCATAGTGGGGGAATTGTTTGGGTTTTTTTTTACATGCCTGGAATCAGACCACACAATCAAGTGCTTTTTACTTGCAGTTCTTCTGGCAAAGATAAATTTGCCATGTGTTTTAGAGGACATATGGTATTTCAGTAATTCATACTGCACTAACCTCCTAAACACATTAAAACATTTCTTCTTGCCTGACAAAAGCTGACATTCTGTTTCCTCAGCTGGTAATCTGGGGGACATTACCAACACACAGCAGTAGGAAACTATCAGCAGCATGTGATATTTCAGCAATACAACAACAGGCACCAGTTTTGCCAAGAGTCATGTTTTTATCATGAATCTTGCAATAGTTAATTTTTTACCCGAAGTACTCATTCTTGAACAGTGTAAATAAATTAGAATCTTAGCTTGTGTGTATTTTATGAATATGTGACTATCTTTTCCAGGGGCACTGAAAGCCTGTTCTTAATGCTTCTGAAGGGCTCAACATGCAGAGAGGAGCGGAGAAACACTGGGTGTTTTTTATTTTTTTGTATTATCTCTTGTTATTTACTGCAGTTTAATGTCTGTGGAAGGAATGATACAAAATCTTTTCATATGGGGATTGGCATCATTGTGATGAATCACAGTGCTGCAAATCAATACAATGTTAAAATTTCTTTAAAAACATTAAATTACTTCAAAATTACCATAATCTGCCAAAAATATCATGGGAAAAGTCAAGGAAGAGAGAGCAAACACTGAAATTCGTAAAGTATTGTCATTGCTTCTTTCGACTGATGACAGTTTCAAGAATGGCATTAATGTTTTTACCCATCTTTTCAATTTTCCTTTTAGAGAGAGTTCTGCAAATAAGGGGTACAGAAATGTTAGAAAATTTACATTAAAAACTCTATACAAGTCTCCTATGTTTGCTACTGAATTTGTCAGGTAGGCATTGCAGGATTGTTAGGTCAGCAGTACATTTCTTTGCTAAGAGATTATCTCATCACAGAGAACTTCTGCAAGTCCCCATTCTTAGTAGCACTCGAGGTTGCTTGCCCCTGTCCCAAGGAGCACTGGAAGTAGATCACAGCGTAGTGAGCCTCCCAAATGAGCCACGAAGATTGATAAAATACAATCTCAAGTAGCTGCTGGCACCTCCCTGTCAAGCTTACTAATGAGTGCTGTGTTACTGCTCAAGTCAACTGTCACATTATCTCCAGGCTAATAAACGGATCCAGTCACAAACAATACACAAACAAAAAGGAGCTGATAGAGGATCTTTCCTTTTAATTCCTCCTCTGCATGTCCCTAGGACACAATCAAATTGTTGGCAGAGGTGATTTTCATGTCGCAGAAGGAAGTTTTTCATTGTTCACTGCTTTATGCATTTGTTTATTTTTATTTATGAGCAGCAGAAGCCAGATAAGTAAAAATATTGTGGGTCTTTGTTTAAAAGTTAAATCCACTGAATATGCAATACTTTAGAAAGTCAGCTATTTCACAAACAAATTTTCATGGTTGTCCCCACTGTTTCCTGTTTGTAGTGATGGCTGGAAATCATGCCAAATCTCAAGATGAAAATCTTAGCTGAGGTATTCCCTGCACTAGAGAAAACAACAGAAAGGATAATTACCTGCAAAAATTGGGTCACAGAAAAAATTAATTTCTGAAGACTCATGTCAAATTTAAGGAATGGCAAAGTACCTGCATAACCTTAATTCAGCACCTTAGTGAGGGCCATTAAAACAGTTTGAACATTAGCAATTCCCTAAGTTCTCCTCCTGATGCTACCCACAAATCAATGGACTTTTGTAACATCAAATATTAGAGGAAAGTGAATTTCTAAGCAGCTGTTGATGTAACTTGAAAATTTCTGGAATGTAACAGTGTTAATTATGTAAGTTACTATATCTAAGAAAACTGAATTCATAGCTTAGCAATCTGGACAGAAACTCAAAATACAATTTAAAATTACAACAACAGTATGATGTGTAAGTGACGCTTCATAAGCAACATTATTGCCAGAGATACTTTAATGTATGCATATCAGTTCATGAACACTCGTGTATCTATGAGTGGCTGTGTTCCAAATCCAGGCCCTCTTCTCTACAAAAAGCGTAGTGAATTGTATTTTAAAACTAAAGTGAAATAATGAATAGAACAATGTGATAGTTGTGAGTCATTCATGTAACAATATTGCACATCATTTTATGTACTTAGTGTTTGAGGAATTTTCTTATGAAAGGGCAGAGTTTTATTGACAGTTTCTTCAGTTCTTAAGGCACACTGTTCCTTTAATACTGCTCCTATTTGTGCTGTAATTACAAATATCAAAGATAAAATACCAAAATATAATGGTATTGTTTATGCATGTCAATTCTTCACATTGATTACAGCAGAGACAAAATTCTTACAGTACAGATAAAGGAAAGTTATTCTACATAGTAATCAATAAAATTTTGTGTTTCTTCATCCTTAAATGCTACAAGTTCAGGTTATTTGTATAGATTACCTATTGATTTATGGACTTAAATAAATTTGTCTAAGCTTACTTGCATTTTGCCAGGGTTATAAGTCAGTGGGTGGCTGTTACAAAGCTCCACCTGCAAGTTACCACTACACATCTGTTTCTAAGATGTAATTCCTGAAAGTAAGTTTTTCTCCAACAACTTGCAGATATCTGTGTTAGCTGCTCAATTCAGTTCAATGTGTGTTAAATCTCAATTCAATTCCTACCAGCTACATGAGAAAAGAAGTTGTCAGCATGGTTCATTTTAAAATATTTGCTGGAACTTTCAGCATGATAAAACTTGGAAAAGAAAAAGTCACAATTTTAGTCCCCAGAAAAAACATTGTCCAAAATTGCAGTCAGACACATTTTGCAACACAGTGGGAAACAGTAGCATTGTTCTAGAAATTATTCCAACACTTCAATTTTCAACAATTTTATGTTTCTCAAAAAGAATACATGCAAGAGCAAATAAATAGGTATGTACCTAAATATTAGAGAGCAGCAAATTAGAGTTTTGTCCATTTTCCCTCTGGAGAGTTTGTTATTGTTTTGTAAAAAAAAACCCCATGAAAGCCAGGCTGCTTCTGTAAATATGATGCCACAACAAATACTACTGTTGGCTGTCTCTGCTTTGGTTTTATGTCCTGCAGAGAGTGACATCTGTGTGCAAATTAACAACAGATTTGTGTAAGCTAGCTCTGAATGCAATATTTGGGAAGGAAAAAAGATGAAATTTACCTATAAAATAGTGAATGTAATAATAGTGTAATTTAATTTGCTTTCAAAACACTCTTGTTACCTTCTAGGTGTGTACATTGTTAAAAGATCAAAGTGTTAATTACTGACTTCAAGTTTTATACTTGGGTTTTTACTATCTAAATACAACCTGTCTTTGACCTGCACACAATATCTTTGGAGCTAAATGGCTGCTACTAAGGACCTGACATACACAGAAATGTTTAGGGGAAAATTTACAGTGAGCTTCTAATCTGGTCCACAAGATGAACATAAATTAGCAGCTGGAACTCTTTTGGTGGCTCCTAGATGACATTCTTCGTGCTAATTTCATCCCAAAGGGAATCCAGACCATGCCCTCTTAAATTTGCTCTGCAATACCAACCACAGCATGGAAAGTGGAAACAATTTGGTTACTGATGTTAAAAGCATATTCCTGATTTGAATTGAAACATTAATGCAGTCACCTCAACTAAAGTCAGCCAACTCAATATATAGTCCATTCCCAGACACAGAAAAAATAAGACTGTGAATGTATTCTTCCAAAAACACTGCATTTGCATTTTTAAAAGTTCTGAAAGGCTAGAAATATAAACTATTTCCATGAGGGTGTCTAATCCTACTTGATATTAACATGAAATCAGCTTGTCTTAAATGTGTAAAGGGGTGTGCAGAGTAGAGGCTAAGATGTAATCCCACTCTTTTGTCCAGTTAAAGCCCTGCCCATGACATCAGAGAATTTTGTTCCCTCTTCTGCTCAGTGAGTCATTTATTAAATGGAGACCTTCATCTAGAGAGCCTATGTCACCTCTACAAAGCCCATCATCTCACCCAATCACGAACAACCAAAAGCCAGGACTCTTTACTGGAATTCAGCATTTGAAGGCTTTCAGAGGCATACAGGACTCACAGGAGCAGCATAGGAAGGGGCAGCAGCTATTGCTGTAGTTTTGGTAGAGACTGACCTTCACCTGTTAAAAACATCCACAGATGCAACTCCCCTTAAAGAATACAGAGAGAGGGAGGTTCAATTTATTGATCCAAACAAAACTGAAATATGAAACAAATAAAAGACAACCCATCCTGACAAAAGAGAGGCAGCCAGAACCTGAGTCAGAAGCATTAGCATGTCTCTCCTACGCAAGTCTGAGGCACGAAAGTACTTCAAGACTCAGAGATGGCAGAAAGCATATGTGAGTAGGACCAGGAGAATTAAGGTTTCTAGCTGAGCTACCTAGCTTTCTCAAGCTCCCTTTTTTAGCTTTCCAAACTTTAGCTGCTCCTCATTTACCACCAGCAACACTAGAGGTGTGTGCAGGAATGTGGTGGATAACCATCGGCAAATCGTGGCTCCCAGAATTCATCTTTATTAGGATCCCTACCCCTAGATTTGTGTATTTTCCTGAGTGTAACTTGCTTACCTTTCCTGTTGTGCTTCTTAAATGTCTTCTCATTATTTTCCCCTTCATGATTAGCTGTGAAATAATAATTTAGAGGTGAGTTTTTTCTTAAAATGTACCTTCCATTTAAAATATCTAAACCTTTGATAATTATTAATGCACATACATGAGCAAAGGGATGCTTATTCATTATGGCATGGTGCAGCTACTAATGATACTCAAAGCACTAAAAATTGTCATTTCAGATGTGTCCAGAGAAGTAAACTGGTAAACAAGTCTGCAGTTAGTGCTATGGATGGTTTGAATCAACAAGGGTGAAAATATTTGGTTACTCTGTGTATTAGTGTTAATAGGAATAGATTATAGAGGAATATTTGTGATGTGACCTTCTGTGCACTAATTGAAATAGTATTCAGAGTCAGCAGTGGAGTAATCAAGTTAAACACTGAATCATAAATCATCATGAAAAGTGCTGTCACAACTTAGCCATTAATGCCCTGTATTGCTGGGCAGCCTTACGAAAATATCTGCTATGCCGATCTTTAGGTTAATAGGAACAGAAATGGCATTTAAAGACTATTTGGATCAAATCTGCTCTGAGGTTGAAAGTGTTACTCTGTTAATTTACTCGTAATTTGAAGTGATGTAGTTGGGGTTAGAAGCAACACAGCTGAGCCCCACACAGCTAAACAAAGAGTGGTGGGAATTTGTATAATATTTATTTAATTGATGTAAAATGTAATGCACAACTTTAATATAAGTGTGCAACTTCCCTTTGACCATCAGTTAGCATTTTGTATGGAGGTCAAAATCAACACACATAAAAGCTTATCTTCATTATATGGTTATGTTACTAAAGGAGTTCAAGAATAGACTTCTATGTACTTTATAAATAGATAGAAATACCTGATTTTACTGCTATTATGAAAGCTGAGAGACTTTTAACAAAGGATTTCATAAAACAAAGTACTTTGCATTATTTTTTTAAATGTAGAGTTCTTTTAATCTTGTATTTGCGGGAAGGAGAAATAAAGCTTAGCCTCCAGAATCAGAGATAAATAGTTGCCAAAGGCAGTAAATTTCTTTAGAGTGATTTTGTGATTCAAGTTTGATCAAAATAATAAGCATAAGAAATATCACAGCTGGAATGATGTATACTTTTTCTAATAAAGACCTATGTCTAAACACTGGCAAAGCTTGTGCTAATTTGATTACCTAGACAACTAGATGCATAATGTTTGGGGGGGCATCTATTTATCATTATTTGCTTCAAATATTGTTAATTAACATTAACATAAATTACACCAGGCATCTGGTACAAAGTAACTCATTTTAAACAATGAGCAAAGCCAGTTCTTAAAAAAACTTCATAGACGTCTGTTTCAAGAAAGCACCAAAAATGTACATTTTTTAAATATGTTACAAATGCTGCTATGACATCCTGAAATTTGGAAGCAATGGTATTATATGAAAAATTTTTTTGTACAAGATCAGCATGTTATTTATATAAAATGTGTCTATTAATGAACAACAAAGAACAGCTGACAAATTTTAAGTCAAATAATAGAAAGTAAAATGAACCCAAGTTGTTCAACTAACTGCAGTTCATTTCCATGCATTTATTTTTTGTTGGCATGTGACTATGAAGTTCTTCACATTATTGAAATTCTGTTCTCCAGTTTACTGCTGTAAATTAGATTAGTGTTAGCCCAGAAATTCCCTAAGTAAACTGACAATAATATTCAGCCATAAAGTTCTAGGAATTCATCTTTTTAGTGATAAATGATAAAAGAAGGGAGTTAATATGACAGCTACAAATTAATAAAAACATACAGTGTGTTTCTAAACAAATTGACTGGAAACACCTGCTAAATGAAGCCACAATAAAATTTGAGTTGCAAGAACGAGACGTGTTTTGTGCCCAGCTCAAGGAGACAACTGATTTGTTCTTAAGTGTCAAATCATATTGGAATTTGGTGTATTTCCAACATTTGCTTGAATGTTTTCTTTCTTTTAAAGTTCAGATCTCACAGTAAAATAACAGATAGATGGGTTATGAGAGGACGTCCCAAATGTCTGCATCTTCCTGGGCCAAGAGTTGAGGTACTGATGTGATGAGCTCTAGGAATGGCACCTGGAGGTGGAGGAGGTACCACACAGAATCTCACATGATATTAGACTCCTCTGAGTATGCACCTAAATCATACCCCTGCTCTGGTGTAAGACATTTCACACAGAAGTTTGAAACAGGTTTCCTGCAAACAGGTGTGACAGCACACTACTAGGAGAATTACATTAAATTAAAATTGGTAGCAAAGTAAAAGGTATTCTTTCTATTAGCAAAGCAATGACATTTGGGTAAGCTACCAGTCAAAAATCAATCTTGAGTTGCCCAAAATTATAAGTGAAGATCAATTATCTTGTATCCTTTCACCACATTATTATTTGCTTTGCTCTAGTCTTTCAAATGTAACCTTTAACACACATTAACATCTTTTAAAGTATCTGGCCATGTGATGTGAAAAAAAGGAATGTTTACGTGTTGCCTCATTTAATATGACATCTTCCAGAATTTGCCTCCACAAATGTTTATAGAAATTTCCAGGGCATTGTCTAAAAAGCCAAACAGCTGTTCCCAATTTGGATACAGTGTAAGCCTAAATAAAATTACCAAGAAGAGTTTATTACCTCATTGAAAATAAATTTCAAAACACTACCTGTATCTGAAAACCTTAGTATTTTCAATAAATTTTTATTTAGTAGCATAAATTTTATTTAAATATTAAATTTTGACCACAAAAACGAAATTGAAAGATCACTGAAATCTAGTCCTTAGGATCACACCACTGCAGAGAAGTATTATACTTGCTTCATGGTAATAGATCTGGTGGACAAGGAGAAATCAATGTTTGGAACCATTCTGTAGGTCTGGGCAACAGGAACTCATCCCTTCATTCCTATAAGTCAGATCAGCTGGCCAGTGAAACAAAAACTGACTTACCACAACATAAACTTTGAGGAAAACTATCCTCTTTAGCCTTGACTGATCTTAAGGTTATACTGCAAGAGTATTTTGTTTCCCTATATGATCCCTTCCACGCAGAAAGTAATTTCTAGACCCCTTTCCATCTGGGTGAGACTAACAAATTATATCTGATACAGTAAAACATAATTTTTAGAACTTTAAGTAATAGGAGATTCCAAGCAATTTATTTCACAGAGTTTTATGAGAAATTGCAATTTATTACATTTTCTGGATATGTTCATTTTTAGCAGTTATTGCCAAATTCAGCCTCAGTATAAAAGGGTATAATTCTATTGAAGTCAGTGGTGGTATATCAGTGCTGCATATTCCCTAGTTGGACAATGAAGCTGTAAATAACCAAATACATCAAAAATAAAAATTGATTACTCTGTTTTATAGTCTCTTAGACTGAATAAGTTTATGATTTAAAGCTGTGTCATAATAAAACCATGCTGGGAGGAAATCAGAGAGAGAATGCAACATAATGGGCCAAATCTAGTGTTCAGCCAGAACAATTACATTAACTTCCTTAGAACTGTGCTCATTTCAGAGTTTATTTTGATTTAAAAACATGGGGGAAATATATCACTGGTTTGCCGTCTTGTTTGCCTATGAAATAGTATTCTGTATTTTCAATGGTATTCTGTATATGCTCTAAATTTAAACGTCATTCGTAATCAAAATTGATTAACAAAATTTCAAGCACTTTGTGTACTTGTAACAATCAGCATATTAGAAGCTCAGCTTTGCTTTAGGAACACTTTAGAATAATACGATCTTTTGGGCAGAGAGGAGCCATGGACAGAGGAGCCATGGCAGTTGTGTTTCCAAACTATCCAGCAAGATTTCAGAGGTACAAGAAGTGGAAAGCTTCCATCTACTAAGAGCATTTGTCATCCCTGATTGTCCGCAGTGGCTTTTAATTGTTTGATTGAGATCTGTGGCAGATATTTTTTTACTTGTGTTCTCTTTTTCTGAATGTGTAGTATTTTTATTTTTTTTTACTACATTTAATAATATTTATATTCTTTGTGTTTGCCTACTACTCATTTGCCAGTACAACCTGTACCACCAAGTAGGTTCATTAGAACAAGAGCCAATACCTGGCTTCAAAGGCATTGAAAATTGCTCTAAATTATTCACCAGTTCTAACAGGAAATCATTCATATATATTTATGCACACACAAGTGTGTGTGTTTCTATTTATAAATAAAAACAAAATAAATAAAAAGTCAATGCAGTATAGATTACAGCTCAGTGTTCTGCTTTGCTGCAATCTTATATAAATCCAGCCTGCACAAATTAGCAGGTGCTTTGAAATTTATATATATAAATGTAAATTGTGTATTATTATGCACACACAAATTACGTTTTCACACACTATGCAGTTTAGCTCAGTTGATAGTGAAAATATATAATTTCATTCAAGGTAATTATAAAGAAAAAGAGAAAGGATGTGTATGTTCTTTTAAATTGTTAAGGCTGATTTTTTTTAAGTCTGAATTAAAAATCTACTGTAGTGACCCTGTCTTGCACACTATAATACCCTAAAACTTCTAAGTCACTCAATGATAAGAGGCTGATCTAAATGCTTCCACTGCATTAATCAAATACCAGGTCTAATTAAAAGAGCCATGCACAAAGCTTTTTCAAAATGTTGCTCAGGTATTGCAATAATTTCTGATCACCCAAGCCTGGAAGACAAATAATTAGAGCTGCCAGAGCATTCTGATGAGTGATGTCAGCATCTCCAAGTGACCTTCCCTCCACTAATTAATTTTCATCTTAAGAAAAGAGACCCTGTTGTTGCACATTATTAATTGAGTTCACTAAAAGATGCGCCTGATTAATTTTTGTTGATAATACTTGTCATTCTATGCAGCGGCTGTAATCATTCTATTGGGTTTTATTTTTTTAAGTTGATCTAGGTCTTTTACAATGTGACTGATACAGGATTTTCCATACAGAATATTGTGCATAAGGGCATAGTCTATAATGTGAGTACACAGCTTTCATTGTTGCTGAAAGTTTAGGTCAAGTGGAACTTTGTTGCCTAGTTTGCTAACTCATTTTCAGTTGAGTTGATAGAAAAATTTCCATTCTGCCTTCTGGGACTTCCTTCAGTTTCCCAGTTTAAGGGACTCCTACCCTTTCCCACGTACTCCCCATCTCTCCCCTGTTTTGCCAGCCAAAGAGCAGTGTGTGGCTGGCTCAGCAAAAATACCCAGGAACCCACTTCGTCCAGACAAAAGCAGTGGTCAGAAGGATGACAGTGACTGGAGCCAGAGTGCATGACTCAGCCTCACCCAGGATGAATAATCCAAATGACAAGTTTGGACTACCCCAAGCAGAGGTCTCTGAAGCAATGATCAGGTCTGTTTTGTGAGGCCATGGGCTTCAGTACAAACATAGTCACCATGGGATTCTGGGCATGTGTGGGAAGCAGGAGACACGTATTTCCAGGTGGACAGTAATCTAGATGCAACATGAGCTTCATCTATTAATTTAAATTAATGAGATCTTCCAAATATATTAATAGACTCTCCCAAAAGAAGTGAATAACAAAGCTACTGATGCATAACTAGGTCTTCCATTTCCTCATCTCAGTTTCACTGGCTACTCCAAAATTTGGATCTCTCAAAACTCCTCTGAAACCCATCTAGTTTATATAATTAAGCATTTGTATGATTAGGGACAGACAAACAAGAGGACAACCTGCAATTAACATATTTCTGACATATCCTTAGGTCAGACCACAAGTTCTCATAATTTCTTGGGATTCAGACCTGATTAGAAAGGAATTTAAAATTTCAGTTCTGCACATTGAGATACATGTGCATACACACCTGAACATGTTGGGGATCGTAAATCCTTGGGAACACCACGCCTATAAGGGACACAGCTGAGCATAATGATGTGTAATAATTTGCAGAACATTACCAAGAATTTTTGCAGGAGGTGATACCAATTTCCTGTTAAATGATCTTAAAATGTATAGGCAATGTAAGCCTTGAAAGTATATATTTTCCCCTACTTTGAAGAGTATTTTAATCATGTTTTAATCAAGATAGCCATGATTACCAATTTATCAAATACCAATTTAACAACAAAGATTATGGAAATTTTCCCCCAGCCAGTGAACAAAATATGATTAAAAGAGTTCTTCAGAGCACTGTGATGAAAATATGCATAACTCTATTCTTCAGCTATGTTCTAGCACATGAAGGGACCAAACATATTGTAAAAGCAGTAGGCTATCTAGTTATATAAAAAAGAGGAGAGTTATAAGTTGTAGTAAAAATAATTATTTTACAACAGATTTGAAGGTGTCTTTTCTTAGACAATCAAGCTTGGATTGCATGTTCTGCCCTTCAGACTGCAATGAAAACAGCACTATACCTTTATTTATCCTTGCAAACATTCTTTACTGTGGTTCCAAATTCTGATTAATATGTAAGTAATGAAATTATCTGAATCAGGGGTAATATTTATTACCCTGTGAATTTTTAGTCCCCAATAGTATTGAATTTTAAATCTATGATTGTTCTTCCTAAAATCTTTTCCAAAAATAAATACTGGTTTCTTTTAGTGTTTTTGTCCCCCAAAAACACTATTTCTTCAGCTGCAATAGCAGCTTTGATTTTTCATTAAAGAAGATATTGATACATAAGCGAAGACATTAGCAGAGAGCTATTGGCTTCATCTAATTTCCTTTGGCTTTTTTACTTTCTTTGGTTGCATACACAAACACAGGTCCCTATGATTATATCCATTTTGCTACAAAAATCGCTATTCATTTATTCAGAATTCCTTTGATATTTTCTTCAAACATTCACAAAATATTTAAAAGATAAAACAAGCATCTTAACATAACTAAGCTATTTGCCCCAAGACCTGGAAAGAAGATGGTGAAAGAAATGATTTTGTTGTTTGTATTCTTAAATGCTTTGCCAGAATGAGATCATATGCAGAAAAGACAGCTTCACAGAACAGATTGAAAATACCCTTAAACAACTAAAAATTATTTTCTAATATATTAAATACTTATTTGAAGTTTAAAATTGTTAATTAAAAAATACATTTGTTTTAAATATTTTCTCTTCATAATATACATATCTGATGGTATGATCACCAAGCAAAAGTAGTGGGTTCAGGCTTTTCTATATTGATTCTGAAGTGTGTGCACACACACACACACACACAATCCAGTCTACTCAACAACCTGTGGAAAAACAGATATCATCCCAGGAGGTAGTGCTTCCATCATGATACATATTGACAGCATATAAAACAAAGAAAAATCTGGTAAAATATATCTACATATAAGCAATAGATTTACCTAGGTGTTACAAGTTGCTTTCCCTCTGTTCCAATACCTTTAGGATAATGCTAGCACTACAATTATGCCAAAAGAGACCAAAAAGCTGAAGGAAAGTCTTCAGTTTCCTTTTCTGTCTTTTTGTTCACCTGGAGGATGAGTTGATTCACTGCATGGTGTTCAAGTGCAAAACTAACTCTGAAAAATACAATTTTTTTTAATGCAGGGTTTTGTCCTCTCAGCCCACTGAACTAATTCATCCTGCTGATAAAGACAATTGATTCCCTGAAAAGAAAAAGGAGAAGTCCATGGCACAATGAGGGCAAGAGAACAAGGACTGCCCCTTTCAGAGACAGCTTGACATTGCATTACTCACAGCAGATCACATCCTCAGTTTAACTGTAAATTTTGCCCATGTAAATATCACTGAGTGATGTTTTTTTGACAACCACACTACACTCACTTTCCACTTTGGACTCTGTAACTGGGAAATTTCCAACCCTGCTCCAGGCTCCAAGAAAACCAGTTTTCCATAAAGAGATACCTGAGGTGAAAATCAGGTCCCACCTGTAGCCACCTAAATTAGGTATCTACATGTGAACTATATGCCAAAACTCAAAATATCTTCAGTGGAGGACAAGGACACTTCCTCCAACAAAGGTGTTTGGGGATACCATAAAGAACAACTGTTGGGATTGGCAGATATGGCACAGGATTTACGGGAGGCTTGCACACTTGTGAGACAGACACATATCTCAAGATATTTCACCCAGGACAAGTGAAATATCTTGAGATGTTTCAAAAAGCATTAGATATTCCTGTAGAGGTCATTGACCACAGTGATATTTCAGCTTACTATAATAGGAGCTTAAATATCTCATTCCTGTTTGACTACATTTAGGTATCAAGTTGTGAGCTGAAATCAACCCTACTTCGTCAGCTGTAAACTGGTAAATTTCTCCAAAAGCTTTTCTCTAGACTCCTTCTATGGCATCTTCTCTAATCAAAACACCAGGTTAGCATGGTGTAAGCAAGTTATATAATGGCGATGCCATCTAGCTCAATTTTTATATTTTATACCCCAGGATCTTACAAGTTACTGCTGGTTCCATTTTTTTATTTCTCACCATCTTTAGCTACAGTACTAGCTTCTGTCATCAGACCAGCTATTAAATATTTTTGCCTTTCACAATTGTTAGCCAGTCAAGAGAATTTCAGCAGATAGTATTTAACTCTGGTTACTTCATTTTAATAAGCAGAAAACCTGCCACTGTAAAGAGTCAAATTGACCTATGAGAAACTGACCCAATTCCTTTAAAACCAGGTAGTCCAATATGCTGATCTCCCCTCTCTGTTCACCTTATCTCCCCAGAACTAAATCTGGTGTGTAAATACCAGCAATCTTCTTTGGAAGACTTAAAGAAAATACCTCATCAGCTTGCAGACCCATTTATCAGCCTGAGTTGTACATTTTCTTACTCGTGTACAAAATGTCATGAGTTAGTTGAAGCCACTGAGCCTCACCATTTCTTCCCCCTGAGAGTAACCAATTCCCTCCATACATTTCCCCTTGAATTAAGTGACAGCAAAAACCACATTTACAGACCACAGAAAGCCTTTACAAATCCAAGAGAGGTTCAGTCTCTCCCACAGTGCTTTGCCAGTATACATCCAGCCTTGCAAAATGGGCCTTTTTCATTCCAATGTCAAAAAAAGCAAGTCTATTTAATCTGTGTACCAACATGAGTCTTCACTACCTAGGCCCCTAGATGTTTGAAGCCACTAAAAATTTCAATCAAATAGAATCTGGTAAGATCCTCAAGTTTACATTCAGGTGGAAAAGAACCAGCATTAGTGTCTACATGTGAGATAATTTTATGAAAGAGAATTTATCTCTGTTAAAAATTAGAGACAACAATCTGGAGACACCTGGAAGAGCTGCAACAGCCACAAGTAAAGCAGTTCCTGAGTTGCTGGATCCCAAAGTATCTAGGCTGGAGCCATAGGTTTGCAGAAGGCTGGCTTCACAGAGTTTGTCCTGACTGCAGCTGTGGATGCCATGCCTCAGCTGCTTTATTTGTTTGGTCCCTCTGACCCTGGTGAGATTATCTGCATCCTCAGTGGGTGAGGCCAGTAGGATCTCATTGGTGATGGGGTTTTTTTGTGTGAAAAAAAACCCATCATCAAGTCATTGCATGCTATCACAGACTTGTGTCAAGTGATGATTTTTGCCGCAGCTGACCTGAGCTGATTGAAGCCATGAGTTATGGATGAGAGACTTTGCTGTCTATTAGAGATCCCTAGAGTTTCTCAGTCCTTCAAATAATGTCCAACATTAACACTAGGCCAATGACACACAATGATAAACTTTTATTGCTATTGTAGACTTTTCCAATTTGGAGTATTCTCAGAGTCCTCTTCATGTGTAACTTTATGCCAGCTATGCATGTACGTACACAGTATATGTGTAATTGTTTCAGATGATATAAGATTCCATCAGAAAGAAGATGAGCTGAAATTGCCAAATGTGTTTTCATCAATGACCTCCTATTAGGCTCAAGAGTCACTGGGTTAAATGTCAATGATCTGATATCTATCCTGTAGCAGAACCATCTCTTTATTCACAGAATACCTACTATTACAGCAAGTACAAATCAGAGCAACTGTTTTCCCATTTATGAGATTTATACAGCCATTTAAAGAGATTTTTCTCATGAAATCACTGATAATATCATCTCAATAGTAAAGTGAATGGTTTGAATCAAATTTTTTTCCAAGCAAGTTTTGTGTGTCAGCAGGAACTTTCAGTTCAGAACATGCTAGCTTATAGAAATGAAGATAAATGTAGGCATATTAAACCTGTCTTTTTCCAATGAATGATTCAAATCTCCTATCAAGTTTTCATGTTACCTTGGAGGAGGGAGAGGGTAAATTAAAACCAACACTACTTCTGGACACACATACAAAAAAGCCAACCAATCAAAATCCACCAAAAAAAAATAAACACCCCAAAACCCCAAGCTAAAGCTATCCCAGCAGAATTTAGGAAAAACTCTTTGTCCAGTTGGTTTTTTTCCTTACAAAGTCCTCAAAATGAAAGAGAAGGCCAGATGTCCCAGCAGACTGTGAAATAGTATGACTGTCCAGCTGATGATTCCCATTTCATCCAGAGCTGGTTCCTTTCCTCCTGCTGATCACTGCCTCACAAGTATGAGACTCCTGCTGCTCATCTTATCTACCCTCCTATTTAGAAATAGAAAAATGCACCCTGCCTTTGGCACTTCTGCCTTTTCTTGTCTTCTTGCTGTGGTGTGTGCAGTGGTCTTCGTGACCCGTACTCTTTTCTTGTTTTCTTTTACCCCCCTCTCAAAGATGTTATAAGAAACAGAGAACACAACGTGTGTCTGACATCCTGAACTACTACTGCTTCTCTACCTTTAAGGATCACATTGTCAAGCCAACAATGGCTCTGTTGGCATCTCTTTTACTCCCTGGGATACAAATCCATTTGAATTTCTTGCATTCATGAGCTTCTTATTCCTTGCTCTACAGAGTTCATCACATCTACAGAGTTCAGTTCAGCCACAATCTTCCTATTCTCACTCTGGGAGATATTAATCTTGTTTCCCAGAGTAAGAGAGTTCACCCATTACAATATAATGTATTCCCTCTCCTGGGCACAATAGATAAATATTCCCACCTTTTTTTTTTTTTAACTGACAATGAAAATATGTTAAGAGCAGAGTCAACTAACACTCGATGGCAGACTCATTAAGGTCTCCGAGTGGAGATAGAAAAGGAGAGTAGGGAGAAAGAATGTTAAAAATCTCCAGATATTAATAAATAAAGGTTCCAGACATATAATGCTCGTGCCATATAATGCTTTGTCACTCATCATATCAGTCATCATATGTGTGAGGAACAAGCTCGTCTACACATATTGGGATTACAGTAATGAGAAGATGAGGACTTTAATTAGCTGCACTTCTAACTTTTAACTATTGCCCTTATAATAATAGAAGAATTCTATCTATCTGTTATAAAATTCTATCTCCTCCACACCTTCTGGTTTTATGCAGCATGCTGGGTGCTCACAGTGTTGGTGTTGCTGTTTGTTTGGGGTTTTTTTTCCAGTCTCATTTCCCAATTGATTTCCATTTGTTTCATATTCTTTTGATGTATCAGAAATCATCAATCACATAATTAAAAAGGAGATGAAGAATCATGATTAATTACTACCTAGAGCAAAGGAATGTTAAATCCCCACAACAATTGAGTATGTTCTGTAAAGGGCTGAATACCTCTCCAAGAATCCAGCTTAACTGGTTATATCAGCTTCACCTACTTTGGAGGCAATGTTTAGAGGGATGTTTTTCCTGTCATAAATTTTACTTTAGTTGTAAAGAAAAATCATCAAAAGTCAAGGAATTAATAATGAAAAAGTCATTGTTTCTTTTGGCATCCTTGTTTTAATTAGTCATTTATTATACAATTGCACAATATATTTCCATAGGAAAAATTACCACATTTTGTCTATGAAATGGACCAGGTTCTGTGAATGAGACAGCTGTTCTGTGTTTTCTGCTAGCATCATATTTCAGCATACAGACCCATACCTCATTTACCAAGGAACATCTGAGCCCTACTTTAAAAATAATTATCTTTTTTCCTTGATAGGATTTGTTTTTATGACACATTTAAAAGGTGTCAGAAAGCCTCACAAACATTAATAAATTAATGTATGTTTACAATACTTTGGGAGGCAGGAATGCAATCTGCATTTTCTGTTGTTTGCTCCATCAAAACACAGTATCTGTATTATTTCAGGCAGTGCTTTCAAGAGCAAGTGCAAGGAGGAGCCTTCCCTCAAAATGCTGCAGCTGCATTCTTCATGTCTGCACATTTTTCAGTAGTCAAAGATGTAGCAGAACTTACAAATTTCCCCAGATACTGCTTGTGTTTACTAACGAAGCATTTGTAGTAAAAAACAATAAATACATTTTGAAGATATTAAAAAGCCATAGTGCATGACTTGTTCCTTTCCAAATATCACCTCCTCATAATCATTTACTAACATAAGACATCAGTCTACAGATATTGCAAGACACTACCTTAGATTAATTGTTAAATTATTATAAATAAGGCCCCCACATCCATCTGGGTTTTTTAAGATATCTAAACTTTTTCTGTTTGGCATCCCAGAAAAACTCACTTCTGGGCAAAGAGCAGCCCAGCAAACTCAGGCCTGGTATAATAATCAACTGAAAATTGTAACTTAGAATTGGACAAAAGTGAAATGTAGAAACAATAAAATTTGCTAGAGTGAAACATGGGTTTGATGATGCCCATAAATAACAACTTTGTCCAGGGAAAACTAGGGGCCTCTGCAAGGCATTTAATCTCCACAGAAGCATGTGAAAATGTTGTCTGAACAGACAATTTAACTAAACTCAGTCAGAAATGCTGGTCCACTTACATTAAAATACAAAATCTCCCGAAGTGAACTAAGTGGCAGAGCCAGGACAATAATGAATCTTGCCTCATCCCACAGTCTGTGATGAGACATTAATTAGCATTTTCAGTCCACTGCCCATGGCTGTGTTGTTAATTTTACAGGCTTTTGAGTAACTCCTCTGCATCAGTTCTGGGTGGTAATGTATCTCCTGGAAAGACACAGAGCCAAGAATACTTTTTAACCTAGAGTTTACAGAAGAACTCAGCTCAGAAGACAAGTAATCTTTTTGGTTTACAAATACTGGATACAAAACACACAAAACTAAAATTACTGAAACTGTGCCAAAGCAAACACTGATTTTTAGACCTGTGTTTAAGACACTTTTGTAACTCAGAGTTGTAAAAGGACCACCTATTTCAAACATGTGAAAGATGGTAAATTGACTTAACTTCCAAGAGAATTAAACAGATGGTTATGAGAAAGGAAAACCATTGAAAGGGTGTTTGACCAGCATGCTAAAAATTGTTGCTATGGTTCCAGACATCCAGTTCCATAATTCGATGTTGATTTTTCTATTGCCCCATAAACAGATAAGTACAACATATGTGAGTTAACTTTCTTGGATATCCAGAACCACTCTTTTAAACTCAACTTACATTTAGTATATAAAATATTGCCCTAAAATATTCCTTAAATAATACAACTTTAAATCTATTAGCACTAGCTGGGTAGTGCTGTTCAAACTCACATAATGCTCTGTATCTTAAATTTACCAAACAATCTCCTACAGTTGATTGTTGTCCAGAGTAGTTTTATCAGGCCTGAAGCCACTGATTTGAACACATCATTTTACTTACCATCTTCTGCTCCAGACAATCTCAGCAAGCTTTAAGGATTTTCCCTTTTGCATGCTTTTAGATTTTGATTTTGGTGGATTCCTTGTTTGTAAATAGCAATTGGCAACATTTCATATTGTTTGAATATTTCATTGTATGCATAACTAGAGGAAACTACAAACAAACAAGCTTCAACACAAATAATACCTGAAAACATTGTATATTAGCTTTCTTACAGTTGTACTATAGGCATGTTAATAGAAGAGGCCTGTACATCAATAATTATTTTTCAGAATTTATTATGTTTTCAATCTAAATTTTATATTTGTATAGGTATTTTTAAGTTAATACTGAAAATCAGATGCCAGGTACTAATTTCAATCTTTTATAAGCAATTCTTTAAAAATTGGTGTGAAATTTAATGTCTTCTGCACATTTCTAATTGTGACCTAAATGAATAATTGTATAATTAAATTTACATAATTTGATTTAAATTATGACCTCTACTATTTTCTACTGTTAATCATTTACAGTAATACTGTAGGATATTGTATTAACCTACTAATGTGATATTCCTTTTTTTTTCTTTTTTTTTTTTCCATTTTGACCTTTGTGGACTGCATTAAAATCTGTCTGTTAAAGGGTAGAGTGTGATTACAGTTATGGTGTTGTAAATTTGGGACAATCATTTGAGTCACAGTGAAGTTTAACTGTTTAACTGAGTACCCAATATCACTGTAAGAAAAAAAGCCCAATTACAGTAATAGGGCATACAATATAACTAAAACATGGCAAGAGCTGAGACAAGCCCAGCTGCTTAAAGCTCATTTCTCTTCTTCTCATGAAAGCAGATCATTAGAGAAGTCCTAGTCAGTGCCACAATTTTATCTCACACATCAACTCTTTGATTAAAACATATATATGGGCTTTGGCATCCGACTCAAATAAGGCTATTCTTGCACTCTCATGGAGGGAACACAGGCACCGTGGGGGTGAATATACAAGAGAGAATGAGAAATGACATGATCCATCAATACAGGCGAATGGGGCAAGGATGTGTAGCCTAAAATGAAAGGGTCACAATAACTCCAAAAGTCCTATGTGGATCTGTGAGATGAGAGACATCTTATACACCATTTACTAGGGCACCATCTGAAAGAATGCACTGCACAGGGTTCCTCATTATTCATTAGGGCTGAATCCTCATTCATTCTCCTTTACATGCCATCCTGAATCTGCCCTACAGAGTCTTTTACAGGGAAATAACAATAAACTCTCTTATCAACAGCTTGTTGTAGCAGATACAATACATGGGGTACTGAGATCAAAAAGAGCATGAAAAGCATTTCTGCCAACATCGTACAAAAATATTGAACATCTGCTATATCTGGGATCCTGGGAGTCGTAATTATAATTTTTGAAATCTGCACACAAGAGTTATAAATATTAGAACTGTAGCCTGTGAAAGCCATGAAATATTTAACTTGTTTGGCAGGCTTAAGAAAAACTCATAAACTTAATTTAAGCAGCCAAACACTGTATTTTTACAGGTTTTACATCTTTCACGTCACTAGTCATATAAATTAAAGCAACCATGGAACAGCCCAGAAGTTGCAACAGCAAGTCCTGTGGGTAAAAAAAAATTCAGCTTGAAATTTAAGGCTTCCACCAGCACTTCACCTTTCCACTTATTCTTGTATTGAATTTGTCATAGGTATTTTTAACACATCCATTATTTTATTGTCTGTTAATTCTCAGTAGTGTGTCTGGTGCTGACCGCGTGCATAAACACAGTCGGTCAGATTCACTTGGCATCAGTCTAGTGATGCAAAATACTTCTTAACCCACCCTCTTTATCCTTTCCAGCAAGTTTAATGGCTCCTCTAAACTACTGGTGAGATGCTCAGGGTCTTCCCCACACTTCTTGCTCTAAAGAAGCAGGAGACAGGGTAAGCACATGGCATCCATATGGTGATCAAACCCTAAGGAGAGGCAGGTAGCTTACACAAATCAGTGATGAAAGGCATTGAGGAAGGAGCCTAGACAGGAGACAAGCTTCACAGGGGACAGGGAAAAGGTACTGCCACGCCTAAAAGGGTTTCATGAACCACAACAACATGAGAGTAGAGAGGGAGGAGTAGGAAGAGGAGCAAGAATCATAAAGATGTGCATAGGGGGTTTTCAGTTTGTAGCAATCTTTTAAACTTGTTCAGACACATCAGAAATGTGCTGGATTATGATGAGTAAAAAACACCCCAAGTTTAAAATAGCAAATTAGTAAAAAATGCAACAGCCAGATTCACAGAAGCTGAAGTATGAAAAGACCCAAAGGCAAATTCTCATTTGTACAGTGTCTGCTCCAACTGTTAGGTACCCATATGCTACTAGAGAAAATGGAGCTCTGCAGAAGGATTCAGGGATCGCCAACTGTGCCATCAAAAGTGAAGCAAGAGTTCACTTGAAAAGAAGTAAAGCAAAGAATGTTAGAATGAGGGCCCCAAATTTTGCTCTCCATAAATCCAGTGCTCAGCAGAGAGCACTGCTGTACAAGAAAGTCATCTGACATGAGAAATGTTACAATGGATCAGTGTAGGGGAAACAAAAGAGAATGTGTCTCAAGGGGCACAAATATTTACAACACATTCCCAGAAATTCTTCTTTGAACTACTGAACTGTGAGTAAACAGAAAAACACATCCTCATTCTCGACTTATCTAATAAAACATGTATCTAAGTGTCATATGGCATGAGAATATGAGATGTTAGGGTAGCTATCAGTTAACTTAATGAACTAAATATGATCTCGCTGTACATATTTTACACCAGCACAAGACCATTTGATTAATTCACGAAAGCCATTCATGAACTGCACCTTTGTGCTGCACTTGCCAGCATATTCCTTTTTCAAAGGTGCTGTAACCAGACTGACATACACCATAATTAGGGAGGGACCACTGTGATTTAGAGGCTTTCATCTAAACTCTTTTCCTGGCTGCCATTTTAGGATTAGCAGGAAAAGGTGCCCTTTCAATATTCCTCATGGTACAAAGATGATGCTTCTTTCACATAGACAGGGTCTGAGAGGTTTTTTCATGTTACAGAGAAGTGTAGCTGCTTTGGCTAAGGAAAGTAGTGAAAGATTGTGCAGTGCCTTCCTTCTTTCTTTGATAATAAGGAATCTGTTTTCTGTATAAGGTTTGGGATTTACTGAACCTCTGCTACTGATTGTGCTCTGAAGACCAACCCAGGTAGTTGCAGCATGTCTGTGAATCCGAAAGAACTGAAAATACTCCAGAAAAAAATTATTTTACATGAATCTTCTTAAAACCAATTAGTTCTAAACACATAATTTCAAAAAATATCATTACCTGTCCCATTTTTTCATGCATTCATTAACAATAATATTTGTGTTACACACTAGAGCACAAAGAGCTTTCAGTCCTAATTTTCACATGAAACACTGAAAATAAATTTCCTGTTATTCTCAGCACAGGGAGTTGTAAGTATAATAATCCTCCTGGTATACAAGGGTTTTAGGGAAGCAGGCATGTCGCATTTCCCTGGTAGACATGCATACACCTCCATCCAAAGATGAATACATCGGCAAGGACTCACCCACTCTGTTGTTATCATCCTCATTCTCTCATCCTAAGTCCTTCCTCCAACAGCTGGAGCTTTTTCTCTGTCTCATAGGTGTGCCACTGAAGACAAGTTGAGAGAACACTAGCAAGGAGTTTAGGCTTCCGTCTTTTCTACTTCTTCCTTCAATTTTTTTGGCATCTATAGGAAAGAGGAATAAAAAGAAAGGAAAGCTAGTGCCTATCGGAATGGAAAACCTATAGAAGACTTTAAAAGGCCTTAACAGACCTGGAGAATAACAAGGTCTCTGCATCTATGAATTCTTTAAGCCACATGCTCATCTGAGGCCAAGCTCTTTAGCCAGTCTCTGGCAGAGAGTCAAAGCCAGTGTTCTTCAATAATAGGCCAGTATTGAATTCCCATTTCCACTTTAATGCTGAAAAATTTCTTCAACAATGTTTTGATTAAAAGTTAAGGTCAGATGAAAATAAAAATTCATAAGAAAAGCAGTAACATATTTCTAAGGGAGTTAATAGAATATAATTCAAAATAAGAAAAGACTCCTTCTGTTGTCCTGCCTAAAAAGGTACAAGTTGGAAATATCACTGTGAGACTTTTCAGACCGCAGAAGAGTGTTTTATTTCAAACGGTAAAAGGCTGTATTTCTAGAAGATTAATTTCTCAGATTTGCCACAGATATTAGTAAGATGATAGCTATGGTGTCTGCATCAGTCACATCTGAATCTTACAAGTACATTTCTACAGCATTGCCACAAGGTGTTTGCAAATACCAATGATAAAGATGTTAGGACTACCTAGCAACATCCCTAGGAGTTCAGGCAAACTTCTGTTGACCTTAGCTAGACCACAGGTCCCAATAAAAAATATATAAACAAACAAGGGCACTGTATTGACAGCAAATACATATTTTTCAAAAAATATTAAAAGGAGATAATTCATAGTCAATTCGATGTGACAGTGTAACTTGGCTCAAAAATTAACCCAAAATGTACTGAATACAGTATGAGGCCCACACGGACTCTGATTTCATCGCTGGCCACACCTGCCACATTTTAAATAGTTGAAATTTCTCCATTGTTATCTATTCTAAAATGAAAAAAATAATCCCATCCCCAAAGGATAGGTTTTTCTATGTTAATAGCAGTGTTGAGTGGACTGGACTGTCAGGTGTGTTGAAAATCGGCTGTGCTGCCATACCCAAAGGGTAGTGATCAATGATTCAACATATGGCTGCTATCCAGTAACAAGCACAACACCCCAGGGGTCAGTACTGGGGCTCATATTTTTCAACATCTTCATTAACAACATGGATGATGACACAAATTGCATCCTCAGCAGATCTGCAGACAACACAGAATTTAAAGAGGGTGGCTGACACAAATGAATGGCTGAGCTCTGATCCATAGGCACGTTGAGAAATTTGAGGACTGGACCAAGAAAAAGCTCATAAAGCTCATCAAGGAAACTGAAAAGTTGTGTGCCCATGTGAGTAACCCCATGTGCTTATGCATCCTGGGATGCAGGAGCCCTCTGGAAGCCCCACAGGTGTGTAATGCTGAGTTTGTTTCCAGGTGACACCACTAGCACAAGGCAGCAGCGCGCTTCAGCACAAGTAAGGTGTGGGAGGAGGAGCGTGCCCTGCACTCTTTAACCATAAACAGAGGAACGCCAGTTACAACTAGGGGGGGACAGGAACAAGAACTGAAAAGGTTCAGCTACACTGGAATGTCTACATGACCTGTGGAGCAAGTTGTTTCTGTCCTCTGTATCAATATGGCATTTCTGCAGGGAGCACGGGAACACAGTGCACATGCACAGCATGTATGTGCATCCAAGGTCTCATGTAGTACTCTTTGTCACAACAAAAGCCATAGGAGTTCAAAATTAACAACACAGTTACAACAGTGAGGACAGAAGCAGTGAACTGGCAAAGAGCAAAGGCAGGAAAGCCTGTACACACCACAGGGCTTAAGAAAAGAAGTTTTCATAGCACAGAGGAAGCAGGCAAACACAGACACATGCACACACAAATTCCCTTCTGAGCAGGTTAGACTGAATGAGAATAATCATTTTAAGTGCCCAAATTGCCTGACACCACATGGTGCTATCAAAAGCATTTCCATTTTTATCCAAATCAATGTCACAATTTTTCTGTAAAAATCAATGTGGAAAATAGAAGCAGGGATAGAGGAAGATGAAGTTTCTGAGCCCAGTGGAAGCTGTCACATGGCAGGATGACTGTAGGAACACAAGACAGTTGACTTTAGCAGCTAAGGTATGTCCAGCAGCTTCTGATGAGGGGTACTGAACAGCTAGAGAGAAATTCTGGGTTTGCACATGGATTAGGAAAACAGGTGTTTCATTATTTTTGCAATTATAATCTCTCTTCCCCCAGTCTCATAGCTAAAAGTATAATGGTCAGTCTTCTGAACATCTTTCCTTCATATTCCCCTAACTTGTATTAGACAAAAAAAAGTGACTCTAATTGAAAATTCAGTGAGTATATGTCTTATAATGCATGTAAGCAACAGATAAAGGGAGTACCCTTAGTGCCAGTGTGCAGAGTTGTTGTGAGAGCACATGCTTTGAAATTCTAGGGAGGAAGTACCCTTCAGCCTGTAACCCTTCCTGTTAAAAGAAGAAAACTGAGGCCCTCTCTGCGGACTGATAGTGTGACTTACAGAAACTCTGAAAATACATTAAGAAATTACCTTTCCAAAGATATTTGCTGTAAACCTAGCTTTCTAGCTTAAGGAAAACACCTAGGATATCTTTTCAGAGACTCCATGTTGTCCATCTTGATTTTCTTAGAAAATAATTTTAACATTTCCCTTTTTGAAGAAGAAATGCATATCAACACATCCTTATGGAGGACTTCCCTTTTCATTGTCATCAGGACCTCCTAGTAGGGCGAACACAGACTTGTCAGTAGCAGTCAGGAATATATAGACTTCTAGAAGTCCCAGCCAATGCAGTTTACATCCCTTGACTGCATCACACAGTCACTTTCCAGCTGCATGATACCTTTAACTGAATGGGGACCATTATATACCCTTAAGAAACTCACTTCAACTTAGTCAAAAGCCAGATTTCTCTTCCCTTCAGCAGTACATCCTCATGGTATTTTTTGACATGTTTCAAAGAGAAACCGACATTGAATAGACAGCAAAATATCCAAATCATAAGAAATTTTCCTGTCACAACCCAATGATTCTTAATTAGAATACCCACATGATCTTGGGTTAAAATAACTGGGAGTACATGCAAACAATACTCCACCATCATTGTCTTGCAGATAGATCAGAATATCCTGCTACAATTTAGGTAATGTCAGGCTTCTCGGATGAACAATCTAAACTCTCCAGATATCTTCCCCATTAGGGGTCTGGTGTTGCAAGTCTATGTAACTGAATAAGGTTATTCAAGGAGCACCACGTTATGATAACAAAATCCTTTGTGATGATTACCTAATAGCCAGCATTTGTTCAAACACTTTTAATAGATCCTTTTTATCACATGCAAAAAGAATTTTAGTGCTAGTTCAGTCTCCTGTTTCATTCTGTCATGAATCACTTCGTAGAGACATTTAGAAGTCAATAATCCACTGTAGCTTTGATGACAGGTGATTAATTTCTACATTTTAGAGACATAATAAGATTTAGCAATAAAAAGGCCTTGAAGTAACCTACCAAACAGCTTTAATCTCAGCCTTGGGACTGTTGCTAAATATGAATGCTTGTACACAAATACAGATGATTTAAGTTAGGAGGTTTTATTGCAGACTTCTTGCCTTTCGTATTAATCTTGCTTTACAATCAGGCTATCTATACAAACACTTTATACTGAATATTGTTTCTAATGCAGTACTTGAGGAAGGAAAGTATGATTATTTACCCACAAGGGCTATATTCTACCTAAAAACTAAAAACTAGTTTTACACGCTTTCCATTATGTGGCTTACCAACACTCTTTGTGTGGCAAGGTTGGATGGGTAAAAAAAAATTAACAGACACACAACTAGTCAGTACTGGCCTGCACAACCACACAGAGCCCTCAGGGCTCAATCCATCACTCAGTGACACTGGTGGGAGTATTTTGTTAATGACAGTTAGCAGATCACTGTAACAGACATACTTGAATAAAGGACCAAATTCTCCAGACATGTGCTGGTAGTAAATACGGAATAACCTATGTAAGTCCTGATCTGGCTTTTCTGAGCTCTCCCAAACATTGCCCAGATTGTCATCTTTCAAAAGTGGTTTTCTGCTGAAAACAGTATATGTGAAAACTGAAAAACTGCTCTTTTAAACACCCAGTCTCCTAGAGTCTTTTTATACCTGTTCAGGAATGCTTCGTTTTTCTACTCAAAGTACTTCAGTCTGAAACCTTTGTCTATAAAACACTAAATCTTTGCTAAAATTCCTTCAGCCAGAAATCTCAAGACAAATTCACAAAATTGTTCTATGGGCTACTTCCCTTGAGAAGAAGAAAAGACACTGCAGTAGTAACTGCCTTAGAAAACCCATTTGCGAATGCCAAATTGAGAAGACTTTCTTAAATCAAGTGGAGGCCTAAGGTGTCTAGCCTAAATTACTCTTTGTTAGTGATCATATGCTTTCCTGTGTAAAAGTAGACTAACAAAAAAACACAAACAGCTCTGGTAGCTGGGGAGACAAAGCAAGTCAATTAACTCCTTTCTTCTTCTTGCAGTGTCTAAAATTTTTAGTGATCAGTTCTTGGGAGAAAAGGTAATAGAGGAACTGAATTTCTCACATCTGAGGGCAGCATTAAAATACTAAAGAATATTAAATGTATTGTGCTGCTCCTGCTCTGTGTTTTGTGAAGGGCAAAGCACTAGCAGAGAAGCGATGGATTCTGTTTTTCTGTCTCTCAACACCTTTGGGGATGGATGAAGTAGAAGGACAGAACTTCCACTCCTGAAGAAGTGACACACTCAAATACCATCTAATCAAGCCCTAAAGATGGAAAAGCTACAAGAAGAAAGAAAGACAAACCAAACACGTGACAGAATCAAAGGCAGCAGTAACACCTTCTTCCTGTCAGCAGACTTTGGGCAGGAGGAACAGAGACTTTAACAATAATGACAAATGGTGTTTTATCAAAGACAAATGGTGGCAATATTGCTTTTCACTAGTATCTATTAAGAAGCCATTTGAATTTTAAACTCATTTGAAGTAAAGGAGATTTCAATGTCAGGAGATGTGGATGAAGATGTTTAGGACAAGTGCTAGATGTAGGGGTAATTGGAAGGTTGGGAGGCATGGGTGACACAGTGAGGATGACAGCAAGAATTCTATTTGAGAGTACAGGTGTTCATATTTGGCTAAGTATAAAGTGGAATCTGTGAGAAATCTATCTCCTAGCCATAGTCCAAACCTATATGAAGGCAAGATATGAGTGTATATGTTTTCCTTCTTTCTTTTCTGGTGGACTTAGGTTTCTGCCAGAAGAAGTCCTAGGCAACTTTGTTGGAAGGTATTGCAATGTGATCTTGAGTAGACGATTCCATTCTAGATGATCAGGAACAAGGACACCTTAGTCTAAATATATCTCTCAACTTTCTTTACAAACTTCAGGAATATACCGTCTTTAAGTTGAAAATTTCAGTTTTCATGCAGGTTCATAAGTGCTGAAATCTTACTCTTTCTTTATTTTTCTTGTTAAGTAACAGAAATGAAAATGCAGTTTTGCTCATAAGAGCTTGAATATAGGAATCTGATGGTTTAGAAGTCTTGATTACCACAAAAGTTGTGCTAAAAAGAAAATAAACACTTTTCAGACCTATAAGGGAAACAATAATTGGAACAGCAAAAGTGGATAATGAAACAGAGAGAAAACAAGCATATGCTAGTAGAATCTGAAGACAAAAAAAAAAACATCCATGACTGAAGCCAATGTTGAGACATGGTATAAAACTGGAAACAAAAACAAAAATCATAGCTATCCAAACAGGATGAAATAAACAGAAGCCCTCTATGCATTTATGATGGGTAAAATCCCAACTCTTCTCACAAGTATAGGATATACTGATTAAGTTCAGTATTTCATAATATAACTTTTGCACTTCAGACTTTCCAATATCTGTATCTCAGTAGGGGAAAGAGCTGCTTCTACATGTAAAGTAGCAAAATTGTGTATGAGGACAAACATATTGAGGAAATGAATCATAGCAAGAGACTGGACAGTTGAGGCAGATTAGATATATCAGACAGCAAATGGCAGAGTGAGGTACGGCAGTGGAGCTGCCTTCGCTGCAGAGCATAGGAAGAGTTATGACATTTATGCATTTTCATTTCCACAGGTGGGGACCTCAAATCATTCCATGGGTTAGCCTCCTGGTATCTCTAATATGGTCCTGCTGTGGCACACAGTTGATATACTTCTGACTTGTCAAAAAAACGCACAAGACACACTTAAATCTCCTCATGGCCCTAGCATGAGACATTAAGTTTGAGCTGCTTGTGAATCCAATAGGTATTTCCAGACATTATGTCCCAAGCAACACATTAAATTTTCATTTTCAAAACTTAATTTCTCTTTATAGAGTGTGATCTTTAATTCCTATGTATATTTCTTATTTAGATATTAAATCTTAAGGTCTAGATTATTTGAACTACTCTGTGAAGACATTTCTTGTCAATTACTCTGCTGAACCAAATGATTTATGACAAAAATTACCCAAACATTTTTTTTTTTAAATATGAGAGATTAAATCCTTATTCTATTCAGGTAAAAGATGATATAAAATGGCCTTTTAGCTGTTAAAAATCCAGTATATTCACCATTTTGGGATCTCTCCTTTTTCTCAAAGAAAATTACTAATCACAGAAAACCACCCAAAAGCTTGGTGGCTAAGTAATTTTTCAAGGAATTGAAATTTTAGTCTGCAGATTAACCCAGTGACCTTCTTTTACAGAGGAACATCCTACCTATTCTGCCCACTGTCATTAGCTGGAAGTCTCACAAAATTTTATGCAGTTTTTTCTGCAGTTTCTGTTTCAGGGTCAGAGTGGACACTTTAAAAAAAAACAGCACTGGCTCAAGCCCATTTATAAAAACAAGCAGTCAGAGAATGCATTTCAGTGAGTTCTGCATCTTTGTTAAATATCTATGCCGTTTTAAATAGCTTTTTCCACTGCATGTGATCACTTCTAGCTATTCCTGCTTGTTGAGCTCAACACAACTGTTCTAGACTACATCTGCTGCAGGCTGCTAGATCACCTCAGTACTTTTGATATGAGGACTATGATATAAATGTGGTTTTGCTACAAACAACTATTTCCTTTTTCTTTTACAGAAAACAATTGCAAAAAACCAATGTTTGCTCAATTCTTCCTCAGCCCAAGGAAGTAAGTGACCTGTTAATATATGTTCTAGCCATGACAGGCGACCTTGGTTTGCCCATGTTCTCTCCAACATGACTGTAACTCTCACTGTGTTTCTATGTTTATATTCTAGTTATTTCTAATAGAATACATCCCAAAATAATTTAAGACATATGTGGAAAAAAAAAAGGTTATTTAGATGCCCCATTTCACCTTTCTAGTTTTATCTCTGCCCAGCAAAATAAGATAAAAACGCATTTCCTGTCTCACAATCATACCGGGCCTTCATCCCTCTTAAGTTTCTAGGAAAGGCAAAATCAAAAATTTAGGAAAATTTTCAGTCCTCTAGGTTTGTGGATGCAGTTTCTGCTTGGAGAATCCCACAAGTAAGTATACCTTTGATGCTGTGCTTCTTCCATGGCACTATGGATAGTAAAAACTGTCTGGATGGACAGGCCCAGGGTGCTGTCAATGTAGTCACATCCAGGTGGCAACTGGTCACTGGTGGTGTTCCCCAAGGCTCAGTACTGTGGCCTGTTTAATAGCTTTATGCCCTCTCTGGATGAGGGGATAGAGTGTGCCTTCAGTCAGTTTGCAGGCAGCTCCAGGTTGGGTGGAAGAGCTGGTCTTCTGTGGAAAGGAGCAACAGTCCTCCATCAAGAAAAGCACACAGGGCAAACCACACAGCAGACTGATATCAACTCCCAAATGTGCTGCAAGTGTTTGATAGGAAGCACTGAGCACAAGGTGTGTACAGTCCTCCTCAGGCTGCTGTGCTCAGCATCTCCAAACTAACTCCAGTGTCACCCTTGACTCCGTGAATCAGAAATAAGTGCATGTTCAAAATGAATGACATGGCTGAACAGAAGCTAAAGCAATGAGACACCAACTCCAGAATGTGTTTTTTTTGGATTGAATTCTTTAGCACAGATTCTCATATATCCAACACACCGACCTGCATGTAAACGCAAATATTTTAAACAATTTCATACTTAATTTATTGCCATCTACCATCCCTTTATTTCCTTGCATAATATTTGCCAAGGGCTAAGTATCAGCTGAGTTGATTAAATGGCAAAGTTCCCTCAGAATTCAGTATTCTTAGAATTCTATCCAAACTGTCTTTTTATCCATGCATTCTATACTATTTCTTTTTATATTTTGAAATATTTTCTTCAAGATTTATTTAATTTTATTTCCTGCTGATACTTGAACCATTACAACATTCTTTATCATCTGTATGATTCTGATTTTCACATGCCATCTCAATTTAGTATTATCTGTGAAATCTATGCCTTTAGAAGCCTCAGAAGGCAAAGCTAAAAAAAAAGACATTGTTGTAATAATATAATATTGTCATCTATCATATCAGGAGTAAATTACAAAGGAACAACTAGACTTGTTAAAAACTAGATTTCTAGAATGAAGTCCATTCTAGTCCACAGTGAAATAATTTTAATTTTCTGCTAGATATGAGAGCAGGCTGACCCAGTCACTGGAACAAGCAGGCGAGTAGAATTTTGGTAAGCAGAGAAATTGCTGTATGAAGAAGTTTAATACACACATCTGCTGCTGAAGCAAATGGCAGTGGCTTCTCTGCAGGCCAAGTCTAGAAAAGCTAATGTTAGCAAGATGTGCAAGACTAAATAAAAGGCATCAGGGTCACGCATCTTATTAAAATCAGTATTTTAAAAACTGCTTGCTTTAAACATTTACCTTGACATTGTAGATTATCTTTAATACCAAGCCAGCTCTTCTCCAGTTGACCTCTATTTGAAGCAGCTAAAACCCAGATATATGATTGATTTTTAGTCTTCTCTATTCAAAGAAAAATATGAAGCAAAAATAAAGCTTCAATAGATTTAAAATTTATGCTTGCAGAGACAGACTCTGGTGAAATTCATCCAGCTTCATTTTGTGCTGAACAAGATTAGAAGATTGGACAAGATACATTTTGAGAGGAACTTTACCAAAAGGTAACGTAGATGGTTATTTTCAAATATTTTGTACAACATGTTTAGTAGAATTCACAGTTGCAAGGCTCTTTTTGACTTGGTGGTTCTATTTAAACTGCTGATGTTCTCTGCAATACCCACCTTTGAGATAATGCTATCTTGTTTGTAATTGTTGTTAAAGTTGATATGAAAAGGGAAACAAGATTCCTGCAGAAATATTTTGATTTAGTAATAAGAATTACATAAAGATACTTCAGTTTCAGTTCATTAATTGTCCACTACTTAACATTTTCCTGCACCTGGAATTTGGGTACAGGAAACACATTTGGACACACTGGAAGCTAAAAGAAAAGCACAAAAATGATATACCTCTTACAAAAGGGTGGTAGTCCAAAACCTTAAGTTTCTCTAGATATCAGGTAGCAGTACAAAAAAATTCTTACTCAAAAGCTAAGCCACAACAAAAGAAAAATTGTCATCTGTGAGTCTATTGTCTTTTTTTTCCAATCACTTCAAGTGATTCAAGCAGAAAAACTGCCATGAGAGCAAAAGAAAACTGAGCAACCTAAAAATATCTGCGTAATATTTTAACAGTTTACTTTTTTGTCTTTTGGTTACTATTGAGCTCTTGATGCTTACTAATAAAACTTCAGTAATATCAGCACTAAAGTTTTGTTTTACCTGTCAGCAGATAAGTAATAGTTTAGTAATGCCTCAGGGTGATTGATGGCAAAGTAGCAAAAACTAGCTAGTACTATAAACCCTATTTACAACATGTGAGAAGAACCTTGAAAAGATAATACAATGGATTACCTTTGTGTTATTTTCTATACTTGTTATAAAATTTGTCACGGGTTCTTTAATTGTCTCATTTTCCATTTTTTATGGTCTTTGTCATGACAATAAGTTTTCACATAACTCACTGTCTGCTAGATTGCTTCAAACTATCCAGCAGAAGTGTGAATGCATTGGAGATGCTATAGCATGATCATCCAGCTCTTCAACCCTTGTTCACCTAGTTATAAAATTTGTGAATGAAGAATGATAGAAAATTTTATGCCCTCCAAATGAGCAGCTGATCCTTACCTGCTGTTTTCGCGTTTTTATTCCTTCTTTTTCCCTGGGCTGTCGACTCAAGGACTAGCTAATTTGACCACAGAAGAGTCAGACATTTGCAGGCCCCTTTGTAGTGCCAGTGAACCTGACATTTTCACTATGGCCTCAAGAACTCGGGGGTTTTCTCATAAACCCATATTATCATAAAATAATACAATTCTTTATATTCCTTTGGTGAAATCCAACACCCCTAAATAAAGCTAATGGAACAGGAATAATGAAACAAGCTAGAAGCTCAGTAAGATCCATAAACCCCATTTCCCCCCCATGCATTATAATTTTATATCCATTCCAGGTTGTTTTGGTGTATGATTCATGACTTTTTAAATTCCTATGGTATGCATTGTAGACAATTATTGAAAAGGGTTGATGGAAGATACTAAAAATCTTATAACCTAACAGATACACTGATGGCTCCTAGTGCAGCCTGAGGAAAGTTCCCTTAGAGCCTATCTGGCAAAGCTTATGAAAAATGCTTTTTTCCCTCTCCAGCTGGCTAAATAACTACATTTTATCCTAGAAAATTGTAGCTTGGCCTCAATTCACATTTCTCACATTTTGCCATCATATTGCATTAAAGCAACATGTTATTTGTGCATGAAGACTTCAAAACCTAAGTCCAAAAGGTGTGTAACAACATGTTACATGTTAATTACATTACACAGGTAACTGCAAACACATTTTATTTTTCTGCTGCTCCCTACTTTGTTGTTCATATTTAGGTACATTTAGGTACATTTAAATACAATTAAAGCAAAAGGATGATGATAGTTTTCCTCTTTGGCACAAGTGGACTTTCAAACTTCTTTAAACATAAGTAGAGCTTCATTTTTCAGAAGATTTTGGCTAGTTCCAGAATCATGAAACTGCTTCCACAGAAAGAAGAACGAGCAGAATTTCATATTCTTCAGTCAAATATGAGGTCAAAAATCTTACACAGAAGTCAGGCTGTGCAGAAATGGCAATGGGGCAATGTAGTCATTGTTTTGGAAAGTGGAGCAGACACTAACCAAAAACATAGGCTGCACCAGCAGGACAAAAAGCTTTACTATCTGTGGCCAAAGCAGTAATTAGATCTTAAGAGAATTATAGTTCCCGGAGTTCCACTTGTGAGAAAAAACTCACAAGTTTTTATATAATATGAGAAGTAGCATTTGTATCTCCAGCAATATACAAATGCTCCGTGCACAGACATGAGCTTAAGTAGAAAATAAAAATAACAATAACAATAATAATAACAATAACAACAACAACAATAATAATAATAATTGTTGTTGTCGTTATTATTATTATTATTATTATTATTATTATTGTTATTATTATTATTATTAATAATAATAATATATATATGTGTATATATATATATATATATATAACAAGAACACCTCACCTTTGTGTATGTTTACACAGGAAGGCAAGGAACCACTGTCATCCCTTCCTCTCCTGTGCTGGCTAATATGGTAAGTATTTAGGTCCATAATGAGAAAGGAGGTGAGATGCAGTTGGAGTGGATGGAAATTAAACATTTAACAGCAAGTCTTATGTCTCATTGCTATTATTTTTATCAATGTAGAGCCAAATTTTAAGAGACTTATAAAAGAGCAGAATGATGCTTAAACAAAAAGATCTTATGCTCTAAGTTACAATAAAAAGTGAGCTTTCAAAAGTGTCATGGATACTGAGGAAAGAGGTCTGAGACAATGGGATTCATGTGCCATGAGCCCAGGTACCATTGCTATAGTCATGTGCCCGCTGCCCAACAGCTGGAGAGGGGCCTGTGCCAAAGGGAATGCTCAAGCTGCACAGCTGTGACTCTGCCAGCCCTGGAGTCAGACCCTTCTGGTGACACAGTGCAGAAGAAGGTTAAGCAGCAACTTTAAAGCAAAGAATTGGCGTACCTGGGAACATCTGCTGTTCCTTTGGACGAATAAAGCAGAACTGTCGAGATCTTATATCACCTCTGCTAAAATGTAACTCTGTGAAGTAATTTGTGGGGTAGAATGGCAAATGAAAGAAAATAAACAATATTTGGGTGCCAAGAGAAGATCAGGGAAATCTTTCAAAAGGAGGAAGAAAAAGAATCTCCTCAGCTTTTACCCTTACAACTCCCAAGATTTGAACATCAGACTTGGATGTTACAAAGGAGACAGTAAACGTTAGCATGACAAGCAGTAATTTACATAAATTTGATCTCCCAAGAGCTGACATTGAGAAAATATTGCCACATCTATTTCTCATCTATGTTCACTGTAGAAACTGCACTTAGTGTTCCCACATAAAAAGCAGCAATCCAGGACCATAACAAAGGGAGGGGGAGGGGGAGGGGAGAGGAAGAAAACAAAGGCCCTTAGATAATAAAGTGTGCACTCATATATTTCATTCTTGAATATTCAAAAACACATTGGTAAAAAAATATATACCGCTTTTGTTTTAATTTATATTTAGTACTGTTAGTTTTATTTGGCAGTGTATATTTGGCAAAATTTATCAAGCCAGTTACTAAAAATGCAAGTCCCTTATCTTGAACAAAGTCTGAACTTCTTACTTCATTTTTTTGTTCCCAGCAAGAAGATGGGAGTTTGTTGTACATTTCATGTTGATCATACCCTAATAGGTCCGTTTAACAGAGGGGAAAAGCCACAAGGAAAATACATTTTAAATGACACAATGAAGCATTGTTCCCCTTAGTGTCATTGAACAGGGCCCAATGATACCATTCAGGGGTAAATACAGAGCTCTGACATTTAACTCTGATATTTCAGACCAATGTTTTTGAAGAGTCACATGCTCAGTAACTGCAGAACATTTGCAATTGTCTTTGAAGTTTTAATCTCAGTTCATGCTATTAAAGCACCATGAAGGTTTATTTTTAACTTGCAATATAAATGTCTTTTTAAAAAAATAATTCAAGGAAACATACGAAGTATGAAATATGACAAACTGAAAGCTGCTAATTGTGTAATTTCAGTATAGTTGGGGGTTTTTTTAAGTTGGTTTTTGGTTGTTTTTTATGCAAGGGGAAAATTGCTTCTTGGTTAATAGCAGTTTTCGGATTTTATTTGTAAGTTGTTGTAAGGGAAGTAGGAACTTTGAGAGTATCTACAGTGAAATATAAATAAGACTAGAACAGATGGTCCCACTAAGCCTAATTTTCTCAATAAAGCTCTGAAAAAAATTATAGTGAAACTATAAAGAGAAAAGATAATGTACTATTACTGAATTGCTAGCACATTCCAATATTTCAGTATTTGGTTTAGAAAACCCATTTTGTCTAATATCATATACACCTCAGAAAAATGAATTTCACGTGGGTTTACTGTTGTGCCAGGGTCTGAACAGAGCAAAACCAGTTGCAGCCTGCTGTGACAAGAATTACTGTGTGTTGCTACTCAAACATGACCACATCTAAGGCTTCCACTGAACTTCTGTAAAGCATGGGCACCACTGCTGAAACTTCTCACACCCTCTTCCTCCCACTCATCCCTGGCATCGCTCTTCCCCTTTGTCTCTAACCTCACCAAACACTGTGTTTACAGTCAGAATTGAGAATTTTCTTTCAAATCCATGTTAGATCTCTAAAATTGCCCTCTGCTGAAATTCCTTTCCGTGTTGCCTCAATTTCCTCACTGGTAAAGTTCACATTCAATCTTTGTTTACTCCTCAAACATTTTCAAATCAAGTCTTCCCTTGATCATACAGTTTGCTGTCCCAGTCCTCTTACTTTCTTGGTTGTCTTTCTGTTTGTTTATTTGTTTGGTTTGTTGGTTTTTAATTTGTTTGAGGAGAGTGGTGGGAGCTTTTTTGTTTGTTTTTTGTGTCTCAATTTTTTTTTAGAGTCTCTCATTCAGCCTCTAACTTTGGGAGTGGAGAATGGTTATGAAGGCATGTGAGCCTCTGCTACCCTAACTTTAAGAAAATCTCACACACACAAACACAAATTCAGTGATGAGGTTTATGCAGTTAAGTCCTAGCCATTGCATCTGGCAAGTAAGTCTGGCCAGTAAAACTGAGTTTCTTCTTTTCAACACCACTTTCTAAGTTTCTAGTCAGCAGGGCTAAGACATCCTTGTTCTTTCTTTGCTATTCCTTTTCAGATTGTCTGGACTTTAGTACATATGCCAAATATCATTCTTATCGCTCTGGTGGAAATTCTAATTAAATTTCATAGATTTTCTGTGTGTATCTTCTCAAAGGCACAGCCTTTTTTACATATTCAAACAATTGGAATTTTTGCTGCGTGTTTCATCCTCTCGGTCTTTGATTATGGCACATTTCATGACAAAGGCAGGCCTTCCATTTTCCTAGACTATTGTTTAGACCATGTAATATTTTTTTAGAAATCTTTCCCCTAACTACATCATTTACCATCCAGGCCCTTCATGGTCTAGCCCCTACACTATTTTTTCACCTCTATATTTCAGAGTGTCAGCTCCCACCAACAGCCAGCAAAAAATGCCCATGCCCATGACTCATTTGTTGCATCCTCAAACACCTTCTTCATGCTACCCTTCATGCTTGGGAGCTCTCCATAAATATCCACCCTCAAACCCCTTTTACTGCAAATCCTCTGAAAGGCCTGGCAGCAGTTAGGTTGGTAGTGTTGGCAGCACTTCTCATCACATTGACTTACAGTTTCCCTCATCTGTCTATATCAATCTGCTGTTGTTTTATAGTTTGAAACTTAAAACTTGATATATCCATCACCAACTTTTTGTTCTCATTTTTTCCAGCAATAGTTTGAAATTCAAAACTTGATAAATCCATCATGAATTTTTTGTTCTGATTTTTTCCAGCACCTTGGACAACTAGGACATGGTTCATAACAACTCAAATAATTGGGACAGAGCACAGATTTTTCACATCTCTGAGAATAAGTTTAATTTCTATTTTATATATTGACTATGAGATTATAAGCATCCTATTTTCAGGTTACAGAATACATATACTAACATCCCCAGGCACTGAAAACAGGCTAAAGTTTCTGGTTCTCAATCCAGCTTTGTATCTTGGTATACCATCCTACTTGTTAAATCTATAGGACTGCTTCTGAAAGTTGTAAGGTACCAAAAGGTGCTGATTGAGGTGAACGAGTGTATCAGTCATTGAGGGATGGACTCAAAGGTCTCCATCTCTACCGGGTTATCAAGTAACATTGTGTGCTATATCTATGATAAAAAGCTGTTGAGCAGCAGTTTGGTGGCAAAACACACACAGAAGTAAGACTTCTCTGAGATAAACTTTGTTCAAGAGAACCATCTAAAGTGGAATCATCAGATTTATTTTAAAGTGGATTAGAACACATTCTCTCAATGGATAGGATAATTTCAGGTCAAAATGAAAGTTAAAGTTTTGACCTTTTCTTTCTTTTCACCATTTTGAAACACAGAATCTCATGAAGAGGTGGGTACCTTAGGTATTACACAAGAGACAGAAGAAAGAGCAGCAACTAGAGTATACCAGTTATTTCTCACAACTGCATCAGCCTACCTCCTTGTTACAAAGAGATTCAGCAAGATTAAAGTTAACTGCAGTTTCCCAAAGACTTTAATCCAAGCTGCAACACTAACTTACTGATTTTGTCTTTTTTCCCTAAAAACTAAGAGCATTTTGCTACTTAGCTATGTGCATGAACAAAGTTAATTGCATTATGAAGTCTTATTAACATGTAATTTAGTCTGAAATTTAAGGATGTGAAGGTTTAGCTTTAATTTCCATATCCTACAAATATGAAATAAAGTGGAACATTTTTGAGGACAGGCATCTTTCATTTGAGTTTTGTATATAAGAAATACAATCACGTCAGGCAAGGAAATGGGTTAAAAAAGTACTTATAGTGCAATATTTTCATTCAGGAGTTTGTATCCCTTAGAAATGTAGACCTAAATAATGTAAATTTAATGAAGAAGTTAATTATGAGGGAGAAGGGCCAAAAAGTTAGGAGGAGAAGAAGAAATATAATTGATTTGACAACAATGGCTGCCAGAAACAGCTTGCAAATCATGGAACTATGTGGGGACGAAAAGTTGACTCTAAATTATGGTGAGACTGGATCTCTCTAAATCACTGGGGAGCAAAATTATTTCAGTAGACCTTTAATTTTCAGTTATTGAAAGTCAACATCATGGCAAATAGCTGCAATGTTTTACAGCAGACCATCATGAAAGTATTTTATTTTTCACTTCTCAAAAATGTATTAAATTTTCAAACACAGGTAAAAATTGATCATCTCACCAATCATACAAAAAGCATCTCCCTTCCCAAGTGGAAGGATTCACAGAATAATGAAGGAGATGCTCAAAGTCATCTGCTCAGTATATCTTGCACTCATAGCGCCTTTATCCAAGGATTCCCAAGTGCTCTACCAGTCATAAAGATGTTTTACTTTAGTAAAACCAGCAGCAGAACAATAAGGAAGGAATTAATTAAAAAGAGCAACCCCTTTCATGCCTTACCTTCCCCTCTCCACCCCTTCCCCTCCATCTCACTCCATTGTCACTTTCTGAATAAAGAATTTCCTTTTTGGTCAGGTAACTGTGGAGTCTTGCACCCAAAATAATCAATTGCAACCTGATAAAATTTTTGCAGTACCACATGGCACAAAATTCCTTCTGCTTTTCACCTTCTCTGTCCAGATATACAGAATTCTACCTAGAACTATGTCTCTAGTCCCCAAAACAGCAATAATACTAAGCATGAAGGTGAGAATAAAGTTCTGCTTTTTCTCACAGCATAGAAAAATATCTCAGTCTAGTAGGCCGCATGGAAGATGGAGGGGCAGGAATGCCCTGGGAAGAAACATCTGTTTAAGTTATGGTGACTTGAAACCTTTTCCCATGGTTCACTGTTCTTTACGTAAAACTGTGGTGGCAATCAACGGTGATCCACTGCCCCGTTCTAGAAAGTTCAGTGTTCTGTTTCCCCATTGGTTCCTGTTATATGTCACTCCTCCTCTATGTCCCCACTGGTTGTCATCCCCTCACTCCATCCTTGTACCTCCTATTGTCCTCTCTCCATTGGCTTCCTGGTTTCCATGCCTTGCCTACCCTGCCCCTGTTATCCTCCCTTGTTCGGGGCTCTCTGTCACTGAGACCCTTCCACTTGCTGCCCTGAGCCTCACTCCTACCCTTTTACCCTGCTATCCCTGGACTCTCCTACCTCTGGAGAATAAACAGCAGTCAGAACCTTATACAGAGAGTCTTTCACGTTCCTCTGGGTCAGGCTACTACTCTACACCTGGCTGCCTGAGCGTCTGGTGGTTTGTGGAGCTATCCATCCTTTCCAGGAGACGCTCTTGGGAAGGCGGCCACCTCCGTCAACATCTGCCGGAGCGGCTGCATCTCAGTCTGTGAGCATTGGCTGTTTGGAGCCCAAACCTTTCCTGACAACAGGGCCCTATCTTTTGCAAAATTTCCCTTGTGTATCCAACCTGTGAAAAAGCTGAAGACAGCAATGCTGTCCACCTTCAAGATTCAGCTTTGACCCAGAGAGAGGGAATTTACTCTGCTAATGAATAAAATGGGGCCAACACAAAAGCTCAAACATTTTCCTATAATTTTTCAGATTGTCAGTTGCCATGTACTCTGGCTCCTTCCAGACTCTGACTGGATTGGTCTCAAGGATAACACACAAGCATAACAAATTTACAAGGAAGCATTTCCAGTATTATTTTGGCTGCAGCCACCCTTTCTTAGAGGCAGAGAAGAAAGACTATTCTAAATTACTGGGCATTAATCTTATTGGGCATTTGAAATGCTGCTAGCAGTAAATGACAAATTAGGAGCTGAATCTTGCATGTCTTAGTCATGCTAACCTGCCAAAATGTCCCTGGCTTGCTCTAGAACAACCTCTCAAGCCAAGTTGAAAACTAAGTATTTGTATTTGTTTAGTCCTTGACCAGATTGGTTGGCCAGATTGGCATGACAATGCCAACAGAGTGTTTTGGAGACATATACACTGTCCAGATTGGGAAAAAGTGACCTTCAGATATCGTTGAACAACTTCAACGTGGAAATAATTCTTAGCTGCTATGAGATAGTTTTGACTTGTAACTAGAAATATGCAAACTATTTCAGCTCAATAGGTTCAAGCTCCAATTTTTTATCTTCTTAACTATCATTTTTTTAATCATCTTTCATTTTTATTTTTTAATAAAAATCAATTCTTATCCTAAAGGTTTGGTGTAAAAATGAGATCTAATAAAAATAGAATTTTTTTTAAACTTTCTTTTTTGTTGTGTTTTCAGTTTCATTGACCAAATTAGAAAATAGTTTTGCCTTTTCTCAGAGAATGTATTATTGTCCAAAATATTATTTTTAATTTTGCATATTTCCAAATATAATGTCCCCTTATTTTCCTGATTTATACATTTTTCCAGAAGAAGACATGTGTTGTATTATGAATGATGATACAGCAAAAACAAAAGTTCTGCTGGTAATTCTCAGGCACTGTCAATGCCATGAATATGATTTCTTTATGTTATTACTCTCAGTGACACTATCTTTACATTTTTATGCTTATATACAATGCACAAATAATCAGAAAATACAAACTATTTACACAGAAAAATAGAGAAGGAAAAATTAAATATCTGTTTTTTAGAAGAGCAAGACTGTGTGCAAAATCTCAAGAGAGGCTCAAAAATTTGGTATCTGAGCACAGAAATGACTGTTCCTCTTCAAAAGCTATATTGGAACCTCAAGGCAGAAAAACTTGTTTCCACAATCCATAATATATTTCCAGGATGGTAATGTACATTAAAGGGCACAGGATGATCTTTTGTCCTGATTTAACTCCAAGTCCAGACATTATAAAGCTGCTGATTTTGTGTTTGTTTGTTTGTTTGATTAATTTTTGGCATCTGGGGTTTTTTTAATGACAGACCAAAAAAGTGCACAAAATAAATTTTGTGCAAAAAAGACAAAACATTACTAGGCTGTTCAAAAGCAAAATACTAGGCTAATGATGGCAAAACTTATTGCCATCTACCAATATGTGTCCCTTAACTGAATCTTTACAGTGTTTTGGTTCCCTCCCTACTTTATGTAAAACTGTGAAGAAGGAATGGCCCTAACTAGAACACACTCTTCAAGACTTTAAATCCCTCTATTGGATATAAGGACTCTTCAAAGAGGATAACCATAATGCAAAATGAGGTTATTCTGGATCCAGTTCAAGGGAATGAGCCAAGCATGATTAGCACCATAAGGCTGTATCTACAGAACATCTTGTACAAACAGTATTAGAAATATTAAGTCAGGAGGGCACAATATGTACATGAAAATACAAGCACAGTGATGTAGGGAAGCTGACACTGATGGGAATTAAGTACTACAGAACCTATTGATTCAAATTTTATAAAAGTGTAACCGATATGCGTAATGCGATTCCATAGGTCAAATCTACTTCCTCAGATATGGAAATGCCTACAAAAGCAACAACAACAACAAAGTCATGAGAGGAAAATTAGTGACCAAAAATGCTGAAAGGACAGAGGTTCTCAACTTCTTTCTTCACCTCTGTCTTTACCATCACAGTTGGGCCCTCAGCCCTCAGAACCAAAACTCAGGTTGATGCAAACACAAATCCATCCTCAGTGAAGGAAGAGCTGTCTTGTGAACTGTCACAGGAGCTTGACCCCTAAAAAAAAAAAGATGGAGACTCCCCATTTACAAGGAGATACATGGAAAATATGAGGCTTAATGAATACAAGTAACTCCTGGGGAGATCCTGATTGGATACAAGATAAAAATTTTTCACAATCTGAACAATAATTCATTGGAATAATTTCTCTGGGAAGTGGTGGATTCTCCAACATTGGACACTTTTAAGAGTCAGATGGACAGGGTGTGGGGTCAGCATGTCTATGGTTTTGCCAAGAAAGTTTGGACCAGATAATCCTTGAGGTTCCTCCCAACCTGGTGTTCCCTGAATCTATAAAAAAAAAACCAAAAAAAAGTAAAAACCCAGAAAATATTAGATAGGATTTAACAGAAATATTGCCATTTGCCAGAAGCCATAGTTGAAGAGCTTGTCATTTGTTTTAGTATACTGTGAAGTTCACTATGTTTGAAGTCAAAGAACATTGCAAAACTTACCTAGTAGGAAACTGATCTTTTAACTAAAATTATTTTTAAATACTTGAGAATTAAAAAACAATTCTGGCATATTGCTGGCAATCAAAACAAAAATGTGTAATTATTGACAAAAAGCAAAACATCAAGGGAAGTCAAAATATTATGTGCTGCATGCCAATTACAGAAGAAGCTTGGTGTGACTTAGATATAAAAAAATAACCACTGGTGACCTGTTGATAGAGCCGACTTCCCAGGAATTGGTGGTTGGACACACCCCTCAAAAGAAAGTGAGTAAGAATGAACTTCTGCATCAGCATGAGACATCTACACCAACATGTCTTCTCATGTTGGTGTAGATACTTCTCACCTAGGATACTTCTCACCTAGCTTGAGAAATTGAACATGTAGTCTCAACCAGTCATCAGTGTATGGATTGAAAAAGGTCCAGGGAAAAATTCATCTTCTGGTCAAACACCCACAACATAAGGACAGACATTCCTTCAGGAAGTTCTCTCCAAGGACCGTGGAGGGAGTCAACATCACCTGCTTAGTCTGGGGCAGTCTCAGACTCTGACAACTCTGTAACATATATGCCCTTTCCTGTCTGCCTTCCGGCTAGAAAGGTTACGCACACATAGCTTGCAGCCACGCTTACCTTTCTTACCTTCTAGCAGTTCTGGCCTCTACCAGTAACTGCTGTAACACAAAAGCTACCAGAAACTCCATTTTTATGTGTCTTGCTCCACTTTGTACAAAATTATGCTATGTCAACATATATATTTCAATGAAGCAAACCTATTAAAAATTAACATTGTTTTATCTATTGAATGAAAATATTTCTTACATTAAATGTTTAAATAGCCAGTGAAATTAAGTTCAGCATTTATACTAAGATGTTTTTAAAGCTTCAAACACAAACATTCATAATAAAAAATGTTCTTGTTTAATCTACAAAATAAGTACATTTGATTTTAATTATCTGGATAATGACCAAGCAAGTACATCAAGCACATCTCTTCCAAGATATAATGAAGGGAACAGAGGAGCAAACAATATCCCTGAGAATAGACCAACACATCCTGACTCTAAAGATGACTCCAGTAATGAAAATCTGTCTGCTGCAAATGACTAATCTTCTGAGGACTGCACTGAAGATGTTGAAAATCAGGATGATGCATGTGAAAATAGAATTATCAATATGATGATGAGGAACAGCAGTGTATCACTGAAGAGCTATTTGATAATAATGAAATTGAGGAAACAGCTAGCAGTACAGAAACAAATGAAAGCAGAAGAAATGTCAGTGATTATAGTGAATCAGTAACTATTTCTTTAAATGCAAGAGGAATAGATAGAAGACTGTGAGGAAATACACTAGACAATGGTGTTCCTGACTGAGTAATGAACTGGAAGGACTAAAAGTGTGAAATTAGAAATTAATAAATAAAAAATCAACAAACAACTTTCTTGATGAACAAAAACTGTTAGCACATTGCAATCAGGTCTACACAGCAATGTAGTGACATTATTACTATACTCCGATCCTGAGGGGGTCTGAAAAGAATGAATCAATGGGAAGTGTAGGTGCTGAGGCCCTCTTGGGATTTGACTCTTCATTTTCATTGAAATCAAGACTCACATTGACTATACAAGGAAATAATTTTCTTCTTATATTAATTTTCACATTAGCTGATGGTACTGTGATCAGTACTGATAAAAATGTACATGATGTGACACCACCACAAGAAACTATCACAATTAATCCCCTTCTGCTGTTGAAGTAAAAAGATGCTAGAACATAAATATTTTTAAAAATAAAACAAACCAAACAACCAAAACCTAAAAGCAGATTTTTTTAATACAAACAAGTATTTTTATTACCAGTGTCTTCCTGCTTTAGACATTTACTTGTGGTCCTCCTTTTTCCCTCTTTAAATACATTCCCCATAAATAACCTTTAAAAATATTAATCTATTTCTATCCCTCATTTTCATACCTCCACAGAGATTTCTGAAGAATTTCCCTTTCTACTATCTCTGTTTAATTGTCATTGTGTGATGGCTGATTAATCTCTTTCTGTCTTTTTCATCTAAGGATAATCATTGGTTAGCTGGTATAAAATATCTGTTCCTGAAGCAGTTAATGCCCTGTCAGATCTATTTTTAGAAGTTTTTAACTTGACCATAGATGATCACCCTCATCTGATTTTTACTTCAAATCATTATTTACAATATTCTGTTAGAGAATTTTAAGAAGCAAAATAACACAAAATATTTACTGAACTTTTAACTAAATGTATCCTTCATAATTTTATAGCAAGTGTTATTTTTTCTTTTAGGCTTAATCACTGTTGAAGTGTTGAGCCTTATTTTATTTTTCAGACAAAAGGACAAAAAACAATCATGAAAAGAAATGTTCTTTTACACAACACACAACTAAATTGTGCAACTCAGATGTTGCAGAAGCCACATCAAAACAAAGCCACATTAAAATGTAATTTGTTTTAAAGTAATTACATTAAAAATGGGGAAAATGTTTTGAACTTTTGAACATTAATGTTGCAGACAAAACCAGCAACTGAAGACCCAACACATGAGTAGAACTCTGTGCTAATGGTATCTAATGACATGGATTCAAAGTGTGTAAATACCAAAGAGAATTTGTTCTTGTAAAGAAAGAATTCTATATCCAGATGGAAAGAAGTAGGTTGGCTTTTTATTTTATAGAGGAAAGAGAAGAGCTTTAGACTTTAACATATTTTAGATAAGAAAGTCAAAGTTTTGACTTGGCAGAAGTAACGGAGGGTCAAGACAGGCCAGAAAGTTGAAGTGATAATTGAGAATGTGTCTAACAGTGATTGAAGCAGCAAAGACAACTAGGGGTGTAGAACCAACTTAGAAGCCAAACCTATGGAGACAGTCAGAAAAAAGTGGAGATGAATGAAAGTTACTGTTGCAGGTGTAGACAATATCATTGGACATAAATGAGAGCCAGCATGAGTAGACGAATGAAGAGTCACAGCAGCTATAAATGTAGCATTCAACATATTGGTTTGTATGGAGACAAGGGAGAAAAATGTTTGCTGAGAGATATGTACAGGTAGTTGATTTCAGAAAATGTTACTTCTCCCCTAGGATGAGGAGATTAGAAAATGAAGGATATTATAAATAGTATAAAATAATACAAATATTATAAAATAATACAAATGGATAGTAGAAACCACATGGAGATTTCAAGAAGATGCTGAGAATCTATGGAACATGACAAATTTGTGAGGCCCAGACTGAAGACCTTATAAACTGGGAATTTGAACAGATCATAAAATAGGACAAAGAGATAAGAAATATCACCAGGAGAAAACAAGGGAAATTAAAAGGAAAGGAGAGCCTGGCATGCACCCTTTTTTTCTTTTTCTTTTTTTTTGGTAGGCTACTGTAGAAACAGACAGATGTGCCACCCAAAGTTCAAGGAGGAAATACGATTAACCAAACTGATTGTTTTACTGAATTTCCCCTTCTCAAATAATGAAAATATTTATAAGGTACTGCCAGCTTCTTTACACTGTTGTCAGAAGTTCTGAGGGAGAAAACAATTATGAATTTTTCTCTTTTCCTTAAAAATATCAAGGAGCAAAATGAGCCAGGATGAAACTCTCATTTTTCAAAATTACATGAGAATGCAAAATTAACAGATTCTCTCTTTCTGGACAAGTCAAAAATTAGAGGAAAAATAAAAAGGATAGAGACTTCCACACTCATGTATAGCAAAAGCACTGATGTGAATTGATGCTACCTGGTTACTGTGTGAGGAAGCATATTGTATTTCAGAGTATTATCTGTATCATAATTCAGGTCAAAGAACACATTTAAGGTATCTCTTATGATTCTTGGGCAAACTTAGATGAATAAAGAATGAGATGAGTAGTTTTTGATACGACAGATGTGTAAAAATCAAAGGAAAAAAGCTTCCATTCACTTCTTTGAGCTTTCAGAATGCCTTTAGGTCTTCCATTAGAAGACAGAAGTCCCTTAGAAAGATCAGAAAACAATATTCCATTGGGAGCAATTTGATATCTGTAATACAGTTGGCCTTAAAAAAAAAACCCCAAACTTTACTGATGAACAAATTTAATGCAAAAATGCGTAAGATAAAAAAAAGCATTTTAGATCTCTTAGCTTTGCAAAGTCAAGCATACAAGTATGTTTTATTTGAAATAATGCAAATTATCTTACATTATCTAACCATCTTGGCTATGTAACCAAGCACTCCAAGGGCTTCTCTATTTCAGGCATACGAATAGAAGAGAAAAATTGCCACTGCTACCCCACAATTTTACAGAATGCAAGCAAATTAAAAATATTCACGGCACTTTTGAACGCTGCTATTTAAACTAAGTCCTCTTTAATATACAGAGGACTCATGCGAAGATTGCAAATCAATGCATACTTAGTATGTGTTTAAACATAACCAATATGTGTATCAGGAAAGAGGCATCAGTTCAGTAGTGTTGAGGCAACTATCTGGTTTTGGGAATGCAGAACTAGAAGGGACCAGGTAGGTCCTGGTCCCAGGTGCCGACAGTTGTGAGCAGCAGAGGCTGGGTTCAAGGAGGTCTTCTGAACAACCACACCCAAGGGGGCACAGAGCAAGTACAAAATAACCCATTTCTCCCTGGAATGTTGTTCCTGGCAGAAAAAAAAAAATTAAAACATTTTCCTTAAATCCAGCAGTAGATTTGGCCCTAAATATTTTAAAGATGCACAGAGTCCAAGTACAGAAGATATTTTAAACACCTTATAAGAACAAGCAGACTCTGCTATACAGCTGTGATAGACTTTTTAGATTGCATAAAAATTTAAATTTTAAAGTTTAAAATTTTAAAATACCCTTCCTGTAGTAAGACACTTATTGCTTAGCAGCTGCTTTGCAGGTGTGAAAGATGATTCTCTTCAGGAAAAAGAAGATCCTACTAAGGTTTCTCAGCAGACACATTACACTGTTAATACTATCTCAGTTTTCTCTTTACTTTCCTTTGTTTCCTCCACAACAGTAGGACAGTTTTTCTTCCTGAAATGTAAAAAAGAACCTCTTGAAAGTACTCTGCTGAGAACATTGCAGTTTTTCCTCTTCAGGCTTGGTACTGTTGAAAGGAATTATCTCAGCTAACTTCAGCTATTAAAAAAATTAAATCTCTCGCCTGAGGTGGCTATCCAGCACCTTCTCATTAACTTTAAGGAAGAACAGCACATTCATAGTGTGAGCTACCCTAAAGTAAATGCATAGGGTAGGTAAAAAAGGAGACTTTTAAAACAATCTTTAGGAGGACAAAATTTTTGGCTGAGTAGTGCTGGATGCTGGGGTCTTGCAGGGCATTTCTAAATTTGAAGGGGTGGTGGGGAAGGGGAATAATCCAGTGTCTCCCTCTATCATATTGTTTTATGTAGACACACACACACACACACACACACACACACACACACACACTCACACACACACAGTAGATGCAAACACAGGGTAGCTAATTGCACTCATCAAACACAAGACTGCAAATGACTTTGACCATAATTGTTCAGCAGTACATTACTGGTGGGAGATAAGGAGAACTGCTGTAACTGAATTTAAATGGACTAAACAGCTGACTTTTGAACACCAATGGAACATTGAGCAGCCCTCTGAATATCGATGAGGCATCATTTACCATTTACCTTCCTCTTCCCCTATTCCTCACAGATAAAGCTGTGCTTTTTATCCTCTCATAGCCTAAGACCTAAGTCAGAAAAAACAGGTAACCTTAGCGTTTCCAGCTCCAGTAGTGAGTGTTGGAAGGGAACCAGGGTGATGGTGAGTGGTTCTGGGATCAGTGCCTATACAGAGCAGTTATAAACACCTTGCTCTTCCCCCTATTTTTTTCCTTTTATTTTCCTTTCTTTCCCTTTCTCTTTCTCTCTCTCTCTCCCCCAGTACCCACTGGAAGTTTGGCATCGAATGGCTGAGAAGCCAAATCTGAAAACTTTAGTGTTGCTCCCTATTTAACTGCTGCCGTCAAGACCACTGAAGTAGAATAGGAAGGAAAACAGGAATTTCCCCTTTGAAGCCTTGCTTTAGTGATCCTGCCATGACAGAACTTCAAAGAGAAGCTGTTCCTTCCCCTCCCAGGCCAGCTTCCACCCTCAGCAACTCTACAGAGCAGCTGGGCTCATTACAGCCCTAACAGCACAGGAAACGGCACAAAGAATGAAATGAAGTTAAGCACTTAATTTATTTATTTTGATGTATGAATTAAACAACATTGCCATAAATCTCATAGCAAATCCTGGCCACATCAGAAAAAGAAGCCAGCAAACATTTCCGAGGGAAAATTGAAAGTCCCTTTAGTTCTCCAGATAAGAGTTTTTATTTGTCAAACTCCATCCCAAAATCTGATTTACAACAGGCTGATTTAGATCAAGGCAAAACTACAAAGAGGAAAATCCCTATGGAGAAAAGCCCAGATCCTTTTTAAAACAACTGGGTTCCAAAGCCTGACAATAGGATAATAGGAGGATGCTACCTCTTTAAATAAGAGTTTTAACTCATCCCTTTCTAATTATTCATGTAAATTAAATTCTACAAGTGAAGAAAAATTAATAAAAGTCGTACTTATTCATCTCAGAGGGAGATCTGGCATATGAATAGCGCCCATAACCTCGGAAGGTGAAATGTAGAAAATATCACAGGCAACTCCCACCTCAAGTTAACTGAACCAAAAAAAGGGAGAATCTTCATGTGAAGGAGACTTGAAGGAGATCCTCCCTAATCGCTTCTTAATAGACTCACAGTCCTGACACAGGAAACAAATCAGAAATTCTGAGGACATGTAATTGTTAATCACTAGCATTCACTATCCAATTCAGTCAGAACTTAGAAGCACAGACAATGAACATTATCACACTGAAAAATAAGACTTACTGCTAAGGGTATTCACAGTCTTCTATAGTATAGTAAAGCAAAAGCTCCAGCCGTGACAATGCCATTGTACTTCCATAGTTATTTATTTGCCTCCAGTGAAGAGAAGATGGAAAAATCATTATCAGTTGTAATCAATATATTTCATAAGCAATTTTTTCTGTAGGATTTAGCAATACTAGATTTATAGTTCAAACCTCTTCAAAATACTTATTAGACTTTCAAAAGATGAAACAGACTGAGCTTCCTTGGGAAACAAAAAAAAAACAGGAGAAAAAAATTGAATTAATAGCTCTTACCACACCACCATGCGCTGTATTAATGAACATTGTGTCAGAATGACATTGCAACTTCGAAAACTGAAATTAATTTTTTTTTCATATTTCATCTCCCAGAAAAAGAACATTGGTGTTTGCAAACAGGGCTTTAGAAAACAGCTAGAATATCCATGGAATAAGACATATAATTTGACGCAAAAATGGTTAAAAGTATGAGGGGAAACTATATTAAGGATAATTAGGCATGTGTTTATTCAGCGCCAAACCAACAGACCCATACATGTCTCCTTTTCATTAAACCTTCCTGTCCAGAGGCATGAAAGAATCCCACACTGGGGTTTTCTTTGCCCAGAAAAGCTACACTAGCAGAAGTGGTGTAACCCCTGGTGAGGTTTCCAGATCATGTATGGTTTGTTGTTTAATTCCACTAAGCCTTTCCAGTATAAATAGAGCTTACCCTGACAAAAGAGTACTTTACTCGTTAAAACTTCCTAAGCCAAGTCTTCAAACAGGAACTCTATTAGTGAATGCAGGGTTTTTTCCTTTGGTATTGTCACTGCCTCTACTCCTCACCTTCTGTCAAAATTGAAGTAACTGTGAAAAGTGAAATTCCATTCTGGACAGCAGAAACTACAAGCCAAAATTGCTAGTACAGCCCTCACCCTGGTGTGAATACAGTCAGAATATATATCCATGTGTATGTGTGTAGCAGCAGGGCTTCATTCTTACAGAATGCAGAGATTACTCTTGTACAGAACTTTCATATCTATACCTGTATCTATCTAACTACTCTATACACATATACACGTAAACACACATTCCATGGATATGTAACTGTATCCATAGCTAAACTGCATCTTAAGTGCAAGTGTATTAACACAAAATACAGATTACCCCTCCACCAGGTAACAGAACAAGACAGATTCTGAATGCAAGGAGAGACTAACACCACACTAGAATTACAGCGTTAGTCAGAGATGAAAGTTCCCATAAGCATCTTTCCCTTTAATTGGGCCAGTTACTGGTTCCCCTTCAGTGAGTTTCCTGACAGGAGCCCCTATCCTCAGAAGGTTTGCTGCTTACAATTGCCTGTTTCAGCCTCTCCTTGCATCTAATTGCCAGCTTTCTTGTGTTGCAGATAGACTGATTGCCAAGCGTGAGGGATGGGATGGATTTTTCCCATACCAACAAACTTCTCTGCGTATTTTGGTTGTCGGTTTTGTTGTTGGTTTTTCTTTTTCTTTTTTTTTTTTTTTATGTTCTAATGGTCTGGGGTTTTTGTTTTGTTTTGGTTTTGGGGTTTTTTTTGTGGTTTTTTTTTTTGTGTGGTGATTTTTTGGGGGTTTTTTTTTGTGGTTTTTTTTTTTTTAATTTAAATGAGCGTTCCTGCAACCTTGAGTAGCTCTGATGTGTGAAGAGGCTGGAAGGGTCCAAAGAGCCACTAAGACACTGGCAGGTGAATATGTGTTTGTGTGTGTGTGTGTGTGTGTATCAGGACAAGGAATGTGTTTCTGCACCTTGGCGGGTTCATGTCTCACTGTGTCTTCTGTCCCTGCAGAGTCCCTTGTGATGGATCAGAAGAAGTATGGCTGAGACTAGATACCACATTAGAAGGTATTATTCCCAAGTGAGATCCAGCTTTGTCAGCAACATTAGCTGGTTTTACTCCAGGCAGATTAACAGCTGTTAAATACAGCTACAGCATCCTCATTTAGCCAAGAACAAAGTCTCCTACCAGGTAGAGGCTCGGGGCTGGCTCTGCCCACACAAATACAACTCCATAACTCATTTCATTAGGAATTTCAGGGGATATTGAAGGTTTTTCTGTGACATTGCTATTCTGAACTCATTTCTGGAAGGTTTATTTAGCATTTCTGCTCCACAGAGAAGTGCAGTATAACTGTACAAAGGCAGGTTGTGCAGGAGAATAATCCACCCTCTGGAGCTTGGGTACTTGCTCTTCTTGGAGTCTTGCAGAAACTTGTACAAAATCCTCTAAGGATTGCTAGTGAAATGCTGAAATTCCTCTCCCTATGACTGATAGATTTAATAGGCTCTCCAAAACACATTCAGAACTGGCTAAACCTATCCAACAGTAACAACATTAATGTGACACATTTTCCCAGCACAGAGATAAGCAACATTTCTGAGAGGTCAACAAGGTGGAAAAAAATTTCTAACACTAAAATACTAAGTATTGCAACAGCCACAAAACTTCACAGACTTTTTTTTCAACCATACCATATAACTTAAGTTTCTATTGCAGGGATTTATTCCAGTATAGTTAGACAAGAGATCAAAACTGGCCTTACAGCTCAAAGCTAGTTACAAACTTAACTACGACGACTCTAGTGTTCCTCCATAATTAGCCCATCAAACAGGGAATGTACTTGTCAGCCTGTGAATGCATATACAATTATTCAGCAATGTTTAAAGGAGCTGAGGAATAAACATGATCAAAGAGCATCCAAGAATTAGGGATATATCATTTTAATCTCTGAAAATTGCGCTACATATCAAATCCATGACAAATAGAATAAATAACAGACAAATGTGATTTATGAAGTTTGAATACCACCTAGGGGTTATGGTGACATCATGCAACAAAAAAACTCCCCTGAATGTAAGATTAAATTTCATCTTCAAAATTCACCAATTTTTATTTTCTGTACATTGAAATGGATCTCAAAACTATGTCTTTCACACCCCTCTGGCTCCTTTGTATGTTTTCATTAGCTGTTCATATCCCTCACCCTGAGTTTCCAAGCTGTTGAAGGAAGCCATAACGTATTGTGGTAAACATAATTATTTGGTTGCCTCCACACTCTTTGATGCATGTTTTTAGTAGATCACAAAACTATAGTTACTCTTCCTTATCACTGAAACTTAGAATTTAGCAGACTTCCTTCCAGACTTTTTAGGTACATGTAAAACACAGTAAATATATGAGTGATTTCTATTCTGTTTGAATAGAACAGGGTAAGCAGTTCTCAAACCTCACAACACTCATCTGCTTCAAGAGCTCATACCTCTGCACAGGTGAGATAAGCTGGCACAGTCTCTGTGGGTCCATTTCCTTGCAGCTACACTGGCTCCTGGCTCGTGCCACATGGTATCAGCCTCTAGCATCTACACAGATATGAAAGACTCACACAACAATTCTCATTATTATCAGGTGTTTGGATCTTGAGCTGTTCGATTGAATTACATGGTGCATTTACACCTGTTGGATACCAAGGCATTTGGGCATTTTTTTGAGTCACAGAAATGTAGAAAGAACAAAGAGGGCAATCCTCAATGCAGCCCAGTTCAAAAGCAAAAACACTGGCACGCTCTTTATGTTTGTTGTTATGCATGTTATGCAAAACAACCAGCAGGCAAAAAGCGTGTCTAGACTCTGCCTCAATTTTCTATTTCATGCTGATTCAGATGTGGCTGTCGCTTGTCCCTCCTACTCTTGCTTTATGTGGGATGAGCCAGCTCAAAACCTCGTTTGTACTGTACATCTCCAGGTGGCAGGTGGGGAAGGAGATCCATGCAGCCAGAAAGGACAGTGTAGATGAAACAAGAGGGTAGAACAGTGCAGCTTCTGTACAGTACTATCAGCAGAGTTTTACACATAATGCTATTCATGGACCCAAAGTTTTGCCCTTGTGAAGCTTCTGTGCAGTAAGACTGTACATAAATGTTCACATAAATAAAAGTCTACAACTAAAGAAGAAAGATGCTGACATATAATTGTGTAATGGATGTCTGCCCCTCCTAACTAATACAGCCCTGATACAGGACCCCAGCTCACCCAGAGTCTTTCAGCTGAATCTTCACAAGCCCTTCACTTTCACCTAAAAAAAAAAAAAAAACTCTAAATCCAGACTCTCTGGGTTTTTTGAAATAAAACCACTGAAAATGACAGAGAAGAGAAATGAAATAGTTAATAAGCCACTATCGTCCTTGCCCCCTGGCAAGATGTGTTATTTTCTTCAGGCTTGTACTTTGGCCAACAGCTTTTCTATTGCAGCAAGTTCTGTGTGTCTTCCCAGGTCCTTGGAGAAGCTGGGAGAGTTTCCCCACTTCAGTGCTCTGGCTCCTTGTCAGCTTCCTGCTTTCCATGGGCAGTCGCCAGCCCAAGCACCCACAGGTTCCACCCCCATGGTGCCTCTCACTCCATCCCTGCCAACAGCAACACCTGGGAAAATCCTCCCAGAATTTGCTCCCAGGGATGAGCCAAAGTGTCTCTGTTCTTTAAACTGTATTCCACAACTCCTGTGCATCCACCAAAATAAAGGAAAGAAATGCCTTGTTTTAGGCTGCCTTTCTTGGCTACCTCTTTAAAAGGAAGATGACATACACTGATGAAAAACTAGCCAGAAAACACATCAACCAGGTGCCATCTATCACAGGTCTCCCTATCCTCAAGTAACTGACAATTCAGCTTTATTCCCTCTCCTGCCCTGTAGCTCACCATGTGCCTCAAAGCTCTCTGAAAACAGGTATTGATCCAAGATGCTGCAAGGATAGAGCCTTTTGAGCAGCTCTGTGCCATCATTTTTCCTGAGGATCTGAAAATACAGAAAGGCTGGGTCAGCTCAGACTGAGCCTGGACTTAACCAGGGCAGCTGCAGGAGTGGCAGTGTCTGCCCAGCTGAATACACCCAGTACATTTTCTCTGAAGATTTGCTGGCACAAAACATTTGCTCTCTGCAAAGGTGCATTTTTTATTGCTCAGCCACTCTCAACTAGATTAAGGTTTTTTTATTACCTTCATCAGCTTAGTATCTGTCACTTTCAATTTTACTGACTCATATTTAAGAATAATGTTAATTATTTTAATGTGTTTGCTGTAAATCTAGCCTATGCTAAGAGCTATAATGCAAATAATTTGCAACCTGAATCTTGAATTATAATTAAAAACAAATGCTTTGTATTGTTTGTATTTCCATAGTGTTCACAAACCACTGAGGGTTGGGATGTGACTGCAGAAGAATTACATCAAATGCATAAGAAGACTGGCTTCCTATCTCTAATTAAAACAAAAAAAAAATATTAACAAATGGATTGAAACTATGACAGGTCCTGAATTGTTGTTTCAGACAAGTCTTCTATCAGACATGCAACATTAAACAAGGAAAAGGAAAAACCATCAACATAAACCAGTTAATACAGATAATTTTCCTGGTGGTTTGCGTTTTTTCCCAAACAAATATATATAATATAAAACTAACAAGTCTTGGCATCTATTCACTTTTGGGGTGCAAGGGCGCAGGCAGCAGACATTTCATAAACTGAAAATATTTTCATTTCAGAAAATGAAAAGCTCTTAAATATAGGAAAAAAAATTCAATTATCCTCAGATTTTACAGACGTATTTAATCTAGGCTTACATTTTTCACTTCCAAAGTTTCAAATATAAAATATTACTCCCTGGGTTAAAAAGAGACAAAGTGACTAAAACATGTCTTCTAAAGAAAAAAGATATTGCAGCCAATTTGTAGAGAGATTAATAGTGAGTGCAGTTACACCAGATTCTCAGAATAAGGCAAACTAAGAACTAAACATATATCACTTACTTACAAGCTGGAAAGTGCTAGCTTAAAAATACCAGGTTAGAATGAGATACCAGTGACACCAAGTCACAAAATGGCCATAACACAAAATATTTCCATGATGTTTTAGGGGCTGGGTGGCAGAAACAAACACTTGGAAAAACATTCTATAAAATGTTAAGCCAGCAAGAAAGAGTAGTCAAAAGTAAATAGGTAGCTATGGGCAGGATTTTGCCATCTGCTAAGGAATTAAATACAAGTACCCAATAGCATAGAAGTCCTGCTTTCCCTACGGGCTTGGACCAGAACTCTGGTTCTTGCTTTTATCATGTTTTTCCCAAATTTTGATTTAAAGACTCATTTTCAGTAATGCACAGGGAACCATAACTGGGCCCTTCTCTTCCACAGCTGTTTGTAATGTGTCGGTCTCTACCTCTTAGACTACAGAGAAGTGACCTGACTTAATGTCTTGCAGTAAGTTTATGTGATAAAAGAAGTCAAAACAAAGACCCTGATCCTCAACATTTGCACCAAGAAAACAGAAAGTAAGTAGCACTTTGATATGTAGAGCAACGAAATAGTTTTTTTTCTATTTGTCACATTTACCAAGGGACATATTTTTGGGTTAGACATGCATCTGTACTGCTGTATTATCATTCCCAAGCCTGTATGGTCTGTTGAGTTGGGAACCATATAACAGGGAGTTTCAGGTTTTGCTGTTAGAAAAGTTTTTTAAACGTTCCTCTATACAGAGACAGTCATGTGTGTAATACCATGTACAGATGTGCATCTCAAGAAGCTCTAATCTCTAGACTTTTACTGTCTGAGAAAGACCTTATTAGCTATTTGCTCATAAATCATATTACTTTTGGCAAAAAGTTGCTTGGAAATATTTTAATATTTTTTTGAAATTAGTGTATAGCTTAATTTTCCATCCTGCACTTACAGCCCTAAATCTGGAAGACAATTCATACTTCACTTCTATATGTCTTGGAGAAAGAAAAATCAAGAAAATGCTTGTGACAGTGTTGCAAAACTGAGACGTCCTGTGGGCAACTCACTTAATCCAGAATTTCAGATAATGGGACCTCAGAGGCAAGCTCACTGCCTGAAGAGTGAAGAGGAAGACTAGGCAGATATCCTATTGAAATAATTTTGTGGGTTTGGTGCAGATTTATTATATTGGTGTGATCCAAAGTGTTTTTCCATGCCAGGCTGGTAACAATGCCCATGTTCACTTTCACAAATACAGAAATATCAGGTGGATAGTCAATAGAGGTTACTGCTGGTAAATCCTATTTGAACTGCATATTGACATCAAATACTTTCTTGTCGTCCTGATAAAGATGGGGGACACCTGAGATGCAAGCCTGAATCTCCCCAAATGCAGGTCAACTAACACATTATCTTGCCCTATAAAGCTCTACAACACAGAAGAAGTGTTTTTGATAAGGTATCCCTACCAAGTTTGCTATTCCTTGTGGCTAAAAACTGCAGTGACCTCACCAAATCTGCTGTCTTGTCTGACCAGTCTCACACTGCAGAACAGTCAAGGTCAGTCATAGTGTCCTTGATGAAGTCTTAAAAGAGAAGACAAAATAACCTCTCTTTCCTCATTCCTTTCTCCTCTATTCCCTTTTCTGTTTTCACTCCTCTCAAGTACTGGGGTATACATGATTTTTTGCTCCCACTGTACAGCAGAGTCCCCTTTTGTTTCTTTATCCCACAATAAATCAGCCTGTAAAAATAATTCTGCTTCTAGACCATCATAAAATTACTAGAGTAATTAATCTTGTTTCAAATTCTGGCCATCTGTACAGAATCTCAAAAGACAGGTGCTTAAAATTATCTTTGAGAATACCTGTGGAAAAAAATACTGATCATCCAGCTATTTGCATACCTACCACATTAAACACAGAGAGGGGGAGCTTTGAAAATTCTGGCATAGATTTCAATGCTCTCTGCAATAATCTTAGATAAATTGCATTCTGCCTGTGCTTCAAAACCCCACTTCAAACACTTGTGCCAGCAAAATGCTGCCATTTTAATTCTGAGCAAACAGTGGATCACCTGCTGAGTCCAATGTTAGGTCTAAAGTTTTCTGTCATTTAAAAGCAGTCTTCTGACTTAAATATAAAATCAGTGGCTTACACAGTGAATCATTATAAATCTCTTGCAAGCTTTTAAATCAATCAGTCAAGCTTAGAAAGCAGTGATTTGGAGAATCATAGCTCTGAGGCTTTGAGGCCTTTTTGTACAAGAGTAATAAAAGTAAACCATTTTGTAGCTTTTACGTATACTGGTTAGTTTGCTTTTTACTTCCCAAGGACTACCCAGGTTTAACTAAGTAGGTTTACCATAGTATTTGGGAAATAAAATTCCATTATTTAATATTTTTAAACCATAAAAGAGAGACTAACACTCAGACAAAAATCATTTTTGTTTTCCTAAAACATAAAACTTGATCTAAAATTATCCTTTATGCAGAAGATATGTTATTTTCTGGTTGATCATTAAGACTGAAAATTCTAAATTCTCTTCAGTGCAAGGCTAGACAAATAATTGCTACACTGGTGGCAAAAGTACAGTCACATAGAATTAAGAATGCTTTCCATAAATACAACACTGTTTTCAGCTGCTCTAAACTTTGGGAAAGCTGAATTATGAAGTTGTAATTTTCTGTGCCTCTATGTGACTATAGCATGTTTGTCAGAGAGAAGCAGAAATTCAGCAAAGGAAATTGGGGATTTTTCAGAATAAGATTAGAGAAAATTTTTTATTCATGAAAACTGAATATTTGACATCATACTGCTTCCACAAATTTTCTCATTTGTCTAAGGACCATTTGACACTAATTGTGCTTTTTAGTTACCATCATGACTCCTAAGTGTTGGATGAAAAATGTATCTGTGGGATAAGAGGTAAAATGTTTGATTTTTTCTGTGTCTTCTTAATTTTGTGTGTGTTTAAACATATATATTTACACGTGTCTACATTATTTAAATATATGTGTATGCATATGTACGGGCAAATAAATATACAAATCATATCTATGCATGTGTGTGTATTTCTTTTTCTTCTATACTGCTACGAAAGTTGTGTCTAAGCATTAGAAAGAGGCTGCCTGTTCATTTTTTTCTGTCATCTCCACTCTGGCAGAGGTGAACCTTCAGAAAAGAGAGGGCTACATCTTTCCTGAGAATGAGATTTCTTTCCAGGGGTAGTTTTAGAAGCAGTTAAAGGTGGGAAGACAGAGATATATGCAGGGTGGTCTGGAAGGCTAAGGAGCAAAGGAGCTGGCTGCAGTGGGGAGGGTGAGGGAAGCCACATCCAAACATTAGGGCCAACAGAAAGCAGAATATTCTTCATGACCAGAGAGGTGGCATGGAGCCTGTGTAGCTTGATGAGGAAAATCTTGCCACTCCAGAAAGCCATGATGAAGAAAACTAAGCATCAATCCAGAAAGACATAACATGGAAAGTGATATTTATTTCTGTTATTTTAAATGGTACCACTGAACATACTTAGTAAGGACAGTTTTGTTTTGAGGGGCTGTTGTTATCTATTTTAACTAAACCAAGCTTTACTGACTGGAAGCCCAAAGATGAATCCTGGCACACTTGCTATGCTGTGGCCTTACCACAAGGATCCAGCTGATGCAGGTCTTGTTGACCTTCATATCCAAAGACTGGAGATTTTGCTGTGGTCTGGGACCTGCATCTGTCCCTCAGCTGCTGGTAGAGCTATAGCTTTCTCAATGTGGGTGCCCAGCTGGCTCTCTGTAATACAAAAGAAGGAAGAGAGAGACTTTAAGGATCCGTGAGTCATCTTCCTCTGCTCAGCAACACAAAGCACCTTTGGCTGTGGCCCTGGAGTTTATACTCTGCGCCATATCCCTCAGGAGGGAAAGAGGCACCAAGAACAAAAAAAAAAATCACAGATAATTGTTTGCTGTGATTTTTCCTGATGTGGTGTTTGTGATGATGTGAGGAAATCATTACAGTGCAGGAGAAGCCCCAAACAATCAGCTCAGTATTCCATCCATATGAGTCATCTGCCTTTGATAACATATATCAATGTTAAATCAAGGCATAAACTCAAAAAAAAGAAAGCAACAAAATTTCCTCTGGAAAAGACGTTTTTCCGCTATCTCTGATGACTTGTATGTGTTTAAACTATAAAATGGACAGGGACAGACACTCTAAAATTGTTTTATCTAACTCAATAATGCACGTAGTCATTTTGTAAAACTATGCTTTTAAGTTATATTCTTTCAACAAATACCAGGTGCTTGGCTCCTGCCTATTCTTAAGATAATGTGTTTCACATATTGATTATGCCCTATATAAAAGAACATTTCCTTTGATCCATTTTGCTCTTCAACTGTGTGGAGAGCTGCTTCTTCCTTGGGCAGTGCCAGGTAGAGGAGCAGCCAGCCCCTTACCTGAAATTTTCCTGTCTTCAGTGAGACTGAGAAGTGCCCAGCCACCTTGAAAACAAAAAGACTAATTATGTGACTTCTTGTGGATTCAAGAGCCCAAACTTACACATTCTATGTTAAAACAGTTCTGCAATTAAGCATAACCCATGATTTTCATTTGCAATGACTGGGCCCCTCCTGCTTTCACATCACAGCCAGAAGCTATTCTTGCTGTTGGTACAATATTGCTGAAGCTATGAATTAAATTTATCATGCAAGCAACAATTTTTTTTTTTTTTAGATAATGTCCTATAGTGTGTATAAGTGATGGAAAGAATATATTTGGTCACCTTCAGATCAGGCCTAATGTTCATTTTGTTCCTAACATACACTTTGTTCCAGCAAATTTTGCCTGTAATTCCCTGAGCTTTGTGCCTTTCTGCCTATGGTACTGCATTAACATACCTTTATTGAATTATATTTCTCATTCATGTTAACCGAAAAAAATTAAGAGCTTGCAGCAAACTAAATTCAGGTAGATATAACATCATAGGAGCAGTGTTTGAATAGAAACATGAATCAGGTAATAAATAGCTCTCTTTGATCATTGTTTTTAAAATCTCTTGAACCATACTTTGATTAGTTCTATTTAATATTTAACATCTGGTTAGTCAATTTCAATCTGCAACGAGCGCTGCTGGAAAAATTCTATGCTGACTAAATACATTTATAATACTACAAAGCTGACATGTAATTGATTTTAGTTCCCATAAAAGGATTATGTTAACATTTCTTAATCCATATATTAGGGTTTTGTGAAGTCCAGTGAATTCACACTAGGGATACTAAGTGTTTATTCCTTATCAATATTTTATGTAAAAATGATAGGACTATATTTTAGCCTAAGTACTGCTTGCTAGCTTTTCCTCTGGAAAAAAAGGCTAAAATGCAGAAAATTGCTGCTGTAACATTGGTGCAATGAAGGACTCTTTGGTGCTTTCTGTTTTATATTAGCCCAACAAAATCCTACTGCAAGGAAATTTAGCATAGCAATAAACTACCAAAGTTTGTTCCTCCTTCTGCTAAAGGAGTATGATAGATGTTTGGGTTTTTTTTAAATTTTCGTAATTGAACAAAAAGTATGAAATTCTTACCTAGGCTTCTGACTTAGCAAACATAGCATTTCAGGTCAATGTGAGTTTAGGAAGCCAGAAAATTGCCAATAGCTGCTGCTGGCCATACACGGTTGCCCAAGTTAACTCAGGCAATTTGGTAATTGTGTTTATCTCCAGTCCAACAAAATAAGTACTATATTAATAGCAAATCTAAAGTCCTTATGTATCTCCAAAAAATGCAGAATTCTTAATACAAAACTGAAGGGTTTTGCCTGTCTGAGGAGAGTTTATTTTCTAGAAATTTCCCTGTTTATCTGATCAAGATTGTGCGCTGTTCAATACCATAACTAGAAGTATGAGATCAGGCAGTTGCTGACTACATCTCTTTTGCCACAGTAAACCCACACCTAATCTAGAATAGTAAATCAGAAAGGGCTTAATCCAAGTACTGGTTCTAAGGAGAGGACCACTTTAGGACCATCCCCCTCTATTGACCCCACATAATATTGGGTGAGCAACCAACATTTTGCTCCAAGGCCAAGTGCCAAGGACCATTTAATGCTCACCCCTTCACAAGAAATTATCTTAGAGAGAGGTAGTTGATATGGTCTAATTTAGAATGAGGGGCAACAGTATGTTATTCACTGTAGCATGCACACAAATTTCAAGACTGATGCTCATTTATCATTCTCTTACATTAAATTCACATTTGCTTCCCCTGCAATACTAAATAAATCACAGCAACTTAAAATTGCTGATAAAAATTAAAAAAGTATTTTTGCCATTTCCAGGAAGAAATGGAACTGCACACAGTTTTTTCTTTTTACACCAGCTGTACTGCAGTGAATCTGGATTTCCATTTCTCATAAAGTATTCTGTTATACTTTCCTTGCTATTCCTTTAGATTAAGACTAGCTTACACAAAGAAGTGTTATAAATTGTGAGGGATTTGGTGAAGAGAAAGCTGAAAATGTTAATTGTGAATGCCTAAATTATGAACTGAGATCTCAGTTCAGGCAAGGAGGTACCTTTGGCCCTCAGAAGCAAGGGTGCCTAGATGACTTTAGCAGCATGTACACATAAAATTTCAAGCACTAGTCTTGTGCTTTCTTCTCTAGGATTTAAACACCTACTTTCCACCAGAGCCCTTCAAAAGGCAATAGATTTTTTTTTAATCTTGCACCTTGCCTGTGTGTTCGTCACAGGGAAAAATAGGCATCTGCCTGCAATCAAGAGATGAATTTCTGAGGCAGAAAATTGCTAAGCAATGAGGACAATCCAGAAATTAGTGCTCCCTACAATCATAGATCCTATTTTATGTTTCCATAAATTATTTCCCTCTGTTCTTTTATCTTCACAAGAATACAGATTTACAGCTTAATAGTAATGTTTTTATGAACTAGTAGGCAACTGCACTTTAAACCACTTGTTGATGTAAGTCTCAAACTACCCACACTAATAAAAAAGGCAAGGCTCTCACTTTGGGTTGTCCGGGGCATCCAGAAATTTCCTCTGCTTAACACGTAAGCAACAATTTACATGTTTGGGCGATATATATAAATGAGTGTTGCACAGAGACCAAAAATGTCCATTCCATTATGCTACCTGTTGGCTGTAACCCAACACAAGAGCTATTACGTATGATACACAAAATTTACATTATTTACACTATTAAGAACACTTGAGCAACACCGAGGCATTTGTTTTGGAACTAGAACCCTTCAGCCCTGAAAAAGGTAGTTAATAATGGAAAGAGTTGATTCCTTAGCAGCAATAATACATTGCTAGCTCTGAACACTCCTTTTTCAAAGTTAGCATATGGCATATAAATGATATATGACTTCAGGGTGTATTTTCATGAAAAAAAAACTATTCCAGCCTCTCTTCTACCTTGAAATATCATCCCATTATAAATTCAGGGAATTGAAATATAAATATATGATTAAATGTCTCTGTACATTGTTCTCTTACTAGTGTTAACCTTTCATGTCGTTAGTATAAGATAAGGACAAATTTCTGCTGTTTTGACCAAACTGTTCCAAAGAGCCTGTGTGAACAGATCCGATGTGGTTGCTGTGTAAGGTACCCAAGCCCAGTGCAGGAAGTCCTTTACCCACTTGCGCAGAAAAAGAGCCCCTGAACTGAAAGAAAACCCCTAGGAGGGATATTTAAATCCTAAGTAAGTGGTCAGGTAAGTGCCTGCAGAAGTGAGAGGACAGATAGCATATTTGGTATGCTAATAGAAACCTATTTACTGGAGGAAGTGACAAAAACATCAATCAAATCAGAAAGGGCTATTAAGAACCGTTAACTCCCTTTCATATGAGCAATGATTTCCATTGGGAAGTAAATAAATATTCATGACAGGGAGCAGTGACAGAAATTTCACCAAAATTACACTCTGGCAAGGTTTCCACACTAGGCAAATCTTTAGGAGAGGCAGTTGTCCTGCATGTTGGAAGGGGATTGAGTATTTAAAGAATCCCACATGTCCCAGGGAATCGACTTCTGTATTCTCTGTTCCTTCCGTGGAAATCTGCTGTAGATATTGTATTTCAATATTGCCCAGTTAAGTCATCCAAATCTGAGATTTTTTAAGGATTTAAAGATCACTTTAAAATCATTAGAAGCCCTTACCCCCTCACACTTGTTCTGGTACTTTCTCAAAAATATTTTTTTATTTTTCCTAATATAAAAAATCTTGCAGAAACTGATAGCAGGTCCTGTTATCTCACATAATTTTAAAACAATGTTTGTGCCAAAATCCATTTGAAAACAAGGTTTCCATCAATTCAGGAGATTTTTATGTAGATATTTCTGTCTACAGAGCTCTAAATTTATGAACAACACAAAGTAATAAAATGTTATTATGCATTTACAATATCCCATAACCAGACTGGAAAACAAACACCTGCTAGCTTTTCCTATATTTTTGTAAAAAATAAATAAATCTCTGACTCTTATTTCCTCCTTTTTAGGCTGGCACATGGAAAGGTAAATTTTAGTTTGGTATATTCCTTTTCCACCTGTTCAGAAAAGGAATACTTTTGTCCTTTTCTAAAATTAAAAAAAAAAATCAATGCAAGTTAATAAATATAACAGCTCACATTGCATTAGTGCATTAGTAATGTAGCCTGAAATGAAATAACCTACTTACAAATATGGCAGCCTTCCATGCCAAGTTTCAGCCTGGAGCAAATTTTTATGGTTAAGTTATGAACCTCTAAAATGATGACATGTCCTTAATACACAATCTTAAATGTCTCCATCTTTACTCTTTTTTTTGGAATCAATTAAGGGATATTTTGCAGATCTCTTTACAGACTGGTTTCTTGCAGGGAGTTAGCTGGTAAGAATAAATGCTTATGCCTTGTCTCAGTGAATGGAAGAGATTTTTGCATAGAAAAGCAGAATGTTTTGCCTGAGATCTTAAGTGGAATAAAGAAAAAGATACCCTGGCTCATTTCCTTAAAAGCCACCTCCTTCTTTATCAAGACTGTATGTCAAAGTCACAGGAGGAAAAGATTTCTTCACTTCTTTCTGCTAAGAAAGGGAGCAATTTAAGGAATAAAGATATTCTTTTTTCCTGTGGAAAAAAAAAAGATTATCTGATCTTGTGAAAGGATCTGGGGGATGCTTAATTCTGCACTGTTTTCCTTTTTACATGCATTGTAGGGGTTTAGATGTAAAGGTCTAAGAGTGGTGCCTAAAAGGTGAAAATATTTGTAAAACTTAGCTGTAGAATTTCATTTCAGCTTGTTGCTGGTATATAACAAAGGTCAGGAACTCAAGGCAAAAGTAGGATTAAGGAAGAAGGTGGTGATTTTTATCAACTGAAGGAAAATAGGTTTAACACCAAGGGTACAGCACCATTTAGCCATTCAACGCAGGCACCAAGAGTCACCTGAGATGCCACTTAGAAAGCTTACAGACATTATAGGTGTGACCAAAAAAAAGAAAAAATATGGAAAGCCCAAGCTGGATTTACAGTTGGAGACTAAGCAGGAAACCCAGGCTACCTCATGTGACAGCAGCCTCATGCTCAAGTAGCTAAATTTTTGCTTATGAGGCAGGATTAAGTTGGAGATCAGATCTTCCATATGTCAGTGTCTATGTTTAGGTTCTCCTTCTAAGTGAGGCACTTGATTCAGCTCAGTTAAATGTCAATATTCAATACCATTTGAACTGTCTCTGTGTTGGAAGAACTAGATGCTCTTCCAGAGGTGCTCATGTCTCCCTTGGGTCCTATGTCACATTTACCAGGTCTGTGTACATACCCAAGATGTCTTAAATGACATGAGATGAGCTCTCTGTAGAGTCAGTATAGATGTACCCCATAGAAACTGAAGAGCTACTTGTTTTAGTCTAAAATAGACATGCTAGGTGAAATTCAGTTACCAAAGGAAAGGCACTTGTGGCCATTTCAGAAGTTCTCCTGGCACATATCCTCACAGGGCTGCTAGATATGACACACAGCTTTTGGGAGACCTGTAATTTCCCAGGGCAGCAACTAGAATTCGATGAAATACCTCACAGTATCTGATACAACAGTATAAACCTACTTTTAGGCATGAATCTCATCATAGGCCTTTGAGTTAGTGGCAGCCTAGGCAGTATATCCTATGGACACCACAGGCACAGCTTAGCTCACTCATAGGCACTCTTTTGAGGTGTCCTTGGCATGCTGAACATTAACATAGGGTGACAGAAATTACACAGAACCTATAGGAAACCCATATCCTTCACAGCTGCTTGAGTCCAAGTTCTCAGGTAAATGCTGGGATATCTCATGTAAATGCACACCTGTGTGTGAGCATCTGATCCTGGTCCCAAATCTCTGCAGGCTGTTAAGGGCTTCTGGAGGAGAGGCCTCGGGGTTTTGTCTGTTTCTTTGTTGGTATTAGTTATTTTTTTTTTACTATCTACAAGAATAAAATCAAGGCAAGAGAAAGGGAACTGCATCTTAGTAACAAGAATCACCCTGAATACTGTTTATATGCTAGGGAGAAGGCAGACTACGTAAAGGGAGTTCAAGAAAACCTCTGCCTCTCATATACACAGGTGAAGAGACATGAACTGATGCACATTCAGTAAATTTGGAAATTACTATGTTAAAACTTCAGCCTCAAGTATCTGCTTTATTTTTTGTGTTCATCTTAGGCATCAGTTGGTACCCGCATGGCGTATGTTGTCCATTTCAGCTGTGGCAGCTGCACAAAACATTGCAAATCTGATTTGGGTGACAGTGTAACACCAGCTGTGCTGTGGTTCCAACACAGCATCATCACACCTCAGTGAAAAACTGCATCATGCTTGTAAGTACTTAAAGGTATGAACAAAAGAACCAAAGCACATGAATCTGCATGCAGTAGTATCACCAGCTCTGCCCTAAAACTGACATTATTTCCAACTTGATCCTCAATTTGCTGGTCATTAGCCGCATTACAGTCACAGAATGGTTACCAAACATATAATGTATCTGTATGTAATTACTGCAGTCTGTCTTAGCCTAATGGACAAACAGGCAGATTCAAGTGCTACCACCTGATCTATTTCACATGCCTTTCTGTTCTGTAAAAGGATGTTGTCTCAAACACTGTGTTACTGATAAATCATTACTTGGAGGAAGGCACCTAGTCTCATGTCTGTTTATTGTCCTTATCAATATGCCCTTTCGGGCAAGGGATAGAGTTACTTGATGTCAGCTAAACATCAATACCATGTCACAAAGCAGCACTTCCAATTGTGGTGCTGCATTAAACTAGTATTGAAAGTTCTATGTATTTCTTTGAATAATATATTGTTGAAGCTCTCAAAAATAAGGAGGTATTTTATGAGATCACCAATCATTTAAAATTTCTTAATTCTAAGCCCAGTAATATGTAGGCTTCGGGGAATGACAGTTAATGCTGATGTGTGACTCTGAAGCTTGTGCCTAATGATTGTGGTTGCCAAGTATCCCTGTTCTTTCCACAGTGACAGTCTATATCAAGACAAGAGCTGACTCACTAGTCAAAGTCAGCCACATTTGCCTTTTGCCCATTCTACGGTTCAGCCTTTTTTGTTATGGAAGCTATGAGATAAGATTAGATTGCTGCTACTCATAACATAAATAAATAATGTACAGCTATCAAATGTATCAGCTTCATCTTCATTCAAAGGTCTGAAAAATATTATAGTTACTATAAGGTTTTAATAATGTAGATTTTTGGACCCTTTCTTTACAAATACCTACCTTTGAAAATATAAATAAATGTAGACCGGCGTATCAGGGTCAAAGGTTATCTCAGTTTTTACAGACATGACAATAGACATATGAATTGTAGGTACTTTTAAAGATTAGTATTCTCAGGACCTTTGGAAATGAAAGAAAAGAGAGTGCCTGGAGTAAAACTGTAAAAGCAACTGCCAGAACTAATGATATATAATTACATCTATGATTTTGTAACAAGATCAAAAGGGACCAATCTGGTCAGAAAATAAAACAACAAAAATTCAGTAACATTTACCTATCTGATAATATTCAAATATATTTTTTAAATAGTGTAGAAAATTCAGTTGTATAGATAAGTCAATCAATAACTAATTCTTGCATCCCTGAGTGCTGCCTGAGAATGTTATCCATTTAGGGATACACCAGATAAGAATTTGTGACCATATTATATGGCTGGAATCTATTTGGTTTTAGAAACAAAGATATTATTCCCTGGCTGGATTTAGCCCAACCCAGCACAAGTCTAATCTTTTTAATGGTTTGGTTATAAGAAATTATGTTTCCAGTATAACTTCAAACACCAATTCATGATCTTTCTTATTGCTGGCTAAGGGGAACATTTTCTATGAGAGTGTTTACTCACCAATTTTTATAACTGAAAAATTAACTAAGCTTTAGTCAAGACACAGGGTGAAGATAATTTCTGCAAATTTGGAATACCTAGTTGTACAAACTGTAGTGACTGCAGCCCCTTTATGAGCTTCTTAAGGAACCTAGTAGATCACTTGGTGTAGCTATAGACATTCTTGTCCCCTCTGAGTTGTAGAGCCAAGACTCAGACTCATGTTTCTGAGCAGGAATGTGTGGCACCACTGGAGCTCAGCTTCCCCACATGGTTCAACATATCTGCTCTTGCCATAAGATAAAATCAGGCTGATTTTTATTAGACTTAAATATCCTACAGGAGAGACCTACTCCTACAGGTGACCTTCACTGCTGGAATAAAAGAAATGGACTGAAATGGATTACTGTAAAAAATGGAAGGTCACAAAACTAAGAACAAGTAACAAGAACTTGGATTCTGAGCTGGGCGCTTACAAATTTGAAATGACAAAGGAGAAAGGCTGTGTCAGTTAGTCACAGAATATTTATGTGTGCCTGTGTGTTTTATCTGCAAAAAGCCAGCTCCTAGAGCACATCACAGAATCACAGAATTTATGAAGATGTTGAAGAGCACAGGGCTGAGGGTGGAGCCCTGTGGAACCCCACCAGTGACAGATCCCCAGTCTGATGTCACCCCATTCACTGTAACCCTTTGTATCCAACCTGCAAGCCAATTGCTCACCCACCACATGATGTGTTTATCCAGCTGTGTGCTGGACATTTTGTCCAGGAGGATACCGTGAGAGACAGTATTGAAAGCTTTACTGAAATCTAAAAAGATGACATCACCTGGCTTCCCTTGACCAAGGCGGGTTACCCTGTCATGAAAGGAAACCAGGTTTGATAAACAGGACTTTCCCCTCATGAAGCCATGCTGGCTAGGACCAATGACTTGTGTTGTCTTTCAGGTGTTTTTCAATACCTCCCAGAATAACCTTTTCCATAACTTTACCAGGCACTGAAGTGAGACTGAAAGGTCTGTAGTTTCTGAGGTCCTTCTTGTCCTTCTTGAAAACTGGGATGTTCTCCAGATTTCAGGTGGGACAGCTCCAAATTCTCAAGACTGCTCAAAAATCATTGAGAGAAGTTTTGCGATGACATCAGCCAGTCTTTGAAGATTCCTGGATGAATCCCATCAGGCCCCCAAGATATGTAAGGATCCAGTTGGAGAAGCAGATCCAGTACAATTTGAGGGTTGACTGCAAGTTGATACTTATGCTAGTCACAGTCCTCCAGCTCAGGGCACTGGGACCCTCTTGATCTGTCACCCATGTTTAAGACAGAGGCAAGGCATGTGTTAAACACCTCTGCCTTGTGTCTCTCCCTGTTTGTGAGGTGACCATCCTCATCCTGTACTGGGTTGATATTTTTACACTGCCTTTTCCCATCAATATGTCCTGGCAACTTCAACTCCAGCTGAGCTTTGGCCACACGAATTTTCTGCCTACAGTGGCAAGCAGCACCTCTGTATTTTCCTCTTAACTTAATTTCTACTGGGCATACATCCTCCTTTTTTTGCCTTAATTCCAAGAGAAGATTCCTGTTCAACCAAGCCGGCCTTCTGCCTCACCTGCTTCACTTGCAAGACTTGGAAATTGGATAAATACCAGGGAAGTTATGTCCATCAAATATAGGCAAATATTAATGTCATCACACACAATTTACATTTCACCTGGAATACTGTGTGTGGCTCTGCTTATTCAGGAAAGATTAATTCAGATGAGGGGAAAAAAGTCTAGAAAAAGGCTAACAGAATATTCAGGGGAATGAGGAGAGAGCAGAAAGGAGACAAAAGCTCTGGTCCCATGTCACTTCTGCCAGCAACAGCTCAGCCATGTGTTGTTTCTGATTGCATATCTCTGCCCACTCCTCCCAGGGCTGGACCCCAGACTTGCCAGCTTGTCTCCTTGGAATTCAGCCAGGGAAAAGAACAATGTTATGAAGTCTAACATTAAATCTGTACATTTTTTAAACTGGGAGAAGTTAAAAGATTTCTCCTGTCCCTCAGAGTACTGAGCTTTTGGAGTTGCCTTCTTATAGGAGTGGGGGCAAAATTTTTACTAGTTTTCAAGGCAGCCATGGTAGGATAACAATATTACATGGAACAGTGCACTTAAAAGCAAGGAGATGGACAGAGGACTGCTTCTGTGCCTTTCAGTCCCATGTTCTTTTACCAGTCCCATACTTGTTTCTATGTATATGAAAGACTTCAGAGATGTATATCATTTTTTATCTTAACTGCATTAAAAAAAAAAAGTAATAGCACAGATCTAGAAGAGAAATATTCCTCCAAAGGAAGAAGAATGGATTCATAAAGCTTGGCAAATTACAGTCATTGACAAATTAACTCTCTCACTGAGAGATCAATATCAAGATTGTGCTGTGACTTGGGCTCCATTCCATGTGTCCCACAAAAGGGTAAAACCCCTGCTAAACCATTCCTTTTTATTGTCACGTTAAATAAATGAATGACAATTTTATCATTCAGAGGACCTAGGAGAAGCTAATTGGTATTTAGGTCTCTCCTTTTTTATCTCACACTGAACACATAAATGTGCACACACATGGGTGTTTGGGTGGGAATAAACATGTATGCAGTTGAACTAGTATTTATTGTTTCATGTGACTAATTCCCCATGGTGCATGATTGCTATTCTGCCAAAAAGCCAACTGCTGTATAGTACTTTATTTAAGAAATTTCTGTGACCATATTTATGAAAGCAATGTAGAAAACCCTCAGCATTTAAAGGGAAAGGTAGAAAGAGATTGAGTAATGGTGCATTGAATGTACCAGGGTTTGGTCCAGTACATCCCCACTGTTTTTTTAGGCCAACCTCAATTTGCCAGATGTCACATTATTGTCCACATCAGTTTCCTAGCATATACACCTATATATCTTTGCATCAATGTCATTCCTATCTTTCTTTCACTTTGCCAAAATATGCATCCACTATTGGAAAAATGCCTATCATTAAACATGCAAATTTCATACAGATCCCACCCCCTGAGGAGAGAAATCAGCAGTCATCCTCTCAGCAAATGAATGAAAAAGAAGAGCCATATTTGATAGCAGCCTTCAGATTATTTTGATGGTTGGTATTTTAAGTCAGTCATAAACTCAGCCTCACTGGCCTGTTAAAGAGGAATATGGCTGCTTTGCAACACCAAAGCAGTGCAAAATGGATAGGGCACATCAGTGGAAATGGTCCCAGATGTCTTAAATAATAAAATAATATACTAAATGCTTTGCAGTGCTAATGTGCCTTGTGCACACAGATCTCAAGGTACCTTACAGACATTAATGAATTAAGCCTTGTAAAGTGGGTAAGTATTATCCATATTATGCTCAAGGGGAAACTGAGAAACAAAGATGTAAGATGATGGTCCAGGAAGCCTGTGACAGACGTGGGAATAGAACCCAGGTCTCCTGGTCCCCACTCCAGGGCTGGAGCAACAAAATGCTCTCTAAATTCATCTGTCAGATATTTTTTAAGTAAATTTAGTCCTTATGAAATTGACAGCCTCAAAGACCAAAGTGCTCAGTTAAACCACAGGACAGGTACATGATCAGCACTGTCTGAGCACATCTTTCCCACACTGTCTCAATAATAAGTATCATCTGCACTTGTTTGGAGGCTGTGGGCTGCCCCTTTTGCATCCTGCCCATTCAGCTCTCAGGTTTCTCAGTAGAGTTTATTGAACTACATACAAGGTGGAGCTTGTTCTGTGAGAGCTGGTAATAATAGCTGGTGACAAACATTATTCCTTATTAGAACTAAGGACTGAGAGTGATTCATCCCCACTTTTGTACACTGTCCAGCCCATGTTTAGCAGGCTGGATTTTTGCTCAGAACTACAAAAATCATATGTCAAATGCATCAAAATTCCGTAATATTATTAAGAAACTGGACTGTGGGGTTTACTTCTCTCATCAAAGGTTTGAACTCTCTCACAACCAGCAGCTAAATTAATGCCAGCTTTACCAGCACTATCAAAGGATTACTCATGCATGAAGACACTACAGAGTGTCTCTAGCCCAAGCAACTGCTCAGAGCAGAGATAGCTCTCACCAGGTTTCTTGGAACTTTATGCAATCAAGTCTCAAAAATTTCCAAGGTTAGAGACCGGATGGCCTCTCAGAGCAACCTGATCAAATGCTTGGCTCTCTTCAGAGTGCAATTTTTTTCCTCACACCTAGATGGAATTTCCTCTGCTTCAGTTTATGCCCTTTTCCCACCGTATTCCTCTGTGAAGGGTATGGCTCCATTCCTTCCAAAACCACCCACAGGCACTGGTGTGCTGTTAAGTGCCCCTGAAACTTCCTCTTTCCCGGGCCGAATAAATCCTGGTCCATCAGACCAGGTTTCACCTTTGCAAGACTCAGTGACCCTCCATGAAATTCACCTCAGCTTATCAATGTCTCTCCTGTACTGGACAGCCAAACCTGGCTGCATCATTCTGGATAGGTTAATGATTACTGAGAAATCAGAGATTAATAATTTCCCTTTATTAGCTGTCTCCACTCCTGCTGCTACTGCTGAGCATGCTGTTAGCTTCCATTACTGCCAGGGTACAACACTAGCTTGAATTTAGCCCCCTTGCTCAGCAGAAACCTCAGCATTATGGTAGGGTGTGATAGGAGCTCTACTTGATGCCCTTTGCCAGCTTCAAATCCATAGTATTTCTGCACAATGTTTCTGTGTTGTTATTTGCACCCTGTCCTCACAAACCTTACCTTTTACTGCCTTTTGCACTGGAATTCAGTTAGAAGTTCCAAGTTCAGCCAAGCCGGTCTCCTGATACATTCACCTTCTTACCTGAGCATCAGAGTGGCCCATCTTGATCTTGAAGATGTTTGTTTGATGAAGATGAAGGTTTTTCTGAAAGACCTGCAAGCTTTCCTAATTTATTTTTTCCTTAAATGCTGCTTCCCACAAGATCTCACCCATCACTTTCCTGAGGAAACCAAAGTTGGGCCATTCTGGGTCTATGGGCTGTGCTCTGCTACTTGCCTTCCTCGCCGTCTTTAGGATGCTGTAGAGCATTGTTTAACAGTAGCTACATCCAAGACTGCCATTGACTGGCACATCCTCAACCAGTTTGTCCAGCAGGGCAGTACCTCGCTTTGTGTTATGTCCAGAAATGTTCTGGATTGCTTCTTTCCTACTTGTGAGTCTCTACAAGTGAAATAATTAGGGTTTCTGATACAGGATTTTCCAGTAGGCATTTTAGAGACACACTGGAGTGTCCCAGATGAACAGTACAGACCAAAGGAGGTGAGTTTGTGATTTGGGACTTGCACTTATAACCCTCCTTCTCAAAACCAATTTTAATTAGAAATATGGTATTTTTCAAAATGAGATTAATTAATAGGACCATTTCTTCAGAGATGTTGATGACACACTATAATTTGAAAGTTTTACATGTAAATTAGATACTTTCTGAAAAAAAATCATTATCTATCAAAAGCTTAGAAGTTTGATGCAAAAGCCACTTGGAAAAAAAATAAACATCTACTGTGTCAGACAAACATACTTCAAATTAGAAGTTTATGCTTATAAGTACATCTCACTGTCTGGAAAACCCACTGAACTTACACATAAACTAATGGCATTCCTAAGAAAAATTAGTCTTTGCTGAGCTAGTTTGGATTAAAATCAGTGACCTATAGGTAGAAAGCTTTGTACATCACTAGTGATTCCCCAGGGCAGTCTGGTAAACACTAATGTTATGCCTTCTAGAATGAAGCTTGTTTTCTGGAAAGATAAGCTTATTAATTCACTTTCTGACCTTTATTGAGCACTCAGCCAAGGTTGTCCACCCGCTGGACACAAAGGTAGTATCTGTTACATACATTGCTCTCAATGCCATACACATTCTACAATTAAATATTTCAACCTCTTCCTAAAGAATCCACATCCACTAAGTAGTAAACAAGCATTGCAAAACAATATTACCCTAGATTGCTTCCTGAATGTGTATTGCAAGTTTAAAATTCCATCAATTTGTATGAATTTCTGGGGAGGTTGCACATAGGCACACCAAAAGATTATGTCAGTCATAGAAGATTTTACTTCTTCAAACTTGAGAGGCACTGTAACTGCATGGACACCTAGGAAGGAGGGCAGCAGTCTTCTCTGCTTTCTCAGGAACAATTTCTTCCAAGAAATATTCCCAGACTCTGGATCTTGGTTCTTCATGTTGATGAACCATCAGAACAGATTTTTCTGTGGTTTTGGCCCAGGCCAAACAACTTTCTTCCAGACATTCCCAGGCATGATTTAGGAGCTAGCAAAGACCAAGGACCATGATTAAGTGGTACCAATTTACATGTGGCTACCCCAGAGGATAAGGATTTTAACATTGATGTCAACCATTCCATGTTAATTAGTCTGGGAGCCAGAGAGAAGTCCTAAAACTATTTAAAGTTTACCATTATAGATCTGGTCTTGTGAAGACATAACACAGACCTCTCGTTTAAGGTTGCTAGAGTATTTTAAAGGCAGCAGAATGAATTTAAAAGGCAAAGACATTTCTGTTTTATTTTGGAAGCAAATTGAGGACTGGGGATTGCAGACTTAACAGGCAAGTTTGATCATCTGTAAAAATAAAACCTGAAGATTTGGATTTAAAACTATAAGCACTCATGGTGCTTTTGCTATACACAATGGTCTGTTCTATTAACAAAAAGCTATGCAAACAGCCTGTTTCTCATCTTGTCTAAATCAACACACATTGTTGCAAGGTAAAGGATGGAATAGGGTAAAGATCTGAAGATCTCTGGGCAGCAAAAGCACATTATTTGGTTTAGTCCATTTTATATTAATTGCAGTACAGTCGATGGCATTGGGGTCTTCTATACTACAAGGCATATTCTGTTTATAGATCTAATTCAGTGACATTGTCAAACTCTTATTTTTCTTATATTTAAAATGTGTGAGGGAGTTACCTAGAAAGATATGTAATAATAAAGATTATTGAGGACATAGAATTGGGTAAAATGCTCTTGGCCTGGAGCTCAGTGCAAGTCAACCTTGTGTGCAAGTTAAGGGATGAGAAAGAGACATTTTCATTCAGAATCAATTATCACAAATGATCCCACAGTCATGGCCAAAATCACATTACTCACAATAAATTAAAAATACCTGGGGATTAGTTTTAAGTGCCTGTAGTTTTAGATATAGAAAAAAAAAAGATTTCAAGCTCAGTAAGGGTAAGGAAGAGTCCATCTTATTATGGCCTCTACTGTGCCCTACTTCCAGTCAGAGCCTCAGCCTGCTGTGTCCATGTCCCATAGCACTGTCCATGCCCATTTTGGTGCCTCTGCTCCTTAAAGGTTTCTTTCCTTAACTCTTCAGCACTCCTGTTTTCCCTTGCTGTTTGTCTGCAACCCTCCTCTTACTTAAATTGAAGATTCAAGAACAGACCTTCATCCTATTCCTTCTTTTACCTAGAAACAATGTGCACTGATTTATACAAGGCAAGAAGCTAGGCTAAGAACTTTTTAAAATTCCTCCTGTAATTTTTTTCTCTGAAATTACGTATAAAACACAGCATGTAAAATTCCAGAGAGACTGGCAGGTACTGGTCAACATGAGGTGTAGGCACTGAAACTGGTCTCAGAGAGAAGGATAATTCCTGACATAGTTACCCATACTGATTGCAGTTTCATAATACATAGCTGAATTCAGAAGCAAATGTCAGGAAAACAATTCTGTTACCATTGGCAAAATTACATCTAACATAAATAGACTTAAATAGGCACATGTACTTCTTAAATGTTCATGGAAAGTAAACATGAGTTAAGAAGACTGATGCTGGTTTGCTTGTGTTAATGCTTGAGGAGGAAGAGGTTTAAGCCTATATTAAGGATGCAAACATCTAAAGCACACAGATTATTCTCTACAGTTACTTGTCAGGAGCTGTAGGCTGGGAAATGCAAAATTAGGAAACTGGTAAATGAAATAAATTGATTGCTTTTATATAACATAATACAAGTAAAAATAAATGGTCAGTATCCTCATAAATCTTTGCTAGTGCTTTTCCACAAAGACAATTAAATAATATAACAGCACCCATCACTGCTACAGACATACAGTCACGAGCAATGCCTTTGTGATGAAAGAACATCACATTTTAATTCTTCACACAGACACTAATTTTTAGTGGTCTACTTTCCTGTAAGAATGACACTTTGAGCAAGATAGTAGCATGACCAAAAATGGAAAGTTTCTGAAGTTATTAGTCTTGCATACTCAATGACAGATTCAAAATCCTAGTGTTATTTTCAAGCCATTCTTTTGTATCTGGGACACATGAACCAACAGAGGGAAATATTGCCACATGAGCTACATGATCAGTTTTTGCCATAAAACACAATTTGATTTTAGGCATGAACTTGCCAAAAACCTTTCCTACTTAATTCAATAAGACCTTTCAAGACACAAAAAATATTAAACAAGTTGAAAATGTATCTCTGAAGAAACTGCAATGTAAATATTCCAGAAGAAAATTGAGAAATGTCCACAAATAAAATGAGTTGCTGAAAAATCATTTTATTAATTCTAATTAACACTCTTTCTTCTAGCTCATATACAGCTGGGTAAGGAGGGAATAATATTGATGCAGACAGGAGTCCTGCTTTCAGAAAGAAAGTACTCCCATTCCATCTTGCTTAGCTAAAAATAAAAAGAGACCTTCTTTTGTTTAGTTATTGTTATTTCTCCATGAGAAATACACTGGAGAAAGGAAAGTTGTTTTTAGAACAGCACTGAGGCAGAAAGAATGGGAAAATGTAAGGCAACTGTTCTCTGATCTTCGTGTACATCAATTGCATGCAATAAATTCCCTGCTGTTTGAGCACAGACAGAATCTCAAATGCACATATACTTCTGCTATTAGAAAGTATAAACCAAATAGTGATAAACAGTGACTATTTGTTGTTTAGATTTATATTCTGAGTAATATAACTGGGTGGAAAAAAAAACAACCTAGTATTGAAGGATGTATCATTTTTAATCTCAGTGCTTTGGCTACTGCCAACATCAGATAGAGTGTCGTATTGCAATAATTCAAGGATCTCTCTATTAGTTTCTCTAAGCCTTTAAAGTAAGGGAAGATGTTACAGCGGGAAATGTTAGGCACATTATCTAATTCTCCTCAGGTCTGCGACTTAAATTTGTTTTAAGGAGAAATTCAAGGTAAGCTGTATTTTACTTAAATGCATTAATCTTTTTAACTGTTATTGTTTGATACAATATCCAGTTGCGGGGTTTTTTCTTCCTTTTCAAAGCCTGCAATAAAAATTGCTGTTGCTACCTTCTGCAGTTGAGCTGTATTAGCAGCAGCAGCAGCAGCAGCATATTACGGCTCTGAGCTACTGCCTAACATCACCAACTTTGGGAAGTGATATTCTCTAATTGCTCACGCCCAGCATTTATATCTACGTGGCACTAAAAAGGGTTAAGCAGCTGAATCCTCTGGAGCAGTGTCACCTAAGGAACAATAGCAAAATCATTAGTGTGTTAACTGAAACAACACCATACTTTTCTCTCTATTGTTTAACCTTTCGTCCACATTACAAATATCTCAGTGTAGTTCTTATCTTTGACCTTGAGGGACTGTAGCTTTATCAGTGCTTCCGTTTAGATCACAGATGACCTTCAGCTGATATCATTGAGCCCTGACCTGCCTCAGTGATCTGCTAGCGCAGAATACATATGCTGAACAGTGCTGGTGTGTGCAGTAGGGGTAAGTGAATTATTTACAAAAATTTGAGTTGACACCTTTTATCAAATGTGGAAAGATGAAGACAAAACAGCTGCTATTGCTGTCGTAAGCAATCTGCTGGTGATTGAATAAAAGTGTCAAGAAAATGGCTGCTTGATGGCCTTTTGTTCTCTCTCATCCAGCTTGATGTTAGTTTGAGCTGTCAGTTAGGAATCACGGCACAGTGATTTATCAATAGGCTGAGTGACCTTCCCGTGCAGCCGGCGCTACCGCGGGCAGACAGCACCCTCTGCTGCGGGCCGGCTCCGCTTCCCAGCGGGAGCGGGATCCGAAACAGCAGTCGCCTTTTCTTCTTTTCCGTTGTCTTTTTCTTTCCTTTCTTTTTTTTTTTTTTTTTTTTCCCTCTTAATTTTCTGCCTTTGTTTTGGTTTTTTATCAAATCTAAATTTTTATCAAAGCTTAGCTGTGAATGTAAAAAAAGAAAAAAAATACAAAAAGGAACGCTATAAACTGCACTACGTATTTCCAGGCTTTCTTCTAACAAAAGGAGAAGTACCGAGTGAATCAGTCACTACTGCTGGGGCAAAACAAACTTGCTGCAGTCAGACAATGGGACGGGGAACAGCAGCGACCGTCAGACGAGGCCCCTTTGTGGCTCGGGTTTGAAACGTGGTGGTTTTCTCTCACCGCGTTAATCGCGTTTGTTCCAAAGCTCCCAGTTACACAGCAGATGTTGTCACGCAATGAAGCTCGGTCTCCCACGCAGTCACACTGCTTTGTTGAACTTCTGCGGCCAAAGCAGCGCCCAGCCACGCACTGCGCTGCACGAACCCGGGGCTCTTCCCACCCAGCGCATCAGCTCAGGAGCATCCCACTCCGACTTCCAGCGGCCCCTGATCCCAGCGGGGCTCCCGGGCTCGGGGCACGTCGGCGTGTGCGGGGGTCGCCCGGCTGTGCCCCGCAGAGGCCGCCCCGCAGGAGGGCGGCGGTGCGGGCCGGGCAGGGGCAGCCGCAGCCCGGCGCCGCCGCCCGCAGAGCCCGCGGCACAGAGCCGGACACACAGACGGGGCACCGCACCTACGGTCATTGCCACCCAGTGATCGCTACGGGCTTGCGAAGACATTCGCACAACAGATTGCTTTCTGCACCCACTTCGAGATTCTCTTCACGTGTTTTGGTTAAGAGTAAATTTTGCACCGTTTTCTTTCGCAGATTCATAGATTTCCAGAATATTCTGACTTGGAAGGGATATATAAAAAGGTCATTACCTTTTTATCCCAGGGTTTATGGGACCAATATTCCCGTAATGAGTAGTATAGTCTAAGGTCCATCTTCTTTTTGTGGAGATGTGATTTTTGCTGCAATTATCAGGTGAAACAGCAATTGTTGATACTTATAATTTTTAAATTTTTAACTTAAGGCTAAAATAATGAATGATTTTCTTTTTGGAGGACTTCACTTTTCATATACATATGGCTGCATACACAACACCCAGATTGCATTTGCTTTTTCCTAGAAGAGGACTAAAAAGGGAACTAGTTGAACTAGTTACTTGGAAGGACTAGTTTATTTTCTCTGCACATGCTGAGTTGAAAAGCAATTCCATGAAAAATGTCTTCCTTACAAACTGCCATAATAAAACAACAATTAAATATCCCAGGAGCAGTCACTTCTTAGAAACAAGTTTTTAATTTCTCTCTCTTTTTTCAGTTTTTCACAACAGTTTCTTCTAGTCTTTCTTTATTTATTTATTTGCTTCCTTTTAGGACCCACTAGTTAATCCTGCTTATAGCCAAGGTGTCAGGTTTGGCTGATGTTTTGTGAAGCTTTGTGAGTTTTGTACATATTCATCCAGGCCAGACCCTTAAGGTTAAGTCCATGGCAGCAAGAAACTTCCACTGACACTAGGACTCAGATTCCAGGGCAGGCACCAAAGAAATTTAATGTGATCAAGAAGAGGGATCCTCCTGGTGGCACACAGGTGACCAGCTAGCTGGTGAGGAGAATACAATTGAAAGGATATCTTTTTAAATCCATTTAGTGTCCTAAACTGATGGAGTGTTAAGAAGACAAGACATATTTTACTTACAAAAGGACATGAATTTCCACATCTCTGTTCAAGGCAAGTGTAGTCAGTGGTTGAATTAGTTGTTCACACTCATGTAATTTCTTCAGTCCTCTTCTGAAAAAAAGCAACCCTTTTTCCCATTTATTTTTCATTGCAGTTTCACTCATTTTCCCTGCCTTTGTGTCGTGGGCATGATTTCCTTTCTGTCACTATCAAGTTAGAGCCAACACTCTGGAACAGTACAGTTATTCCAGTGCTAATCGGACAGAAGTGAAATCAGAATAATGGCCAACATTTTCTAGGAAGAGAGTTGAAGCAGTCTTTGTGCTCAAAACATGGCTACCGTGCTGAGAAACACCTTGGATGAAGGTTACTGAACTGCAAGTTGTGCATGGGTCTTAAAAGCAAAGTTCTTTGGATCATGAGAGCCTGTAATAGGACATAAATGGACATTTCATCTATAAAATGCCTGCTCATACACTGTCTTCACACCATAGCTAATGCATCAAAATCTGAAATGGGTTCTATGTGACAATTTATTCCCCTGGTTACAGAAAATAATGTCTTGTAATATCAGTAGATTTTCTGTAGTACTTATGTGTTCTATTAAGATGTCTTGCCAGCTTGTAGTGTGAGTTTTATTATCAGTTTATATTATTTCAATAAAACCTGTTATTTTTGATTGTATTTTCCTGTGTTCAAATGTTTATTAATTTAATTTTCTTGTTGCTTAGGTGCTCACTTTATTTCACTCAAACTTAATAGCAGAGGGAAAAAATAGTTTGTAGAATGTTCTAGTTGCAAAGATCAGCAAAATTATAGAGGGTGTGTCTTTGGTGTTTGGGGTAATTTTCATAGGAATAGCATTCATATTGTTAATGAAGATATTGATTATTTCCATAAAGCCTATGTGGCACCTTTCTTTGAAGGATCTGAAACAATTCTGAAACCATTCAATGAGCACAGCTTCCTGAGGAGATGAGGACTTTGTACATGGCATGGCAGTACAATCTGTTTTGCGTGCAAGAATTTTTAGGGTGAAATTTTGGTGCCAAGCATCTTCTTCTTACCTTGCTGGCTTTTATCCCTCGCCTTTCACTCACATCTTCCACATGTTGTAGCACAGCTCTGGAAACTGTAAGAAAATTCTCTCATGTCTTTGGGACATAGATGTTCTCAAAGAATGTCAGAAATGCATTTCTGCCCTGGGTAGGGGAACTATGTGAAACTTACCTCTTGCAGACTGAGGCTGTTGTTTGGGACTGTATGACACAGCCTGCAGAGACATGGTACAGAAGTCTTGAGGTGCGGTGAAAGGAGGACTCTTTCAAGTGCACTCCCAACCAGACATTTCTGGGAGAATTTACAGAGCAATTAAAGTCCAATTTACCATTGCAGTGGGGATTTTCACCCTCAGTAAGCCTACTTAAAATCTGAGTGTATTTCAAATCTATGTAAAATGTGCTTTTAAGTGACGAAGATTTACCAGATTAATTCCTGAGAGCTTCTATCCATGACAGGCACGCCCCATCACAAGTGCAAATTGCTTTTCTTGCAACTTCTACTGAAATTCAGGTTATCTAAATGTAGGTATCTACACTGCAGCTATGCCCGTGTAAGTGTGTTGGGAAAGGAAACATGAAGACAAATGGGATATGGACTGTGTGGAAAAGTATTTGGAGGGGGACTGAGTAGATCTTGGGACAGGGATACTGGGCAGGCATTTTGGGAGAAGAGTTTGGACAAGAAGCTGAATGGTAGAAAAATGGGGTTTATGCATCTGCTGTTGAAAACCCTGAGGGAAAGAGACTGTGCATGATTTGTGGAGAAAATGAAGAGCTGATGTTAAAATTTTATAGAAAAGTGCAACTTGGAGAAAGTGGGTGACCTAAGCCCAAAGTGTGAAATCATGCATGGTTTGTGCCCAGAAGTGCTGTTCTCCCAGAAAATGGCAGGAAACCCAAAACTCCTAGTCCTGATGAGAGCCAATGTCTATGAAAAGCACCACATCATCCACACAAGGCCTTTGCACTGTGAAACTCTCTTTATTTGTATGCCCTGCATAACTCATGATGTATTCAGTGAAGAGGATGAACCTGCTGCGCTAACAAGACAAATACAGTAATCTGGTATTCCTACCCATTAACTCAAGTGGCTAATGTTTTTGTGATTGATGTCCACCATCCAGAAAGTGCTACTGATGGCTGTTCATATGACATAAAGTGACAGTTCTGGGTGGGATTTTTTCTGTTTATTGTCTTAGACATAAACCAAAGTGTGGTAAAAGACCTTCACAGGATTCTGTCAGTCAAAAACTATGAAACATCCAAATTAAGGTTACCTCTGAGAACTTTAATCTGGTCCTGCACCTGCATTTTAAGAACTCCTAAATTGGTATAATCAGATTCTATCTTTTTACCTAGCTTCATTTAATTCATGTTAAGGCAAATGCTTAGTTAACAGGTTTCCAATATTGTTGCTTCCTCACTGCTCAACATATGAACCAGGGTCTTGCTGCACACAATTCAAATCCTACTCTGAATACAGAATTATTTGTTTCCCCAAGGGTTTCTTCGTAAAACTTTCCTAACACCTCTGGGAAATGAGTGTCATTATTCCCATTTTACAGCTGGGAATAAGGGTACAAAGAGGGCCCCAAAGTATTCACCAGTTTGCAATGTTCAGTTTAAGAACAACAAAACCATGTATTTATGAGCATGTAGCATTCTACAATAAAATTACAATTTACTTCAATTTCAGTTTCAAATGCTTATTGCTTCTGTAAATCAGACTCCAGACACCCATAACACAAGAAACACACAATTATTGACCACCTGTTCAGTGACTTGCCAAACATCCCACAGGAATTCCCTGACAGATGCAGCTAGAGTAAAATTCCCTATGGTTGCATTCAGCTCCCTTAACCATGACACCTTCTCTCCTTTTTTTGCAATCTCTTGTGTTGGCCACCATGCATGGGATTATTTCATCAAACCTGAGCCACCTAGAAGTTAGCCCCAAGGTGGTCCTCATGCCTCTCTCTTGACAAAAGGGAGATTGGCTGAACCACTAAACCTCTGTAGGCATAAATTGGACAGGAGAGTAGGTGTCCGTCCTTACCCACTGGCTACAGAAAGATTCCAGACTATCTTAATAATTGGCACCCAACATCTAGAAGGCTAACTTATGGTAAAATAAAACCTTCCCAGTATTACTTTATTATCTGTAAGAAAATAAGTAGACGACATAATTCTTCACAAAAATGTGATAAATGCCCAGTGCTCAGGTTCACTTTTAAAAATAAATACAGCAAAATTTATGCAGGTGGAGCATATAAATAAAAACAGTCTCACAACGCATATGTCTAGTCAGGGTAAATTAAACCATAATTATTACCAGCCTTAATTGCCCAACCTTCCATCAGTCTACACAGCTTTTGAAGGTATTTTAGTCACATTCTTGCAAAATTATCTTTGCAAGTAAAACCCTGCTTAACTCAGGCAGGACATGTCCTTGTCTCAGATCTCTTTTTCATCTCTTATGCACATTACTGCCGGTATTATCACATTTTGTGATAACAATAAAGAGCCCATGTTCCGTATCCTAACAGAGGCTGGAATTTCCAATCCATAGAGAATCAGTTCGAATTCAAAGCCTTTGCTGAAGGCTATGTGATCAGCAGTCCTTAGATTAAACAAGGTAACTGAGCTTGAAGCCAAATTTTTGGGGTTCTAGCAAATCAATTCTGTCATAAGTGACTATGTTCTCTGTCTATTTAATGGAGAGAAATAGATGGTTTTAAAGACCCTCAGAAAGTAACTTTCCCTACCTAAATCTAGGCATCTGGATTTTACCCCTGGAATCTGACTCCTAGAACAACAAAAAGTGAAGTGATCCTCTCTTGATCTAATCTTCGCTAAGTGAAAATCATGTTAGGCTTCTAATCTGGACACAACACTGAAATCTGTAAATAAATGGTGATATTTTGGAAAAGGCTTCCTCAAGATGCCATAGAATGCCAACAAAGTCACACAAATCAGTAGAGAAGCCAGCACAGCCCTTGTAAGAGGTAACAGCTAAGGTCTGGAATGAAGGAACTATCCAGCTTTCAACAAAAGTCAATGTGTACTGCTTATTTACAGTTGCTGAATCAAGTTTCTTAGCCAGCCCCATGTATTGCCTTTGTACTTTTAGTGGTATGAAATGATAGGGTGCTGTGCAGCAAGGTCTTGGAGTAGTGGCACAAATGCAGCAGAACAGCTGCTGGTGTGAACACCTGGTGCTTCTCCAGATATCCATAACTGACTGCACCAGAACCAGGTGCACAATATCAGCTGCACACCTGAGGTGTATCAGTTATAGAAAGTGGTAGACTGCTGCTGTCTGCTGTGGCAAAGAATGCATGTTCATACCCCCAAAACAAGAATAATTAAGCAGAGAATAAAAGGTAGCACTGCTGGTACAGTGTTCAGAGTGGGTTCCATGTGAATATGTGCAAACACAATACACAGAAAAACTCATCAATTTTGCACTGATGAAATCCCTAGCCTGAGTCTTCATATATCATATCAGTGCAAAACTTTATCAAATGCAGAAACAGAGACAGGTAGGTCTTGTCAGGATTTACAAAAGACACAGGAATACAGCTAATATCCAATACAGCATTGTCTCTGTGTGCTTCATTTATTTTTTCTAAGACATTGTTCAAAAAGGTGCAGCCAGAGTCATCCATTTCATGGATTAAAAAAGTGAATCTTTTCCAAACTGCAATATTTTTTATTTCACATTGTCTTCAATTTCTAGTCTTCAATGTGCAGGGATAGTTGTCTGCCCTAAATCTCATGTACGTATGCATCATGACTTCTTCATAAAAGGACAGTAGAATGTTGAATAATATGTAAATTTTATGTTGTAATGAATTGGGTCCTAACATCTTTAAAGGTCAGACACCTGATATAATACATCATGTTCTTTAATATCAACTACAAAATAACTGTAATAAATTTTGCCAGTACCATATCCTCACACGCTGTTACCCACAAAGAAGCACCAAAGGAAATGTGTCATTTGTCAAAACATGTAGGGAAGGTGATGTGTGTACAAGTAATTTTAAAAGTATTGCTAAGGTTAGGCATAGTTATGCAAGTTACAAGGTTGACTTTTCAGGGAAGTAGCACATTGTCAACAAGCCTGTTGCTTAAATTCCCTAGAAGATTCATAAAGCCACAAGGCTATTTCTTTTACAGTGAACTCATATCTAATGAAATGCCTCTGAATTAAAATTAGCTGGCAAAAGCCAGACACATTGCAAATTGAAATTATTGCTGTTGATATAGAGTTAACAAAACACCAGTTTTGTTTTTAACTTAAAAGCAGATGTATTTTGTCACAAATTCAGTAAAGCCTATAACAGTACTCTTTAGGCCCAAAAGTTAAACACGTTTAAATACCTAGTTGAACAGGAAAATCATGGACATATGTTTCAATTCAAGCACATCCTTAAATGTTTAATCTAAGAGGTACTGAGCAGTTAAGTTCAATAGGCATTTCCTTAGCAGAATATCTCCTGGCAATACTGATGCTAACGGGAGGATAGACAAAAATGTGAAATATACACTGATTTTGCATATTGTGATGATGGTATCCAAGACTTCTTGGGCAAACCAGAGTGTAAAAAGGATAGGGCAAGCACATAAAATGATGTAGCTCTCTGACAAACTTTGACAAAGATAATATGTGAGCCAATTTACTGCTTCTTCACAGTCTGCAGAGGTAGGCAGCAAAGCCAAGGACAAGCAGTACACATACTCGCTGCTTTCTTCCCTGGCTCAGTTTGTGCCTACTATTCCTGTCTTTGAATGTGAAGAACTGGTTACAACCTATGTGGGTGGCCAAATCACCAAATTATACTTTACAGAAATAATAAAAAATATGATGTGTCCCCGAACGTCTCAAAGATAGCAAACGGAAACTCAGGATCACGTCAACACAAGAAAAATGCGTCCAACCTTAGGTAATGCCACTGATAAAATTTTGACACTTAGCTAAAGGGAACTTCTGTCCAAGTCAATAAATGGTTTGTTGTTGTACTATGTTCCCCTTCATGCAGGTCTAACAATATTGCACTCGATCCTGGCCTCCCAGTATGTTCCTCCTCGTGCGGCTGCTCTTTCTCCCACAGACGCAGGGTAAGACTGAGATTCTGCTTCACATTCACTCACCTAGATTTAGCCATCCCATACAGTAGCTACTTGAGAGTGTCATGCCCAAGTTCCAGTTATAGCCAACAGAAAGATCTGGGCCTTGATTCCTTTGCATGTGTGGCAGCTTTTGCTGCCAGCTGAGTCACTCGGAAGTATCCCAGTGAACCTCGCGCTGCTGCTTCCAAAGGTCCCAGCTGGCACAGACTGGGCATGTACACACGGAGCATGAATGACTGACGTGGTGCATTGTGAATGGTGAGTTTAAACACCCAGCTCATGAACAGATGGCTGCAATGCAGGCCTAGACATTTAGATAAGAGAGCTTTGAGGTGCTCCCACACTTGCTGTTTTCCTTTGATAAGACCTATTTAGCCAAGATCAAACTGTCCACCATTTATAAATAATGATCTCCAGAGACTGTCTGTTGCTAGGAGCATCTAGAACTCTGAATGCCAGGCAGGAATGGTGAATGAACAGGTTTCATTTCAGCCCTAATAAACAACTGCTTTCTCATTAACCATAAAATCGACAAGAAGCCTCAACAAGAAGCTCTTTAACAACCAAACCTAGGAGCAATGAATGTGGTGCTAATTTTATGCATTATTTTGTTGCCATTCATAATATATTATTATAGTTCATATTTTTTCTCTGCTTCTATGGAATTACAGGCATAGTCAATGGCAGAAGAATAGTCCCAGAAGAGAAAGCCCCTCTGAACAGCGAGTGTAGAAGGGAGGTTCCCTTTGGCCCTCTTGAAGCAGGAACCTACCTGAAGAGAAGGAGCATGAGAAACAGAAAATAATCAATGAGGTCTCAGTCTGTATACTTGGTAGATTATACTTACCTACCTTGCAAAAGTCTTTCGAAAATAACTGCTTAAGCCTGTGCAGCATTTTACAGGGGATAAAATGAGCAAATTGTTACTTTTATAAGTATTTCCTAAGATACATTCTTCCTTTAATGCCAGCACATAACCATCATGTATTAAAGAAATAAGATATTTCCTCATTAGTGTAAAACAGATGTATATTATAGGATTAGCACCTGAAGAATATAATTTTAATTTTGCCATTTCATAAAGAAGCCTTAATTCATAAATGTTAATGACACTGGGGAGTAAGTCTTTTCCCTGGAGAAAGATTAGACCTTATATCATACTGTATATTATTGACAGAGTTTAAACTAGGTTTTTATTGTTGCGTGCATTTGATGATTTTTTTTTTTTAGAGTTTATTCCATTATGTAAAATATTTTCATTTACATGAAAATTTTGGGTTTGAATATACACGACATAAACATAATTTTTAACCACTTAAACCATTTCTGTTAAGGCATTGCAATTCACTCTCCAAGAGTGTGTCTATACAATGTGTTTTTACTTACTAGTGTTGTTTACCACAATATGTGATGCACAATCTTCTAAAACTGTTTCCTACATTTTAAATTAATTCTAATACAGGTTTATCAGTTCCTTGTTATGGTGCAGAACTTATATTAAATTCTGTGATCCATAAAACCTTTTTTTGAATGACACATAGTTTAGTTTTTCATTTAGAGGCTATAAAAGTGTTCACAAAAGTTATGTTGGAAAAAAAATGATTGAAAGTGCTAAAACACTGTACAGAATATAAAATCCTTTCATAGACTTTTTATGACACATGAAACATGAGTCTTAAAGGTTTAATGTTACTGACTTTTATACAAGGCTTTTTAATTCTTGATTCCAGTTATGGTTCTGCAAATGAACTGTGACATTAAAAAGAATCAGGCTGGAACTGCCTTAGCTTTCTTTCTAGATGAGTTTCTCCTGGCCATGAAGGGTTCACATAATCTGCCCCACCCTGCCCACGTCTGGTTAGCACTAACTCGCTATAGCAGCAGCCAAGTGTAAATCCTGCACTGCATTAAATCTGCCTAACACAACACATCCTACTCAAATTTGTCATTTAGGTTAGGTGGGCTTATAAATTGTTAAGAAGGGTGAAGTGTTACTTAATTTCCCTTTCTCTTAATACTTAATAGTGTGCTACAACAATCGGGTATGTGATTTAATTGACTGAATACAGAACCAGCACTGATATATACTCAAATAAAAAGAGACAAAGCCAGTTAGTGCATTATTTGCATAGGGGCGAATAAGCTCATGCTATTGGGAGCAGTGGAGGAACAGGTTCTTAGACCTTCTAACAGTTAAAGAAACCCAGATATTCACACATGGACCACTGTCCCAGCTCAGCAGATTTCAAGGACTCTCCAAAGAGTAATGTCACACATTCTCTGGGCCCTTCTTTGGGGAGATCTGTCTCTAGAAGACAATTGTATGGCCTAAACTTCATCTCATTCTTATTCTAATGGAATTCAATCAAGGGTATTAATATATTGTTTATGACATGTTTGGAGTTCTTGTATTACCAGCACATATTCATGAGAAAACCTGGGTTTTCTCTGACCTGCAGCTGCCTGCTTCAACAGGTTTATATGAGCAAGTTATCCGAGTATGTTTTTTATACAATCAACAGAAAAAAAAAAGGATGTGACTAACCTCATCTTGAAATAAGTATCTTACACCATATAGAAATGCCTATTTCTCTCCACAAAAGCAGCCAGGATGACTAAGTCAGGTGCTGATTTATGTATTGGGTCTCGGCCTTTGAGCCACTGACAGCAGCCACTCGAGAGAACACTCCGGCAGCCGACTGTGCCACGCCTGCAATTATTCCCTACTGTTTACAGCTATACAACTAAAATTCCTTTATCTCCAAACACAATAGCCCTGTCTCTACTTCTTACCGAGAAAAGCCCTCAGCTCATGCCAAACTCTGCTCAGCTATCATTAAAGATAAACATAAGAGCCCAAGTTGTTGTGGCTTCCTATTTGCCACAACCTTTTTTGGACAAGATGGGTGATTCTGGACTGTGCTTAAGGCCATGTCCCAAACCTGTTTAGTTTACTTGTACAGGTACAGTCAAAAGCTGCAGGTGAAAAGAGTCTTTGGTTTGCTAGCTGGTGCAAAAGTAGTATCAGTAGATGAAATGATTGCCTGGGACTAAGTAGCAATTGACTTTGGGGCTTGATGGAATCAAAATATTTGCTGTAGATTCTTGTTCATGCTTGCTTTATATTTCATTACAAAATTATTATAGCTGTAGTATGCACACATAACAAATTTCAGAGTATGCCACATAATAAATTATTGAAGGGGAACCTCACTATTCTCTACAGGGTTCAAAAACCTCAATAAAACTTTTCTGGCTTTCTTTTTTTCTTTTTAAATCCAATTACCAAGTGGCAAAAACATTTATAGCAAAAGTTAATAGTGCATGATTGTGAAGCAACAATCTAGTTCATGAGCACTCTGTCCAGCAAATGTTATGAGCAGTGTGATTCAGCTGCTGATGAAGAAGAATTAAATGCTGTTACCACAGTACCTTGATCTATTCAGAACTAATTTAAAAATTCCAGGGTTTGCACTGGTTACTCTTGAACATTTGACAAGCACATTAAGGGCAGACAGAAAAAAATTTGTATATTGTATATCAACATTAGGATCCAACTTTGTTTTCATTTTACTTTTTTAAGGTTTTTTAATTTAGATTTCACCTAGAGAACATGTTTGAGCTGCATTAGTTGGAAGACGTATTACCTTTACAGTATGATGGAGAAGAAAAGAAAAATAAAGCTGTAAAGTGCCATGAAAAGCTGTCTGCTACAAGAGCAGTATTTCTCTCCTGACAGAAAAGCTCCATGTTCTTCTTCCAAAACCCCTCACTAAACTCAGAAACATTGATCCAGGCATTTCTATTGCTTCCTTGCTCCACAGGTTGATTACATACCTCACAAAAACTCAGAGCTGTTGTAAATTTTCGAACAAGAGAAAGCATACCACTTATCCACACTGCAGTAGGATGGCATTTTCCCTTTCCTTATAGCTTCCCCAGCCACCATTTCCATTCAATCTCAGGACAGATTAAAGTATTAAGTTATGTTAAGGTGTAATGTAATAGAAATACAAATTAGAAGTAATGTCTTGCTCTCAAATATCTGTAAAAGCATCCAGTAATTAGAAGAGTCCTTTTTCATGATATATCACAAAAAAATGACAAAATTGAGCTGAAAGAACCAAGAGAACCAAGGTCTGGATTTTTTTTTTTTTTAAGTTTTTTTTTTTCCCCAGTCAGTGCTTGGATAAAAGTTCCAGTGCCCAATTTCAAGTGGAGGCGTACTGGAGAAGGGGGTCATATTTTTATAGTGAGTCATCTTACAGTCTCAAGTATCCCTTTTCCCCTTGCTCTCTCTTCAGGGCTTCCCCACTTCAATATAGCCTTTTGGAGTTTCTCTCTGTAAACTGTACATTTAGTCAGAACAAACTCATACTCAAAGCTTCCCTCTTCCTTGTTCTCAATATTGTCTAATACATGACTTCTGAGGTTAGAAAAGGTATTTTCTCAAGTATTTTGAGGAAGGGAAGCTTAGAAATGAAAATAGCACCTAGACAAGCATCATCTCTTGGGCAAATATTTTTGCAAAAGTCACAAGGCATTCTTTTCCTCAAAAAATCCAAAATATCAGAATCAAAATAATTGTTAACTACAGTTAAAAATGTTGGAAACATTTTCTTAAGCTATTGAATTAAGGTAGTGATAAGGGATAGGAGGAAGAGTGAAAAGATGAAGAACTAAAAGATAGCAAAAAAAATTTTTTTAGAGGAAGGAGTGAGTTAACTCTTTGCCAAAATTCAGTAAAGGTACCTAACCTGGATGAATGCTGAAAATAAACACAGAAGGAGTGCCACATGGATTTAAAACAGAGGAAGAGAGAAACAACATTAAAGCAGGAATAACAGCACTAGTGAGGAAAGCAGAGCTAGAAGGAATGAGTTACTCAATATAGTTTTCTGCTATTCCAGGTGTAGGTACTTGCAACTGGCTGCCATGGTTTCAGAATTCACTTTCATTCTGTGTTTCTTTCCTTAAAAATTTTTTTACCTCTCATTTTAACTGGAGGAAATGCCAAGTTTCCTGTAAATTTCCTTTACCACATGTAGGTACCTTACTTGAAATGATTTATTCATCTTTTTTATATTATTATTAAGATACCTAGCTACAGATAGACTTCAGCTTTTCTTTCTGTGAAATTCAGTTTGAATCAAGTTGTGATTGCTTGATCCAAGACTAGCTCTTCTATTTTTTCTGAAAGAAAGTCTAAATTAGCACTTCTCTTAGTTCAGGAAGAGTTGGAGAAAGGTGTGCTGGGTGTGTATCATTGCATGAACATTTCTAGGAACTTGCTGTTTTTTTTCTGTTGGGATTGGGCTAATGGGAATTCTGTTTGATAAAGTTATTCTTATATTGCTATTAGCACAACTTAATCTAGTACAGCCTGGCTTTCCTCTACAATGGGAAAAAAACCTAACTCATACTGACAGAACTTCTAAGAGTTTCCTTCTCTCTTACTGCAATAGAGGATTGCACACAACCCAAAACAGAAGAAACATGTTTATAGCTGACTCCTAGCCCTAAACCATAACATCCTTTATCTTTGTTTTTTATGATTCTGGGTCAGATTCTTTCTTTTCCCTGGAAGCAGTCTCTCCTGGGATCTGCAAAGACCCAGATATGCTTCATGTGGGAGGCTGGACCAGGAGGGTCACAGCTGCAGGAGCCAGCTAACAGACTTATCATTTCTTTGCCTGGACTGTGTACCATTCACTCTGCCTCCTAAAAATGGATATTTTTCTAGATGGTATTTTAACTTACAAGTATAATTTTAAATGCTTTAAAGAACCCGGCAAGTATATTACTAAATATGGAGCCTGTGAAAAGCTGCCCTTGGCTGGTAGGATTTGAATCTTGTCCATGGTGTTGATCTATTCTGCCTGCAGAGGGAATTAAATTAATGTCAAAGTCTCCTGGCCAATACATATCTACATCCACAAAATGGAAAGCATCGTGATTCTTGCAATAGTGGCACTGAGCTGACTAAAATAATATCCTTTTCACTGCCATTATACTAACACAATATAATTGGGGAATTGCTAGTGTCCCTATATTTAATTTTAGTGCCTCGGCAAATGATCCTAATAGCCTAATGGCTAGATGCTGCTGTTGCTAATGCTCTTCAATTGACTAGGTTTCAAAGTGCATCAATGAGTCTTTTAAGTATCCACTAGAGCTGTAAGGTTTCAGATTACAGCTCTTAAACTATATGTGATCTCTAATGAAAAAAGGGGGAAAAAAGGAATTGATAAAGCAAGCTAAGGCAGCAAAGTCAGCAAAAATTGTGCAGGCGATCTAACTTTCACTCTATAACCGGGTGAGCACAGAAATTACATTTGGTCACTAAATAATTCACCTGGGAAAGTAAGAAACAATGCAAATAATAATCCATTTTTTAGTAATTAAATCTTAGCAAGGTCACAATGGTGATTTTTTTCATAGACTATAAATATAAGCAGGGGATTTGTAAATTAAAAATATTGCCTTGTAACTTTTTATGAAAATTAACACATATCTAGTATTGATTCTGATTTGTGCATGTTAAAACAAGTCTCCTTGGGTAAAATATTCCTGAAGTCAATAATATGCTGTAATCTCATGTGACACTAATAAAATATCACAAATGACAATTCATTTTTGTTTACTTGTCTTCTCTTTAATGGATTGATAAATGTTGTTAAAAAAACAAACAAACTAGATCTTGGTGCATAGTAGGCATATTTCTAAAACAGTTCTGATTGATTTTCTGAGTCATTTTTGAAGAAACAATCAATCTCCAGAATTCTTTCCTGAAACATATTTTAATGGCTGTCGAGGTATGTTGTGCATATCACAAACACCAAAAATGCAGTGCTGAAAGTCTTAATCCAGCAAACACTTTATACTTGCCTCCTCCAAGCATTTGATTTCTCTAAACATACAAGCAGCTCCAGTGAGGCACAGCTGATTTCACAGATTTCAAGTTAAGCATATGTGTTTGCAGATTCTAGCCGAAAAGAAGCTGAGATGTCACAGAAAACAATTCTGTCATAATCAGAGTTTATCTGTCTGCAATGCCAGCTGTATTTATTTCAAATTACTCAAATTAAAATTGCAGCTATTACCATTCCTCAAGAAGCTCTACTTTGCAGCTTCTCGGAGAGAGACTAGGAAATGGTGAAAGTGCTGTCACAGTAGTGTTAGGAACTACATGTATTCACCGAGACAAAATGAGCAAACATGAAACTGTTCTTCTGCCAAAGACAATATTCCATCTCCTCAGTAACAGGAGAGAGAGAGAGACAAAAATTAGCTGATTTACCCCACCTGTACAAACTGCTAAAATGAAGCAGGGCTTCAAGGTGTTGCAATGCTTTTGAATTTTGTAGGTATGGGCAAATATTTTCACAGGAGTAATCTTAGTAGTCTCAGCTGATATTTTGATGTTCAGGTAACAGAGCTAAGAGCTCACTAAATGGCAGAAAAATAAAGCCTGAATGGGGGAATGCCACCAAACTATCTTTTCAGAGTGGAGGTGGATTTGGAAGAGTGTTCACTGGACCAGAATGCAAAGTGCTGTTGGGTCCAGCAGAAACGTTCACAGATCCAATCTATGGATTAACTTGCTGCCCTTTTGCACTGACAGCTCCAGATGTTTAGTTTCCTACCTATGACTGTGTATTTCAGCTGTCCTTACTCCCCTGTTAACAGAGATTCAGGTGTGGCTCAACAGCTCAACAGCACTGAAATGAGAACAAGCTAAACAAAGATAAACTCTTTCCTCTTTTAAACAGAACATGCTGGATTTTTTTTCTTCTTCCTTTTTTTTTTTTTTTAATTCTAAGAAAAATCTCTGTCTTATAGGTTTCTGGACCAGAAAGGATATTGTCAATGCCTGGTAATTTTTTTTAATAAAAAGCAGGAATTGCTGCAAATAAACAATGAATCTATTACAATATCAGAGCACTGACACTTGTTTTACTTCATTGCTTATGAAGTAAGCTAAGAAATTCTTCCTTGTACAACAAAACCAAAGAAAAAATTTTTATATGTAAACAATATCAATTAAAAAAATTGCATATCCTGAAAATTCCAGTTTAAACCAGTTGAATTTTCTGGCTAAACAAGTTTTCAGTGTTGCTACTCTATTGTGTAAAGATCTGCTCCAGAGACAGGTTAACCTTTACGCTTTCTGCTATCTGTAGGTATGCATTGGCTGAAATACCTTCCTACCTCTTCCTGATTCAGTTTAAGGAAACAGATTATTTGAATTACATTACCTATTAAGTCCTTTACTTTGTTTTTGCCTTAAACAGCCTCACTTCTAGTCCTAAGATCCTAGAAATTCCATCCAGCCTCCCACTGCTCCTTAAAACAAACACTGCCTATTTTATTATTTGCAGTCCTGCCATCTCCATGAAACAAAAGGGTAGATTGTCTGCTGCAGGAGACACCTGGAAAGTGCACAAAGTACAAAGGCCAGAATTCAAAGGAGTTCCCAGTGTGTTCAACAAGCAATTACTTCTGCTTCTGATGGGAGACTGTCATCTTCAAACACGAGGCATTCTTTGGAAAGATTAGTCCAAATTACATTTTATTACATTGGCCTTCTTGGACGGCCTAAACTTTGTCTCGTTCTTATTCTAATGGAATTCAATCAAGGGTATTAATATATTGTTTATGACATGTTTGGAGTTCTTGTGTTATCAGCACACATTCATGAGAGGAGCTTCAAACAGTATCAGATAACAGTGAGCTGGATGTTGGATGTTGTACAGCACAGGGGATTTTATCATCTTGTTGAACCAGTGGCAGTGATTAAATTAAACTGTCTGAACAAAGCTTTTGCATGTCAGACTGTTGAATGGCAAAATGAAAGAGTGACACACTTCAAAGATCAAGGAGAGAGAGAGCTGAAAAATCATACTTACGTAACTTCTTATTTAATATACTGATTAACTGAACCATTGGCTGCCTGAGCTTTACTAAACAATAACCAGAAAAAAATATTTTATGCTTCCAAGCATTAATACACTACATGTGAATGCCAAAGTGCATACAAAGTGTTTGTGGTGCTGTTCTCTCATCTCTGTGAGAACCACACTGAACCTCACCAGTTTTTCCCTGACATACTTTCAAAAAATTTCCAGAAAATATGATTTGCGCGAGTTTCCATTACAGCTTACTTTTAATATTTGTGAAGTCCAAAGGCAAAATTCTTACATCTTCTCTAAATGTGTAATACCAATATTTCATGGACACCAGTAGGACTGTTTGTGGGAATAAAAAGTGTTCATTAAAGTAAGGGCTAAAATACCCACACCCCAAGCTCCTGAAATGCAACATGGCAAATAACTCATGTTCTCTTTCCATAACATTTAGAAGAAAAAAAACAAACAAACAAACAAAAGAAAACAAAACAAAAAAAAAAACCAAAAAACTGCTAATAGGTAAGACTGGTTGAAAGAGAAGTAAAAACAAGTTAAGGACCTACTATTGTCCCAAACTGTCTAGTTTCTGAAAGTAATGACTTTAGACAAATTTTGTTTGTATATGTGAGAACTTCAAATGTGTGCAGCATGATTTACAGTTTAGCATACAGATTGCTGATATTTTTGGTATAAGCTCAGATATCTTCCTCCTGCCAAATCTTATGTAAAAAAAACCGTCCTACCATTTCACCTATTACACTGCAATCTCCATAAAAAATGGCTTTCTTCTCAAATCCCAAATAAGAAAGTCCTAGATTTAAAATAAATGGGCTGAACCAAAAGGTAATTTCTGTTGCAAGGTTTAGCTGAATCTTCACCGAGGATGGATTATTGGTCAGGTATTCATTTTTTAAAATATTCATTGCTAGCATAAGTTGAATTTTAAGAAACATCAGAACAATTTTCTTTCAATTATCTGAGAACCCAGAATAGGTCTTGACCAATGCACAGTGTGAACATAATAGGAATTATCATTTCTTATCAATATTAATTTAATCTGATTACTTTACTTTGCACACTTAAACAAGCTTTAGTATGTTTTCTGAATAAATAAATAAATTTCCTTTATTTATACAGCAAGATTAATTTGTTTTCATGATCAAAAATGAAAGCATCCTTATTTTTGTCAGACCCGTGGCTTAAAAAACATCTTCAAAACTTCCTGTGTTTTTATTTAATAGTAATATTCTTCCTTCTTATAGAGCCATAGTGCAATGACATCCATTAACATTCAGAACTAGAGAACACTTTCGAATTCAAATACACTTGAGATGGTACAGTAACAGAAATGGAGCCTGAGGGAAACAATTTTAAGAATAAACAGAGGACCAACCTATTAGAATATTCCTCTGTGTATATCAGTTTTTATAATTGGTGGTACATATGTGTGCATACATGTTTGCATTTCATTGCAGCTCTATGAATAAATCAAAATTTAATATTTATGTCAAACTGGCTAAATATTAGATGTTTCAGTGTACTACAGTGTTTATGCTATAGTACAAAGACACCTAAAAGTAATATTGCATAATAGCAACTTTTGAGGCATGGACAATCTAACTAAAATAAATGAAACCATTTTGCTACATAGCAAGCTTATTTTACAATTTTCCCTTTTTTTTTTTTTTTTACTAATAATTATACTTAAAATGCCTGTATATTTAAAATGCCTATAAAAATGCTGGTTTTAGTACCATGCAAGTTCCTAACTTTGCTGAGATGAGCAGCATTGTAGTAGAAGGAATCAAGGAAGCTCTTTTGTTTAATTTCAATACTGCTACTAGAGAAGGCCAAAAAATGAGCCTCATTTTTCATGTGCATATTCATGTAAGACAAGGAGAGTGTGACCCAGGTTGTACACCAAGTTACTGCATCCCTCTGTGCTGCAGGTTTTTTCAATATATAGACTAGAATAAAGAAACGCATAGTGGTATGTACACAGGTAACATATCTTTCATTGTGTCTAAGCATCTGTACATATATATATAGATGTATATATAGTGCTTTGAGGCTTTATTCTTTTGCTTGCCTAATGCAGGTGTAACTCATTAGTAAGGATGGTGAAAACACTGAATAGCAGTCAGATTATAACAACAGTTTTAAATTTCCCCTGGTGTCTTTACTTATTATGTGATTTACTGAGGCTTCAAATAAGACAACTTCCAGATATTTGTATTATAAGGCCCTCAACATGTAAATATTTATTCATACAATCAGTTGCACTGCACTCAGCTAAAATACTATATGACTAATGGTAGTTGTGTCTCCAAGAATGAAATTCATCTGATCGATAATAAAAGGCTGTGTCTAATTTAATCTGGATAATCAGCAAATTAATATAATTTGATTTATCCACAAAACAAGTCAGGCTGTGCCCCAAAACTGCATGTCTCCATCAACAAACAACATGCCTAAGGCAGCCAGCTCAGCAGTAAACCTCATTATGGCAAATGTGAAGTTAGTCAAGGTGAATCTTCAAGCTAAATATCTGCAAAGTCAGGTTATAACATGTGGGAAGCAGGTCTCCATTACAAACTATTGAAGTGCATGGGGATTCTATTGTAGCTTGTAAAGGAAAAATGACTATATTCCATGCAGGACTGCAACCCAAAGCAGAAATGAGTGTTTTCATGGGCTATATAGGCATGAAAGGGTACACTAACACTCTAAGACTTTTATTCTTTGTCATCAACTTTTCTTAAATAGGTGTTCCTCACATAATTGTAGTTTTTAAAATTATGTTCTCAACAGCCAAATTCATACTGTGTTCCTAGATCTGAAATAGAACAGTGCTGTGCTTTGGTGGTTATTTCCATTATTACCCAGGGAAATGTGGCAGGAAAAATGGCACCTAGTCTTCATTTCCTGTATTGCTAAACACTTCCAAGCCCTGGAGAGAGTCTGGGGAAAGCTGCTTGTGAATTCCTTTTCTTACCATGCTATTCTCTACAAAGTCATGCAGACACAGGCTTGAACAGTTCCATATTCCGTACTGGAAAAAACAGCAAGTAAAACCAGCAAGGAGTGGAGTCCTGTTTGTCCAGTAAAAGCCTCATTTAGAAAAGAACTTTACAACATGACTTTCTGCAGCTGGAGGTCACATTATTTCAACTAGAATGCCTGAGGAGTCCATTCCCATTCCTAATACCTAGGAATATATTCATTCTTCTTAAGCATGGCTATTGGAAGCATTAGCACATCAACATAAAGCAAGGAAAAACGTGGTTTACAGTGTGCAAAAGGAGCAAGGCAATATTTTACTGCCTAAACTGTATGCTTGCATTAATACTTGTGGTCAGAATCCATCATCACGCATCAATGCATTCCAGGCCATGTAGGAAGGAAGCACTGCTCTGAGTGGCAGCCATAGCATGGATCAAAAGACCAGACTGATATGCTAATTTACTTTGAGATGAATAAGCATGTCAGCCACAGCATTTTATGTAAAACAGAACTTGTGAAGTTTTGCAATCAGGTAGACACCAGAGAGGAATTACAATAATCCACATGGAGGTGACAGAAGTCCTGCATGGATTAACATTTCAGTTGTGTCCTGAGAAAATATTATCCCCAATGCAGCAACAGCAGGCACATTAGTGAGTAAAAGGTGTAGTGAGGATGGCATGTAAATGGCTGCTGAAGAACACAAAGAGTAAGGTGACTGTGATTGTCTTTGGCAAGGGATACAGGGAAAAAATATAAAAAATGTATCTACAGACAACTCAAGGAATCCACTGTGTCTTTTATCCCCATAGTATGTGAAACACCTTTGTACCTTTATCTGAAGGGTCAGATAAATGCATCATCAATGTATTTAAACTGGAAATTTGAGATACATCCAGGAGAGCTGGAAAACTCCAGCCAGTGCCTGGCAAGACAGAGGGTGACCCCTACTACATGCAGCACAGGGTTGCAAAAGGTGCTAGCTCCTGAAATACTCCTGAGAGGAATTCTCTTTTTCATATATGGTTTAATACAGTGTTCTAATAAGAATTCTTACTTTTTAGCAGAAAGATTACCATCAGCTAAGGGAGATGCAGCAAAATCACTGGTGTGCAAGATGGCTGCCCGCTTAGAAATGGAAAGTCACAGTGAGAGTGTGGTAAACTTGGATTGAAGTGGTTATGAATGACCTTATAGAAGTGATTAGAATATTTGTTTAACATTCCACCTTAAATGTTTGTCCTCGAGGAAATACCTGTACAAGACCACCTGCTCTGGTTAGGCCTCCCACCTTCCCAGGGAGAGAAATGGTACCCTATGCTGCTTAAAGGGCATTTATTTTGGGCATGGCTTTAAAACACAAAGCTTATGTTAAATGTATATACTGATGTTCCTGTGCTTTACTTCATGTGAACAAGACTTTGCTGAGTGTCAATAAATCTAATTATATTTCCCCAGTGAATTACTGTCCCTGCTGAACATGGCGTGAGTGTACTTTAAAACATATAGACATATATATATATATATATATATATATATATATATATATGTGTGTGAGAGTATAAAAAAAGATTATGCATTTTGATAAATATGGATATAATTTCTTTGTGCTTAGCTGGGATAGGCTGCACCTGGACAAGTCTTTTATGGGGACATTCCCCATGAAACTGGTTATCCTTATTCTATTGAATGCAATCAGGTATTTTAATTGAGAAAATTATTGCACATTCAGTGTCAAGTAGTTCAGTGGTGTTTAACCAGATGCTAAATAAGTGTCAAATATGAGGTTTCACACTTTGGATATGTACATTGCAAACTAAAGATTAAGCATGTACATTTACATTCACATGTACATAACCAGGCATAATCCTTTTACTGAAAGCAAATAGACATATTTTAGGTCCTTAAGTAGGACCTAAAAAAGTGAGCTGGATTCAGAGCTTTACTAACAGATGAAAACAATTTTATAGGAAATATGCAATCCAAGTAGCATGTATATCTGCAATGGTTTTCAGTATATTCCCACAAGTTTTGTATTTTATGAATTTCCTACAATTAATACTTTGATAAGCACAAGCATAAGAGATGTATGAGCTTCATTACACAGCCTCATAATTTTTTTGTCACTGTCAATGTCAGTTCTCTGTCTTGCTACTCTTCTGTGGGTGTCAAATTTGAAACTGGATGATAAAGTTTTTCAGAACTTCATCAGAAGCTGCACTACATTTAAATGGGTTTATCACTTCCCTGTTTCTCCTTGATTTTGATAATGAAACTTTATAAATGCCCCTACCATTCTGTCTGACTCAGAGGAGCAAATAACAGAATGTTTTCCCTCACATTTTTGTGGCTTGGGACATTTTAAATGCTGCTAGACTGTGTAGGAGCTGCTTAAGCTTCTCACTCTCCAAAGAACAAAAAACATTTTGGACAATTGAAGAACGTCATAGTCTTGGCCACCACTTAAGCTACTTGTGAGGTTTGTAGTCTGTTTAATGTTTAGCTTGTTCATAGGAAAACCTTTGGACTATCACAAAGCCTGTGAAAAAAATCTTTAGCTTGTGCTAGACTTCGCATGGGCTACTGTAAAGGAAAAATAAACAAATAACAACTAAGTATATATTTCAAGGCCTATTTGTAGGAAGTGTCCTGTAAGACAAAAGAATCAACAAGACACTTGCAACAGTGCCATCTGCTGACTCCCATACAGTTAGCCCTAAAACGGGATTCATTTGCAACAGCTACAAGTTTCCAGCAAAAGGATTCCCACAGTAATCAGGAATGCCTTAATTTTCATTTTAATCAGTAAAAACATGAATTTCCATAGTTGGACACTGTCTGTGGTCCGAGAAATGTGCTATCTACTGTCTATGTTTACAAACAGCAGCAAAAAGAGTAAGAAATACAAAATTGTAGAAGAGAGAAATATGAAAATAATGCATCATATATTAATGTACTCATGTTTGGAGGCACAAAGGAGCTAGTTATGCACAGTTAAGGAAAATAGTGGGATTAAGAAAAAAAGCAAAAGACCTTGAGGTTAGTGCTCTATATTTAAAACACTGAAGAAATTAGATAATTCTTGAATTAGCACTTACATTGTACCGTTCTTTTGAAAGGGAAACTGTGATGACCCAAGTAACTTAAAACCAGTAAGCATCACAAAAAATCCAGGGAAAATTAATGGAAAAGCTAATAAGCTGATGTGGAATTCAATTAATACAAAATTGAAGGCATGAATGTAATTAATGATGGTCAACATGGTTTTGTAGAAAATAGGTCTTGTTAAATAAAACTTACTTCATTCTTTGATGGGATTATTAATTTGGTTTATAATCAAATCACTACTCTGTAATTGCATGCTTTTGGACTTTCATGGGAGTTCTGACTTTAAAAAACATGGCAGCCTTTTATATTTTTAATGGCTTACACAGTCTCAATAAAAACTCCTTTCATGGGCTTCAGGAAAGGGAAAATCTTCCAAAACTCAATATTCAAAAGCAAAGACAATGTTGAGGCTTGATTTTAATAAAGAAAGGGCATATAAAGCATATGTTGTGGCTATATTATATAATTCAAATCACACACAAGCAGGAGCAACCAAAGTGATTTTTGCAGGTGCTACAAGGTTCTGTAGCTGAGCTGATGCTTTGTCATAGATAACCTGGAGCTAAATTGCAAAATTTTGGCTTTTATGATTTGTAGTTTGTAAAAAAGCTGGCAGAGTGGTAAATGTAAAGAGAAGGCAGACAGAAAGAGAGTTTTGAACTGTTCATTCAGTAAGGTGACCAATTTGAACAAAAGGTATTTTAATGCAGATATATGAAAAGCTAACGAACTGGCAACAAGTTGGGCCGTCCTTGAAAAGTGGACAACCAACCTCTGTGAAACAGTTAACTCCAGAAAGGACTTAAGGGGTTGCTGAGGAAGCATTAAGCAAAAGGAATTATGAGTGAGATATTGGAGTAAATCAGAGTGATCTTTTCTCCACACACCACAGGTGAGATTGCTATCGGACTGAAGGGAAGGGGAAAACCCCACAGGTTGCAAAGAAGACCAGAATGAGTACTGGAAAGAAAAAGAAAAATGTTTTACAGAAAGAAAAAAATCCTTTCAATTTATCAAAAGGAAGATATAGTGGTGACTTGATTGTAATAGCTCCGTCAGGAGAAAATCCCACACACTAGAGGGTTCTTTGGTTAAGAAGGAAAAAGCATAACATGCAGTTGTGTACTGAGCTTGAGCCAGCTAAATTAAAAGAAGAAATAAGGCACACAAATTTTAATAGAGGAGATGATTAACTGTGGAACAAACCAACAAAGGAGTCAGTGGATACATTATCTCTATTAATGTCTTCAGCTAAAGAATAAATGTCTTATTGAATATGCTTTATCTAAACACAAGTTATTGAAGTCAATAGAGAGGTTGTTGGGTGAAATTCAAAGGCTTGTGAAATACAGGAAGTTGGAGTAGGTGATCTAGTGGGAATATTTGCAAAGACTAATCTTAGCCTCAGGATAGTAGTCTCCTTGGGTTACCTTTTCAGTCAATAGAGAGTTTCCTTTAGAGAGCAATTCAGAATAACTTTAGTGCTCTCTTTGCCCCTCTTCACTGAGAGCTTCCCTCTCTCAACTGACTGCAGAGAAAAACAGAAGTTAAAGAATATCTGAAATAATCTGTGGTTTGTTTTTCTTTTTCTACAAAAATACCACCACCATAAAGTATAAAATTGCAATTTCATTAAATATTTGGGAAAGGGCTTAGTGGGTGTGGGGAGTACAGGGACCGAGATGGGGACAGCTCTCTTTGCACTCATTAACCCTTGATAAAATAATCTGATTATACTGGGAGCTACACCTTGCTCCTGAAAGATTATCATCCATGGAGAGAGGCTGAAGATTAATATGGTACTTCTATCCTACCTTCTTAAATACCCTACTTTAGGAAATCTCTGTTTAGTTTACACAGTCATACGAAACTAAACCAGCATTTCCCTCTCTTTTTGGAGAACAAAGAGAAGAAAGAGATTCAGAAACATATTTGGTGGACAGAAATTACCTCCTCACCAGAGAGCAGGTGGGAGTATTCATCCTGCTTCTACTTTGTATTTTTCACTGCTGGAAAAGGTAGGAGTTGTCTTAATTCTTATGTAACCTACCACATCTAATAAACTTGACTATTTATTTGGTGTTTCTCTTGAACTGTGATGCTGCTATGATATGGGTACATCCATTGGTATATTCTCAGCAGGGGAAATGTATCTTCCTACACTAGTTAGGATGCCACTATGTGGCACCATTACCCTGAGTGCACCTTGACTTAGACACTACAGGTTGCTGAGTAACCACCACAAAAGTACTTGAACACACAAAAAAGAGAAAAGCCAAAGTGGCTACGAACTACAGTGGGTGACAGAACTTCCTTCAGTGCAGTTGTTAAGCCAGTTTGTGTAAATTCTATTACTCTGAATGAAAGGGAAAAGATGCCTCTATCCATTTTTCATGCTGGAAGCTCTCTCTTCTGTGACCATTTTACTACTGCTATATCCCTTCTTAGTAAAATTTAAATACAAAAAATACAAAGTGTTAAGTTCTTAAAACTCAATTCTCTTTTGTGAGCCAGTCATGCAATCAATAGCACACTTTTTTATTTTTCCTTCTATGATTTAAAATGTTTTTAAAATAAATCAAAAGGTTAAATTGCACCAGTCCTTCATTAAACTGGAAATTGATTCTAAAATATCATTTATTAGAATCCATACAAAACTAATAGAGGGATATTTTACAATGCTGTAGCAGTGGTTGCAAATGTTTGCCTGCCATCTAGTGGAATATGCAACTTTTCCCAGTAATACTTCTATTTATTCTCCTACTTTTTGTTTTAAAAATATTGGAAGGACTTAAAAAATTACTGACATAAACACAAAGAACATGTATGATAATGGTGTCCTCTCATTAAAATAATTAAGCAGCAAACTTTAACTGTTGCACAGACAAAATAGTCTTTTTGTGGATATCAAGGTATGTAACACAAATCAGGTTCTGTCTGCTGATCATCTCAGATGTTGGCACAGATAAAGCCAAATAAGTTGAAATTAGGGCAAAGAACTGCCTGTGTTTTTTTCCCAAAACTAAAAACAGATGCCAAATGTGACTTGGACACATAACAGGACAGTAATAGCAAAACATAAATAAAAGATGTATTTTAGGAGAATGAAGGATATCTCTGATATTTATGTGATCTCTCTATAAACAACACTGGCATACATATACCAACGCATTGGATATCTACACATATCTACACTGCACAACATTCTAGATGTATCTTAGGGATACCTAAATAAAGATGTTTGTGCACCAGGACACTGAGTAGATTTGAGCATGCAGGGTATTGCACAACTCCACTTTCTCACATAGTTGTGCACATATGATGAGCAATCAAAACAGTTCTATCAAAACCATTTCCAGCAGAAAAATCAGTCTCCAAGAAAACTGTTATTGAATAGTGCTTGATTATCTTGAGGAAATATTGTAGAAATGACTGCTGAGAAATTGGAAAACATTGAAGCCTGACCCTCTCTAATGAGAGAATTAAAATTGAGGGGAGAGGAGAGAGGAAAATAATGAATTGTGGCAGATGTAGTTGTCAGAAAACCTAACTCACAGAAGATAAATGGAAGACATAGAATGACAAATTATAAAACTACACTGAAGGAGATCTTTGGTGTTTTAGTAAAATAATTTTCCTTTTTATTTTAATTATTGTTATTTTTTAACATTTAGGTGAAGGAAAACAGCCTATTTTAACTAGAGTGTCCTCCCATGTGAAAACTAGAGGATTTCCCCCATCCAGCCACAGTTAAGATGAACAAAGCCCATAGTCCCTGTTGATTCATGTCCTCTGTTGCTATTTTCACCAACTTTCATGAAACTTCACAGGGTCAATGCTGAATCTGGCCCAACGTGTCTAAAAAAGGAACAGCTGCTGTGAAGCCATCTAACGAGAGCAGTCAGCCACTGATGGACAAAGGATGATGGCTTTACCACTGATATCATGCTCATCAGTGAAATGCATAGCCTGAAATACCATGCTAAAGATGCAGGCCAGATTATCCATATCTGTTAGTCTGTCTGGTTATCTGTATCTATTAGTCTGTGTATGCCCCAGTTATTTTTCTGTCTTCAATGAGTGCAATCATCATGGCACCTAAGAATAAATAGATGTGCATATACCTTGAGTTGTTCCTGTGTCTGTAACAGGTTTTACCTTAAGTGAAGCTAAGCAAAACATTCCTTTTTGAATTAAAAAACCACTTGCTCTGAAAAGAGCCTGAGTTTTTCTTCAGTCTGTATCTCTGCATATCCAATATCTTACACAATTCAAAATGTATACCAAATTCTGCCTAAGAGAATAGCAAGGCTTCTCTTCACGTGTCCTAAGAAATGATTCTCCAGATGTTTTTGTATCTCTGCTTCAAAATGTGCAAGACCTGTGTATGATTCTTCTTTAAATCCCTTTAATCCCATTGAATCTTATATATGCCAGAGTGCCGTATTTGCAAATTTTTAATATTTTTCCTTAACACTGATCTTGCAGCATTTATGTACCATAAAGTCTCATGTACCATAAGGTATTTATGTGCATATCATTTTAACATCCTGGGGTTTTCACAGATGTGAATCACAAACAGTAAATAACTACCTGCTGCTTACTATAGGCTTTGAATTCAATACAAGTTCACTGGTCACAGGAATGAGACTATTTCTCTGTCCTTGATTAGCTGCCCCCTCAAAAAATTATAATTAATCCTGTTCACAACCATATTCCCCTATAAACTGGCTTGGGAGGAAAACCAGGGTGTATACTGAGCAGCTTTCTAAGAATGCAAGATGAAATGCCATGAGGAGCTTTTCCAGTAGCCCAGGAAAGTGTAAGGGAGTGAGAGCTGATATCTCACCAGCTTCCAGTCACATCCTCACCAGCTACAACAGGCAGCAGTGCAGGGCAGGTTGGCAGCATTATTGTCTTATTAGCTTCAAGGCCAAACGCCAAGGCACTGTGACCACCAAAGTCTCTCTTTCCTCTATCTCCTGTCCATTAAATAGGAAAATAACTGCTGGTATCTTCAAATATACTAATTTTGTCTCGGTTGTACAAATAAAATAATCATAAATAAATTCAAGATGGGATGTCCCCTCAGCCTCTTCACCCTTCTAAGGCCTCCTTCCCTACTAAGGGTTCCTCCTGGCTGCTTCCCTGGATAACCACAGTACAGCCTGGTATTATCTTCACTCCTTCATTTTCCATCTCCTTCACTGAAAGTTAAATTTCAGCATTAAACTCCCACTCACCTACATAATGACAGCACTGAGCTCTTTCAGAGATCCATTTTCATAAGCCAGTCTCTTTGTACGTGTGAAAATTGGAGGTGAAAAAATAAGAATATTTATAAAGTGATAATAAAAGTGCCTAGACTCAATATATTCCAGATTTCCAGTGCAGATAATTAACAGTTGTGGTGTTTGGGTTTTTTTGATCAGGGAACATTCAAATATCTTGGAAATCAGGCTTCCATTTATCTTACTGACAGAAACATTGCTGATAGTCATCCTAAGCAATTCCTAATTTTCTTCACATTGCTCAGAGCTGTTTTACACTGCCCTTCACAGACTCTGCAGTCCAAAGGAACTGCTGCAGCCAGTTTCTCTGACACCCCACAGAGAGGTATTGTAGACTTCGCCCCAGAAACTGGATTAAAGCACATCTTTTGGAATTCATTTCATTTTAACAACATCAAGCAGTAGCCAGTTGTCATTTCCCTAATATACCATGTCAAAGTTTACTTACTTTCACTCCTAAGAAGCTGGGCCTTACTTCTAAGGTTTGATTTCTCCAGTAACACCTACTTAACCTGGTTTTCTCTGTAAGGTTAAAAAGATGCACCCACAAGACTCCTTTTATGCTCAAGAGCATAACTATGGCCATAATTATGTCTCTTCTCAACTTCTCTTTGAGAACCTGAACACCCCCTGAGGGCTTTGAGACCTCTTCACGCCTGCTCTCCCATCCCTAAAGAGTTTTATGGCTTCATTTAAATTATCATCGTGCTTTCTTGAAGTATAAACAGTGGGTCTGGAAGCAGTAAATAGACAGCACTATGGTTTTACTTCACAATTTCTACTTGATAAAACTATTTTTTTGTAAAAATACATTCTGTAATAGCCATTTCCTCTCATTCTGTTTCTTGTTACTTGACTTTATCTTTCGTTCTTTGCTGATACAATCCCAAATTTACCAGTTGGATGTTTGCTATGTGAGGTGACTGGTCTGCAGCTCTGTCTTTGCCCTCAATTTTAAAAGTTGAAATTACTTTGATATACCCTTCATTCTTTGAAACCATGTTTTCAAACTTTAATTAAACAGTAATATTTGTGACTCAGAGTTGACTCTTCAAAATAAAGTAAGCTGCCAGAGTCCCATCACACATAGTAATGTAAAGCCCCTCTGTTTAGCATTAGATCTCTTTAAAGCAGGTTGTCTACAGCCATACTGTATCATGGATCACTGCTGAGTCTTAAGTTATTGTCATTTTTTGTGCCTTTTAATTTGCAGTATATTAAAATAATAAAGACTGCAGTGTTTCTATAGCATGGAACTATGAGCATGTAAAAACAGATGGGATGTTTGAAGGTGGAAAGTGCTGGGGAAGAGAAGGCTCTGGTAAGCAGCCTGCTGGGAGCAGTCTCTGGAATAAAGTATGTCTGCAACTGTGCACAACTTAAACTCAGAAGGAACTAGTTGATTGAATCAAAAAGCAAATCTAGGATTGAACCAGTTATTTTCTCACCTAGGGAGCAGCAGGTGGGAAAGAACATTGGGCATCCTGCTAATTATCAAGCATGCCATGCTCTCTGCAGGGCTAGATTCACAACTGTGGTTAAACTCTCACAGTGAGAGTTGTTGTATGTGACACTGAAGACATGTGGTGTAAGGATGATGCATTTTATTCACAATCACTGAAAAGGAATGAAAATAAATGGTCAGCTCCTGCCCCAGGTCACCAGTTGTCCTCTGCAGTGTTTGATACATTGTGTGCTGCACGACTTGCTTATAATTAACCTCAAAAAAAAAAATAAAGGAACAAAATTTCCCAATGATAAAATTAGTGATGGTAGCAAGATTACTAGCAAACTGTGATGAACTGAAGAAACACATGGAAGATTGATTAGGAAAAAGTGGCGATGCAATTCAGCACAAACAAATAAATTATACACGTAGATCTAAATAATCATAGTTTCCACATATGAAAAAATAACCTCTGAGCTTATCAGTCTGCTAAAGAGTGAGATGCTGCAGTTACCATAGATAATGCCATGAAAACAGCTTAACATTCAGATCAACTTAAAAAGCAAGTCAAATATTAGGAAGGAATAAAGAACAAGAAAGTAATCAAACAGACTAGTACTTAGCTGTATGGCTGAAGTTGTGCATAGTGTTGGTTCCCTTCTCAGAAAATAATATATGACATTCAGAAAAGTTTCAAAGGACAGTAAATACATGTTTGGTCACTCAAATACTAAAGCATTTCAGTTTAGAAGATGAAATTTAAAGGTGGCTTAAATATCTGCAGAAACATGGCATGGCAGATAAAGGTTTACAGTTCAAATGACATTAAACTAGTGAAAATCAGGCTCAAAATGAACAAGAAGTGCCAAATCTTTATGCGATAGACATTAATAGAGAAAGGCTGCTATTACCCAGGAAGCATATATAGTCCAAAGGAAACTAGACAACTACTGGAAAAAATAGCATTGAAAATTACTAAATAGACAAACTATACGATGTTCAGGAAAGCCTGGAATAGAAGACATTCAGAAGCCAGGAGAACACAGAAGACAAGCAACCAAATATGCTTGCACTGTTCTTATCCTTCCTGAGGCAGCTGCCTTTGACTATAAAAGAAGCTATTGTGTTAGAAGAAACAACTTTTGTCAGGACCTGTATAGCTATTCCTATGTTTATCTTCTCCAGCATTCCAAGAGCACGTAATTAAGGATCACAGAGGAAAAGCACGTACTGCTTGCTCAGCTTCATGGTTAAATGCAGTAGAAGGTGATGTGTGTTACAAATGCAGCCAAGACTTCTCAGTCATCACTGCCAAGCCTCATCACTCATGTTCATATAGTGGGGATGCTATTAAAGCGAAAGACTTACCCTGCAGTCCCAATATTTCCAGTATGAAGCTTCCTATGAGAGAGATTTTTTTTTTTATTTCTCACCAGGAAGAAGAAAAAAATACTTATTGCATTTGTTATGGATGGTACCCTGAACCAAAAGTAGTCAGGAGTTCTTTTACACCACCTTAAGAAGCACCATGTTCTCGCTTTAGTACATTAAGTAACCAGTGTTACAATTTAGTTCCACGTAATAATGAAAATACTACACTTTTAATTTTATAGACATCAAATTGGGGTTCTGAATGTCAAAGACATGCCCTTCTTCTGTAATTCTGCAGGACAAATGGTCTACCAGAAAATGTCTAAATGCATAAAACCTGTAAGCTTACCAATGGTAAAATGGTAAATGCAATTTACTGGACAGTTCAAGAATTATATATAATTTTATAAATTATGTATAAATTGTCATTGCAGTTGCAAGCTGGTTTTAAGCATTTCAAGGACACTGAACCCACCCCAAAATCAAGCTACCAAGTTAGTAAAAAAAGTGGAAATACATAAAGCTAATCAAGAGTGACATTCAAGGGAAGGCATCAGACTTCCTGTATTACCCAAAGATTTGGCTACAGAGGAAAAGGAAACACAGCAGCAGAAATGTATATTCTAATTGAGTTTCATTATTATTTTGGGTACATTTGCTATAGTTTACAGAAAATTTTCAGAGTTCAAGTTACACAAGGGAAATCTCATAGACTGAGATGTGACTCCTGAGATCAGCGAGAATGCTCGCCAAGTCTTTTCTCATTTTTGACATGTAGCACTGACTCTAGAGAAAATTAAGTAAGAGAGCTAACTGCTCATTTGTGCTGATCTGACCTGGACTTTTCAGGATACTTTACTGAATGTTCAGATTTCCAAAGATAAATTTCATTGTTGATATCTTTTCATACAGTCAATATCCAGGTTATTAACATTTAAAGTCCTTTGTAAATTGCTGCTATGAATGTGCAAAATTAAACCACTTAAAATTCCCCAGTTTGGTTATTTACAGCATGTTCCTGGAATGTTTTGGCCAGGCTAACTGGAAATAAAGGCAAGTGATTCAGTGAAATATAAATATTTTTCTATTCTCTTTGTCTGCAATATGAAGTATTTTGTTTCCTTTACTGTTTTTTTGTAGAGCTATGATCCAGAATGTATATGACATAAACTCTTCAAGTAAAATGAACTTTTTATCTCTGTACAAATATAACTTTTGGCTTAACTAAGATTCTAAGTTCATTTCCAAATGTGCTTTGCCCTGTTAACTCTGCAAGTTACTTTAGGTCCCATTAGTCCTACACTTTGAAAACAGCATAACAAAAAAAATCAAAAGCCTTTAAAAAAAACCCCAAAAACTTACACAGCAGCAGATGAAGAACACACAAGAAACTATCTTCTTACAAAGAAGAATTCCTGGCACAGAGACACTTACTGGACATTAATACTTCTTTTGGCATCAGTGAAGGTTTCCAGTGCTAAATGAGAAGACATTCCTGTACCAAGCAGCTGTTTAAGACTTACTGATACTCATCAACCAAATCAGATGCTTCTCATGTATGCACTGACTATTGTATTGCAGTAACAATATAGCCTTAATATTTTTAGATCCTACAGTCAGAACAGGTGTAACAAATGTACCATCTGCTCTCTGTGAAACATTCCATGTCATCTGGAATTTAAATACATATCTACACATAGCTGAAGAACTTTGGTTATTTAAGTTAAACATTTTTCCCAGCAATTTCAATTGAAATGAAAAGCACAATTCACGACCTACATTAGTAAAAAAATGCTTTATTTATTACTTTCAGCTTGAGACTTAAGTTATTGCTCTCGTTCTAAAATAAAGTCACTATGGGCTTCATTCCTATCTGGACAATAAAGCAAGACTAAAATTGCACATGTAGCTTTTCATCAAAGCAAAAGGTAAAACCCGTAACATACTACCACTTCTAAAGGATGCATTAACAAAACTACACTCATTCTAAAAAGATTTGTTGGTACACATTAGTAAATTCAACAGTGTACAACATCTGGTGTGATTTTAAATGTACAGGATGCCAGAGAAAAACAATTGCACTACATTCACAAACAGTTCACAAAAATATCAATAATATTACTGGTGGACTTTTTAAAAACCTTTCAAAGCTCTTATATACACCATTATTTTGAAAAGTATTACGGAAGTACTCTGAAACCTTCACATACACTTATTTAATTTTTTGTTCTTAATAGTGTCAATCGTCAGAGCTCCTGATAAGTTTAACTTGGCATTCTTCTCATGCAGAGATCTTCTCCCATGTCAGCCTGTTATATTTTCAGCAGCCTAGAAACAGAAAAAAAAATTATCCCACGCCACTAAAAGAGACACCATGCAGATTGAATTAAATATTTTCTTCAAACTTTTTGTATTTACCTAGAGAACTTATGGGTCTAAAAAAAAAAAGCTACTTAGGAAATTTTTTCTAATGAACACTACTATTTTCTAAAAAAAATAATGCTGTCAACTGCCATTACCCTTTACCAAAAGAGGCAGTGCTGTTTACTTGTGTTACATCCTGTATTTGAGCAGGTTTTATCTTGTACATTTTACCCCAGTACTTTCAAGAAAGGCTCAAATGCATAAATATAGTTACCTTTGGAGTTTATATAATTAATGGTAATTATTACCCAATCCATACAGATTAGTTATTGAAACAAAACTCAGAAGAACTACGCTAATCATAACTGCATAAATCACACTAACAATTATTTAATTAAGAATATTACTATTTTTATCACTGAATAACTACAGTCAACAAGGCACAGTTGTTCAAGACTGACATTGGTAGATTTTAAAGCAGTTATGGGACAAACAGGCAAAGGAGAGCAACAGGAATGGGAAACCAGTAAAAGCAATGGAAGAAGTAAAACAGCCCTCAATTATTTATATACAGTTAAATGCATATGTAAGAATACATTTAAGCATAAATACAAATACAGAATATGCATGAGCATAGAAAACTGTTAAGTTAAAAATAAAGTATGCAGTCTTCCAGAATAGAAGATATATGTTTCCCCTTTCACCTCTCAAAAATAGCCAAATATAGGATGCAGTAATAAAAAACCCTGACTGTGATGTTTCGCTAGACAGTAAAGAATGATAATCCTTTAAAATGCAAGTAAGATTTGTTTTAAAAACCATGGTTATCCCTCTACTAGTTAAACAGGTAAATACACATATATGAAAAGCCCTATATATATACACAGCATGAAATTCCCTCTTTCTGATCTTTGGAAAGGCTCAAAGCACAGGTTAAAGGGGGAAAAGCAATATGTTAAGATGATGTTAATGTGGGTGCTCCTGTTTACAAGTACTGCTGCATACTATTAAATCTGAGGTTGTAATAATGAGGGGGTATTGGTTAAAGGAAAATCTTGTTGTGATATTATGCAGGTAAGGGGACAAATAGAAACTATAACAAAAACTTGTGAGTTTTGGTTGTGTTTTTTTCTTCAAAAGAGTCTAATTATTGTATTTCTAAGAAACATTTTATTTGTACCATTTCCTGTTTCATGTTCAGTTGTTTTATTGCCGCCTCTATTGAACAGCTAAAATGAGTTATATCAAAGTACAATCTGCAAACTGAAGTATAGCAAGCTGCACGTGCATCTAACTCTTAAGAACAGATTTATAAGCTTTTTAAACTAGAGAATTACCTTTAGAGCTTCTGTAGCCTTCCGCAGTTCTTTAATAACAGAAGATAAGGCTTCTGGATTTATCCCTTGTTCACAAAGCCGCACACAAATAGACAATGTCTCCATATCCAAGCCAGTGTTTAATATTCTTGAAATCTCAAACAGAACTGCAACAGAAAAAAAATGAAAGCGATTTAATTCCTACAGGCTATGAAATTTCAATGATCAAGACTGTTCTTCATCAACATTTAGATTCTACAGCACTTCTACAGCGTGAACATAGCAGGTGTCCTTTGCTGTTTGCAACAATATTTATGCTCAACCTTCCAGCATAAGCTAAAAGCTACAGCTTCTAACATACACACCATGCTTTCCTGGTTCAGGAAATTTCATATCGGATAATAGGCTTTGAAAAAGTAAAAAAAAAAAATAAGTGAAACATTCAACAACTAACACACCTGCCAATTAGGTAAAAGGTGGACTATAAGAACACTCTGTGCTTTTGGACTCCAGATAGTGATGAATTCCTTTCTAATATTTAGGTGTTGAGGCAATGTCTTTGGCAGAGAGACACATCAGTTTCTCCACAACAATTCTGAGCTCTTAACAACTTTACAGAAAACAACTGCTAAATGTCTGTATCTATCCAAAATAAAATATACTCATAGTTACACAGGAAGCATGGGGTCCTAAAACTGAGTATTAGTGCACTTTCCATATCTATTCTCTAAAGCCTTACTTTGTCTTTAAGTCTGCCTGTTGTCCCTCCTGTCAAAATGATTCTTGAAAGAGTGAAGTTGTCAAGTACTGTTACCAGAAATTATATTCTTTGTCCTTCCCAAAGGAGTCACTCTCTATCTGCACAAAATGGTTTTACCCTTTTGCATCATCAGAAGAGCCATAATGATCTTGCTAGTCCTGCCTTGCTTCCAGCAGCAGGTCAGGGCACGAAGACCACTGGCTGAAATGCTAATTTTTACACCAGCTCAACTCATGAAGGTCTGTATCAAAAAACCCTTTTGTAACAGCAGCTGTAACTTCAAGAGAAGGGAGGATGCTGAGAAAATAACAAATTCATATCACTTAAACACTAGCCTTTAAACATTCTCCCTAGCATCTACTCCCTTCATTAGGGCGTTTTCAGAGAAAGGCTCCACATTTAACAACCCTCAACAGATTTCCACCCTCCACATAAGCTTTCCGTATAGGCGTTTTGTGGAATTCCAGAGTTTCACACTACAGTGAGAAACAATTCCAAAACATGCCATCCTTTGATTCCTCAGCCTTTCCAGTCAGGCTGGAAGTGAGCACCCGAACTTCACTCCCCTGCTCACGTTTCTCATGGCTTATCAGTGTACAAAGTATTTCCCAGTACCCCTTCTCTCACATTCCCCATCCCACAAAAGTACCTGACTTTGGGTTTTTTTTGGTTGTTTTTCTTTTCCCCATATCAGAAAATCCATTTTAGCTCTGCAGCACTGACTGCCGTCCTCAATGCTTTCTCACTATACTGCAGTTTGGGCTGTTCTGAGGGTTTTGGTTTTTTTTTTTTTTTTTTTTTTTTTTTTTTTTTTTTTTGCAGTGTACTTTGTTTTTCTGACATGAGGCATCGCCGGGGCTCAGTGGCTGCCGCTGACTCCGGCCCAGGGCCGCTCCCTCCCGCGCACTGCCAGCCCGGGGCACGGCATTTACAGCAACCGTTAAAATAACGGGAGACAAGAGCAAATATATATATGTATAAACGCATATATATACACATACAGACACTAAAAAAACCCTAATGTTCTATGTTAAATACCTATCGAAATTTAAAAAAGAAACAAAACCATAAAAAGGAAAAGCCACGTCAGTTCCAAAGGCACTCGCTCTGCGGGGCTTGAGCAGTTTCGCGAAATGACACGAAGTAAAACAAAAACTACACGCTGCATCCTTCGGCAGCCGCAACCCGCGCCCCTCTTCCCAAGGGAGGCGCCCGTGCGCACGGCCCACGGCGGGGCCAGGCGTTCCCTGTCGCTTAGCGCGTCGCTGCCCGGGCTGTCACGCACCGTCCATGGTCTCCCTCACGGCGTTCAGGCTGGCGGCGTTGCTCGCCATGGCGACCCCGCCGCGGCCGGGACCGGGACCGGGACCGGGACCGGAACGCGCACGCCCGGGCCCGCCCGTCCCGCGTGACGGCCCGGCGCAGCGCGAGCGCGGCGGGGGCGGGCTTGCTTTGAATTCGTGCGGTGGCGGCGCCGGCCATTGGCCCGTTCGAGAGAGAGGCAGCTCTGCCATTGGGCCGGCGGCGCACACCGCGCTCCGTGATTGGGCAGAAGCCGCAGAGGGGGCGGGGCTGGTTAAAGGGCCGCCCGGCGCGGTGGCGGCGGGAGCGGCGCGGCGGCGGCCGGGCCGGGTAACGGCGGCGGCAGCAGCGGGCTGTGCCGCACCCTCGGCGTTCCCGGCTCGCCCGGCGTTCCCGGCAGCGCCTCCGCGGCGGCGGGGCTTGGGAGAGCGGCGAGCGGCTCGGCGCGGTGGCACCGTCCCGGGGAGAAGCGCGAGAAGGTGCTCAGCGGGGCCGCCTCCCCCGGGGCTCCCGTCCCCTTGGCGCTGGAGGCGCGGAGCGGCCGGGGCCCGGGAGGTGCCCCCTGCCGCAGCCCCGCGAGGGCCGGGCCGCCCCCGGCCCGTTGAGGCGGAGGGCGGGCGGTTTTAGCGCCCGGGCGGAGCGGGAGCCGCCCGGGGCGTTATTGCTGACCCGGCCGCTGGGGCTGCTTGGCCGCTTCTGGTACTTAGTTGGGTTTTGTTTGTTTGTTGGAGTTCTGGCTTGCTTCCTTGTTGTTTTGCCCTTATTTGGGTGTTTGCTTGGTTTTTCTTAATCCCTCTCTTCACGTTCTTTCTTAACTCGTCTTCTTAGTTTCTAGTTGTTTGTAATTGTAATTTGTAATTCGTATCGGACTTATTTATGAACTTTGTCATTAGGTCCAACCCGTAGCTAACTTCATTTTTGAAATGTTGCTACTGCCTTAAAATGATTAATTCTCTCTGCCCAAAGCCTTCAGGGTGGACCTATAATGTCAAAACTGTGATTTCATAGTTTTCCTTAATTTTGTTCTCCTGTTTTTCAGGTATAGCTGAGTGTTATGGGTGATACAGAAGAAGCTAAAATGCAGATAACACCAGAAACTCCAGGACAAGTCACGATCCTGAATCCTTTTGAAAGTCCCAGTGATTATTACACTCTTCAGGAGCAGATTGTTTCCAGTCCTTCGGTCTTTAAGTCAACGAAATCCTCATCTGTAAGATCTAGTCGTTAGTTGTGTGACTGTACAGATAAAGTGCTAATATTTTCAAATGCATTAAGGGTATTTTATTTAGTGTACTTCAACATATGTACCAAGCTAAAGAACTTTGGTGGCATTTGGAGTTTCTTCTCTTCACAGAACTATGCTGCTTTTAAATACTAATATTGCCACTTAGTCTTCCTCCCTGCCTAAATTTATTTTGTCTTTAGATATTAGCAATTGGGTGCTAAAACCAGTAGAAAGTAGATAAAGGCTAATTGTTGATGGTCCTACTCTGGTCCTGCTTATAATGCAGAAAACCATTTTCTACTTAGATGCTGAGTAGGCTGGTTGCAAACAAAACTTGATTGCACTTATGTTGTGAGCTGTTTGTATATTCAAGTCAATGATTTTGTGTATTTTTTTTTTTGTTGTAAATTACTTACTGGTTTGCAGTTGAAATTATTTTCTGATAAGCAGTACAGGTGAATCTGCTAATGAAACTGAAAAGACTCACTTGGTAGATAATTTTCCAAATATATTTGAACAGTACTTTATTAAATAAAGGGGTGAAGCTTCTTACTTCTGAATTGGATTTTGTTGTGCTCTATGTATGGCATTTATGAGGGAGACATTGCAGAATGTGTTGCAGCTCTGGTCTTCTTAGAAATGGGAAGTGAAAGGAAGACTGCTGTATTGTTTGGATAACTTTGGTTAGGATATTGAGTTTTTGTGGAACCACAGTTTGGATTGAAGAAGCAATTTAAGTTTGTGTGAAGTTATGCATCTTTAGTAGACCTGTCCGTAGGAATTGAGAAGAAACTGACACCTCATTTTGTGAATACCAGCTTAATATTATGTTGTTAATACCACTACCAGCAGGATAAGAAGCCTCACTTACTTCTTTTTGAATAGATCATTTAAATAGAAACACTTTTGATAGCTTTTGACAGAAACGATATGGAAGCTGTGATTGTATTGTTCCATTGAGATTTGTCCTGTGGTTTTATTTTTCCTTTGAATAGCAAGCATTAAGATGCCTGTTTCTTTTTTTAGACACCAGGAAAATTCAGATGGTCTATTGATCAGCTTGCTCTAATAAATCCTGTGGAAATAGACTCGGAAGACATTCGACGCCAAGGAATGTATTTGAGCCATGCTAGGTAATTTACAATCTATTTTTATGCAGCTAACCTAGCTTTAATACTATATCACTTGTTCTTTTGCTTTATTAACATTTCAGCATAGCATTAAAGACTTTTTCTTAAGATCTTCTTACATAATTTTTTACATGATGTGGATATAATATTTAGATGAGGCAACCTCCATGTTGCTTCCTTTTAATGGTAGGAGCTGCTGATCCACTCTGAAGTTTGGAAGACAACCAGATAAAAGCAGCTAGTGGAAGCAAGAAAATGTCTTGCCAATGATCATTACCAGGCTACCTCTTTTGCTTCTTGTTACAACACAGTTTATCTTCTCTGAATGCTCCTTGGTGAGGCTTATTTGGTCCCTGGGGCTCCTGCAGAAGAGTAGATGTGTTGGGGAAACTAGCTGGGGAAGCCCCAGCAGTCTCTTTTGAAGGCATAGGTTAAATTTGATGTGAAGGAGGGGGCTCCAGTGCTAGTTATTTGAAGTAGTTTGAGGACCTTATCCCAACTTTTTTCTCCTCTCTGAAAATAATCTGCATGAGGAAAATGGGTGGGTAAAACAGTCTTGGTGTTTGGAGCTTGTCTTGAGAGATAATTTTGGTAGAGAATGACATGCCAAGTGAAAATAGCCAAGGGGAGCCTTAGTGGTGAATCCTGTAGACTCCTGTACATTTCTCAGACACAAACTTGCAGAAAGAACTTCTCGTCATGGTGTGAAGCAGTACAGGAATAGAATAATAAACCAATCCTGTCTAGATCAGGTTGCTCAGTTGTATCCACCTTGATCTTGAATGTTTCCAGGGATGGGGCGTCTACTCCAACCAACCTGTTCCAGTGTTTCAATACCCTCGTCATAAAAAATATTGTGAAGTAACTTAACTGTTTTAGTGTCTGACTGAACCTACATCTCTCATTTTGAATAGTAGAAGCTGTAGGACTACAACTGTTCCCAGACTATAACTGTATCTGAATCACCAGGTTTTAATGTTTCCTGTCCTTTCTTTAGCACCCAGTAGGTTTCAGACTAATGCTTTTTGTACATTTTGAAGCCTTAAGCCATATGTTTTAATTATATTGTTTCTGGAACCTTACTCAGACAAACTAGCTTTAATGGAGATGACTTCGGTGACAATTCCAGTCATGATGAGTGGCATGCATTGTCTCAGTGGGTCCTTTCAGTTTGTCCCACTGTTCCACAATCACTATGGTTCTTTTTTTTTTTTTTCAAATCATCTGCTGTGACTAGAAAGAGGCTATTTTGACTATGTGTAGATCTGCTGTGTCCATGCTTGCATGTTTTAGTGCTTACATATAAATATAATACACAGTGATTGTATCATTGTTTTTTTTGGTACAATAACTCTGCAAGTGCCTCCATAGAGCTGTCACTTTAGCATCATTAGGCAGATGTTATAGAAGGTGGCATATCCAAACATTGTAGATGTATTTTAAGTCTGATAAGAATAAAAGAGAGAGCTGTGAGAGTTTATGTATTTGTCACATCTATGTGTGCTTGTGTATCTACTACTATCTTGTTATCTGACTGATTTCTAAAATTATTCAAGGGTAATTCAGGTTTATGAACTGTGAATGAAAGTACTGAGTGGTTTTGAAGCTTATAAATGATGAACATTTATAAACTTCAAAAAATTTTGCGGTAAATTACATTGTGGTAACTGAAAGTCAGGCTTGAAGGTGACCGTTAGAGGAAATACAAATATAGACTCTCACACATCATGAAGTAACTGAAATAACTACAATATTTTTTTAAAAATTAAGTTAAAAGCTGCTTAAAGAAATATAGTCATTGTTAGAACTAAAATACAGTACTGAAGAAGCTGTGGCAGACTGGGTATTTGACTAGAGAGAACTCTCTGCTGGGAAAGTGGGCTGTGTCAGGAATTTGAGTATGCAAATTCCAGGAGTGTTTTCAGTTGTCCTTTAATTCCTTACACCTCAGTTTTTTAGTCTGCTTGCTTTATAGTGCAAGTCTAATCTCATGTGAACTTCAACAGTGATACATTCATATGACATTATTTTGGAAGATCAGTAATAATTAAGTTTTTGTCCAGATAAGCTGTGTAAACAGAATATTTGCTATTATGTACTTTTAAATGGTACAAATATTTTTCAAATCAAGTGAATTGAGAAGTGCATTTATATTTAAAAATTTATAGTATGAGATTATTGCATGTAAGAGTAAAATATCATAAGATTTAGAGTTTAGCGCAATTTAATTTATAAAGTTTCTCTTGAGCATCTATAAATTATTATGTGTCTGTATTTTACGTCTTTTTCTACTTATGTTGATGGTTTTGATAATTGGGTTGTTTTTCGTTTGTTACTTAGAATTGATAAAGAGACAGAAGACAGAAGGCAAAAAGCTATTGAAGAGGTAATAAAACTGTGTGATATTAAATATTGGTTTGTCTGCAGAAAAGATCTACATTTTTTAAAGGATTTCAAAACCCAGAAGCCTGTTTTATTTCAGTAAGAAAGTAATTTTGCACCCTAACCCCTTGCAGTTGTAGCTGGAATCCACACACTCCTTTTCTTCCTCTCTTCTTTCAGACATGTGTAGATCAAAACAGGAGATTTTTTTATTTCATTTTCCTTGGCTAGTGGTAATATAGCTGTAATATAACTCTTACTAACTTCAGGCTATAAACAATGATTGAGAATTTGGGGGTTTATAGTGACAGTAGGAGTGATACTGCAGTTTTTGAAATATTGGAGAATTTGTGTGGATTTTTTAAAAATTTCTTCCAGAGTCTGCTTTTTTGGATGGAAGACTTTATTCTGGTAGCTTGTATTTTGCCATCTATTTTTCACTTTGTTTTTCACTATTCATTTGGCTAGCATAGAAGGAAGAGTGAAATATTTAAAATATTCACTACAGAAATCTTCAATGTTATTTTCAATTAAAAAAAATAAATAAAATAAATCTCTGATAGGCAGGTCTATCACTTTCTGTCTCTACAAACAAAAAATGTTTTATGATTCCAAAAAGGAGCTGTGTAGTTGACCTGCAGCTAAGATGCTCTGTTGTTCTAAACTTGCGTTAAAAGGGGTGTTACCTCTTTGAGAGGTATAACCTAGTGGATTATGCAGCTGGACAGCTTGAAACTCTTTCTGATAAAAATTATACATTTAATAGTTGTGTGTTTCAAGATGATTTTTTTTATTTACTTTTGAATCTTGCATTTGAGAATAGGATTTGCCATGTGTTTCTTGAAGCTTTGTGATCAGGGTGTTTCTCAGTGCAACTGTGAGCAGGCAGAGTTTCTGGTACACAGAAAAAAACTGAACTGCCAGTACTCAAGTGTTTTACCACTAACCAGTTTAGCCAAGTACACTAAAACTAATAATGTTGCCAAAAAGCCTTGGTTCGTCACTTTTACTGTTACTGCAGTGTCTGTCACTTCTGTGAAATAGCTCAATTGTCAAAATAAAACTTAACAAACTGAAAATTTAAAAGTAATTCTTTTTAAACTACTATGCAAGAAGCATGGTAGTGACAATTCAATTTTTAAAATGGGTAATTACAGTTAAATGAAACTTGTGTGTAGTTTTCACTCTGCAGACTTGAAAGATCGGAGGTCATAAAGAACATAGAGGTCATCAAATTGTTTTTTCTTTAACCTCTTTCATCCTAAAATGAAATGTTCTACATTTTTTTTTTCTTGTTCAGGATACTAGTCTAAATTTAAAGTTGAAAATTTTAAAAAGTGCTGAGATGGTTTGTTTTTATTCTACTCCAGTTTTTCACAAAAAAACTCATAGTTCCTTCTCCTTGGACTGAACATGAAGGCAAGCAAGTTTCTCAGTTTAATTCAACTAAATGTAAGTTGCTTTTGTGTGTCCATCCAAAATAATATAGCTTTTGGAGAAATTATCCTGGATAATTTTTTTTTCAACCTCAATTTAATTAATTTTAAGAACCAGGGATAAAGTATGGCACAACTGATTGTCTCCAAGTGCTTTCTTTTTTTTTTTAATTATTTATTATTTGAAAGTCTTACATAATTATCCTTTTTGTTATTCTTGGTCTTTGTTCTTAAATTTTTCTCTGTTAATAAGCTGACTGCAAGCATTTTAATTTACACACATAACCTTGTATCTGTAACTATCAACTGTGTTGATACTTGTAATAGCCAAGTCTTCTACTTCACTTTTTTCTTCAGATATTTGTGCATCCTCTTATTCCGACTGCTTTCCTCACCATATAGCATATTGGAAAAAGAATTCTGTATTCTTTTACGCTCACTAGCAGCATAAATTCCTGTTGTCATCCTGCTAGCTCACTGCCACTAGTGGTGTGTTTTGGAAGTTTGTTTAATTTATAACAATCTTATTTTTTGTTCTTAATGCTCTTATTGGTGTTATGTATAACCAGCAGAATACAGAACAAGTTGATTATAAGATGGAAAATGTGAGCTGTATTCTTAGCATGCCCTGTTGTTTGGTATGAAAGTCAAATAAGTGGGGATTTTTGGAAGATTTGGAAAAGGCTAAGCTGTTGTATTTTTGATCAAGGAGATGCAGCTTGTGGGTAGTTGTTTGTTTTTTTTTTAATTTGTAATTTTGCCAGTTGTAAGATGGCCACTTTAAGGGCAGAGAACATAAAGCATAATCTGAAATCTGGTAAAGGGGATGGAGAAAAATAGTCTGTGTTCTTCAGTTACATAAAAAGAAAAAAAAAAGTGTATCTTTTACCTTTCTCCAGTCCAGGCTAAATGATTTTCTGGCAATGTTTTTTACTTGAACACAAGTTTAGCTAAGCATGAACTAGTTTATTTTAAATCTCTTGTCACATAGAGACAGGAGGAGACAAAGTTTTGGGCAATGTTGATGCTACTTTACTAAGCTTCTTTTGAATAGAAACATGCTGAAATTCTCTTGATACCTATAATGGTAACCTTTTCTAATCTCTTCCAAACATTGATGCAAAAATGTTGTTTGGTTGTATTAAGTATTCTAACTTAATGTTGCTACATTTCAACAGTGCAGTGCTTGTTTAAATTTAAGGTCTATATTTTCCAGCCATAGATATAAAGAACATTTCTCCAATTGGAAGACAGCTGAGCTTGCAGGTTGGGAAAAGCAATGGTGAGTAAAAGGCAATGCTTATAATTACAGGCTTTTTCTGAACAAAAATAATGCATTTTTAAGAGATACTTAATTTCAAAATGAAATTATTTGTTAGAGTTACTGTAGAAATAGTTCTTCTTGAACTGTATGGTACTGTTAGTTTTAATATCCATTTCTCATAAGAATTTAATTCTATTATACTCTGTTGTATTTTTTCAAGTAAAAAAATAAGTGCCCTGTAGACTGTGAAGTGTATTTTTTCCAACTCAGTGGCTGTATTTTTTGTGGATTAAAAAAGGAATGTGAGCTTCAGATTTACAAGTAAATTTCATTTTTGAAAAACTTTTAATCGGCTGGATTGTTTTGGGTTAGAGAATCATTATTATTTTCTATGCTAAATAAATATCAGAAATCTTAATATGTCTTTTAAACTGCATCATTTTAGATAAATAGTTACTGTTTTTCGCCAAGGTATCTTGATTTTCTGCCACTTTGTTTTGAATCCTTCCTTTCTTAAGAGACCTCTCTTCTCAGTTGACATAAAAGCCTCTAGGGGGACATTCTTAAAACACTTGGGTTTTTATTTCTAAGCCTAGTGTGCTGCATGCAGTATTGTCAGATCAGAATCATACTTTAATTAACGCTTATTCTTATTGCAACTGTAATTTGTATACCTCAATTGCTGTGCAATTTGAAAGTGAATTTTTGTTTCTACAGCTTTAGTAAAAGGTCACTGTAAGCTAATTTTGTTGGTTTTATTCGTTGCAGCTGCTTGTCAGACAGTTCTGTCTTTGCCAGTGGATTTTAATTTAGAGAAAATACTAGGTATGTCATGCAATATCTAAATTAAATTATGAATGTCTAAGTAGAAAACTTGGTTTTGTGTTATTGGCTGAATTTGTCTTGTGAAATACTGAAAATGAATGAAAGTTCCAAGTAGGTATTCTAAATAGACAGTTACTGCATAACTGGAAATTGTTCTGCCTGCAGGTGGTTGAGGGGAGACATCATGCCTTCAACAATTTCCTCATGACGGGAGGAGAAGGGGCAGGCATTGGTTACTTTTCTCTGCTGACCAGAGACAGGACCTCTATGAATGGCCTGAAGTTGTGTCAAGGGAGGTCTCAGTTGGGTTTTAGGAAAACATTCTTCGCCTAGAGGGTGGTTGGGCTCTGGAAGAGACTTCCCTGGGACGTGGTCACAGCACCAAGCTGGCAGAGTTCAAGAGTGTTTAGACAGTGCTCTCAGGGACATGGTGTGACTCCTGGGAGGTTCTGTGCAGGGCCAGGAGTTGGACTTAATGATCCCTGTGTGTCCCTTCCAACTCAGGATGCTCTGTGATTCTACATAGCCTGTGCCTCTCGCAAATAGAGCAGTAATTTGTCTTACCAGAGCTGTTTGTATAGATGCCAGCCAGGAGTCTCAAAGCCCAGCCTTGCCTTGAGTAAAGCTGAGCTGTAACTCTGGCTTTAGTGTACCTGAAACCATGGTGGGGACTAGAAGTTGTGTGGTGGCAAAAAAGTAATGACTGCAGAATGAGAAGGCAGGAGTCCAAATAAACTGTCTAATTATCTACATCAAGCAATTGCTGCCATCTTCTCAGGCAGGGGGGCTGGAAGGGCCTGATCTTAAAGCTCATAGGTGGGAGCAGTGGGTACAGCCAGTTCAGAGCATTTTGGCTGCATGCTCCTATCCCAGTGCTGAAATTCAGAACCATGACTGTGGGCCAGCAGAATGTATTTATTGGCCTTTGTTTTTTGTCTCAACAAATGCTTCCATCAATACATAGTTTTGGGAGTTCATGAAAAATTTCTCCTACAGGGAATATTCAACTAGAATAGAGCAAGAGGAAGAAAATCTAAAATAATCTAGTAAATCTGAACATATTTTAATGGGTCTTAGTTTGTGCTTTCCTACTGTAAACAGCTAACTACTTGTAATTTCTTAAATTCTAATCTGTTTTGCCTCTGGATGTATCACGAAGATCACCAAAGCATATGGGAGACCTGAAAAAGAGTCTAGGTTTGCTGAGGTCATAAAATAATCCCTGTTTGACAACTCAGGTGTGAGGAATAATACAGTTTTGGGGAATAATACAGTTCTGGAGAAAGATCAATAAGTATATAGAAGCCAATATTTTTTTTTTTTAATTCAGACTTCAGTATTGAGGGATGATAGGCAGAAATGGAATGACCTTTAGTAGACAGAGGTGACTTTTTGTAGGGATGAAAAGCAATCCTTTGGGATAGGTGCCTAAACAGATTAATTAGTTGCTGTATTGGTAAATTAATGTTTTAATTTAATTATATATGTCTCTGTAATGGAATGTATTTTTTTTCCACATTTGTTTTGGAAAAAAAATTTCCTCACACACTTCTAGGTGAATATTTTAGAGCTGATGAATTTGCAGATCAGTCTCAGGAAAATCTGAGCTCTTCATCACTCAGAAGAAAGCTGTTTTTAGAAGAAAATGGGAACGTATCTGCATGTTTGTCCCCTTCTTTGCATAGTCCATGTGGTAGTCAGCCACTTGGAGTGCTTTGTTCAATAGAATTATCTCCAGTCCGGTGCAGAAGCCCCCTGGAAACATCTAGTTCAGTAAGTAGCCTGTTTTGTACGCTGGGTGGAATGTACTTTACAAGAGAGTAGTTGTTAGATTAAAATTTTGTTGTTGTTGTTTTTTTCCATGTTCTGAAAAAAATACATGAACAAAAGTCTTGAAAGAATATATTACTGACTTTTTATTCTTTTAAATTATTTTGTTATGCTGCTATTCTTTTGTATTGGGAATTATGTTTTAATTTTTTATGAAAAGGAAGTAGGATTTAAAACATACAAAAGACTTGCTGAAAAGGTGTTAAAACCTTTTTTTCATAAAATGTGTCTACAGAAAGCCCTGTTTAAATCTATTAACTGCTGCCTACAATACCAGTTGATATGAACATGTGGATATAATTCTATTTCCTTTAAATCTCATAAGCTCATTTAGAGTGGAATTGCTGATCTTTGAAGTTCAGTGCTAAATATGCCTTTTTCTTTCCCACTGGCCAGAGTTTTCAGATGAGGAGGCATTTATTAGAACACAACATATAATGTCCATTTTTTTAATAAAACAAGATGAACCTTACCCCCATGTGAACATAGCTAAAGTGGTTTCGGAGATGTATTTTCATCTGTGTGGTAGTTTGAAGTGCATGGAAAAAACCTACCTACACTTGGATAGTGTTGCTTAAAAAAAAAAGTAACTTAGAAGAGAATTCCTACAATATAACTGTAGTGCCAGAAGTGATGGGGAGGTGAGTGAGTGGGTTTTGGTCTGGGTTTTTTTTTTTTTGTTGTTGTTGTTGTTGTTTGGTTGGGGGTTTTTTGTCAGTTTTTTTTGTTTGTTTGTTTTGGTTTGTTGTTTTTTTTTTGTTTGCTTGCATGCTAGTTTTAAGCAAGGTCATTCTCTTTTCTTAAAGAGAAACAGTTTTGTATCTACTGCTGAATTAAGCAGAATGGATTATATTAAAATATATATAATATGTTAATAGTGGCTGACTTTCAGCCACTGCAGTGATATGAGTAAGAAGTTTAGATAAAACACTTGACTAGATGCACACATAGCATTAATTCTCTATTTACATTTCTTACAGTTCTTAAATATAGTGGATAAAATAGTCCTAGCTGGTATTAGGTGACAGTTTGTGTCCATTGCTCTTTTCCTCTGTATGGAGGCATAAGGTCCAGGTGAAGAGTTACAATTGGAATATTTAAGCTGAACTAGAGATTGTCATTGTAAAGGGTTAGTCTTTCCCAGTGCTGCCATATTAAGCCTTTTAGTTAGAACAGTTTTATATATATATATTGGCCACAGTTTACATTATGAAAATAATGCTCTGTGGGTTTGATTATTTTTTTTATTCTGAAGGGTCAGTTTTCATCAAGTCCTATTCAGGGAGGAACGAGAGCTTATAGTCTGGGAAGCATAACCAGTCCCCCATTTTCAGAGGGGTCTCCTGCACCTAATGGTTCTCCTGCTTTTTCACCAATTGCTTTTCACATAAGAAAAACGCCACTCTCAGGTATGATTTAATTGTATATGTATTACTTGATCTTGAGTACTATATTTTTATTATAAAAACTTTGAAATTCTTAGTGGAACGTTTTTCTGTTTGGAGATGAGTTTCTGTGTTTGGCTGACCAGCAGTCTCCCGTATAACACATCAGCTGTTCAGTAGTGAAATATGTGAAACAATGAAATATTTATGCTTGCAATTTATCAGCTAGGGAAAATACTTCAGAAGAAGGCATTGAAACCCAATAAGAATGAAGAAAAGTTAAAAGGGTTAATTTAATCTAGTGTAGGAGGGGTTTTAAAGTCACGTGCCTGAATTCATTTGGGTAACAATTCTGATTTGGCCCAGCCAGAAGCATTTTAATGTCAATGGGCAAAGAATGTTTAGCTTGAGCTTTCAAATCATGCCATCGTGAGGATTATTTGAAATGAAATGACTAATTAAGAAATCACAAACTTTTTGTGTCCTTATTGCTCTAGAAAAAGTCACTGTTTCATGCTGTATGCATACCTGGTAAGGATTAGTGCCTTGTTCATACATGATTGCACACGTTTGGCATGATGATACACATGTGTATACTTGACTTTTACATGTTTTGATTAATGATATTTTACACCATTATATATGGAGATTGCACAGGAGTTTTCTCACTTGTTTGATCTTAAACTTCATTGCTACCAAAAATTTAAATTGCTGTAGATTGTGTATTGACATTCATTTAGGAAAAAACAAATGGGGGACTAATGGACTACACTAAACAAGCCTTCACCCATTTCCCTTTGAATACTGTATAGTAATGACATTTAAAAATACAAGGTGTCCAATACAGCAAACCATATCATAGAAAAGAAATTTGGTGGGATAAAAACTTGCCTTTACCATGGTTGCTGAAATGTTTGGGTGGTGGGTTTGGTTTTTGGAGTTGCTTGTTTGGTTGGGTTGGGAGGCAACAGTCAGTAAAATACTCTGTAGTCGACTATAAATTATTCAGTGGACTGCAGGGCCTTGAGGATGATGGGTTTTTCTGTGAGATATCAGGAGAAGTTAAATTTTGCTCATTTTTTTTCAGACCAAAGAAAATTTACATTTCGTTCTCCAGATGTTCCTTCTTCCTCAAGTAGAATGACACCCCCCAGTACAAGGAGTCCTTACATAGATGGTTGTTCTCCAATTAAAAATTACTCTCCTATGAGACTTGGAGCCTGTAGAGGAACTGCCCAATATCAGACTTCTGTCATAAGAATACCAATTGCAGTTGAGAACCATGATGAGGAGGAGGAAGACAAGGAAAACACTTCTCCAGCAGAAGCTCGGTTCTCAGAAATGGATAATGGAATAAACTTACATGAGGAAGACAGTGATACTTTTGCACGTGGTACACATCTCCTGGTGGCAACTGTGTCTATTGCACCAGATCACTCAGAAGGTTGTCATCAAAGGTTGTCATCATTTCAGGATATAGAAGGCTTAAAGGAAAATAATACTGTAGACATGGCTGATGCAGCTGAAGTGTCAGAGGAAAACACTTGGATGAAAGAAACAATTGGCAGTAGCAATACACCAATGACCAGCTTTATGACAGGCATTACTTTCAGTATTGAAAGCTCTCGCATGTGCATGTCACCTCTTGCAGAAAGCAGTGCAATTCCTTGTGATAACAGTAGTATTCAGGTGAAAATACTTTTTTGTTTCTTTGTAAAACAGAGCTCAACATAACTTGGAAAACATGTACTAATCTGGAAGTAATTGTTATTTTCTCTTATTGGATATGATGTACAGGCGGTATTGTAACTTTTATCCTTTCCCTTCATCCCCTCTTTCAGTGGAGTTAGTAATTTTTGTGTTGCTATGTACATTAGTATAATTAACTTGATCCAAACTATTGCCAACAGACGTGGTTACAATTTGATTTTATTAACCAGTCATAGTTGGTTTGTTGGAGTAAATTCTACTAATCAAATGCAAATCATATGAGATATCTGAGGGATTTGTTTTAAATGACAGTACATTTTTCAAGCCCTGCTTTTTGATTTCAGGTGGACAGTGGTTACAATACACAGACTTGTGGAAACAGCATTATGGATACTGCAGGGGCTGAAAACAGTTGCAGAGAAAATGATGTGAACACTATCGTGTTTCAGAATAAATCTCAGCTGCTTAGAACAAAGGTAGGAGTTGTGGTACAAAAGTGATAGGCTGCCCATCTAAAGCATCTGTTCCCCATTTTATTTGGTTTCAGGAAGCCTGGGGGAAGAGACTATCAGACAATAATAAAGATGTTAATGTAGTGTCATTTCAGAGACTATGTTGAATAAATGCAGGACAAGTATCTTAACCTGGCAAAAAAATTACTGTTTTGTGATAAAAGTAAAGGGTTTTTTGGAGGAAACTGAGATACATGCATGAATAGTGAGTCTGTTCATGACTATTGTAGTCTGTCTCTAATTTTTGTTTCTTTTGTTCTTGCTACTTCATTTATGGCTAAGTTTTAAACTTGTGCCTGTGGAGAAGGACATTTCTGGGGAAAATTCTCTGCTGCCAGTTTTTGTAAACTTAACATCCAAGTCCTAGATTATACCTGGCATGCTGACTTGCTGGGGAACTTTCTGCATGGATACAGTCTTTTTACAAGCCCTTTGAGGACCTATCTGAAAAGCACATTACAAAAGATAATACATACCTAGCAAAGCTCCTAACCCCTTGATCTTGTTACTGATAGGAAAGATTTGTACTTCTTCCAGATAATCGGAAGCAAGGCTAGTTTCTTTGGAGAAGAGAGCAAAGATCATCTCCTCTCAGTAATTATAGTCACACGGTGCTACAAACGTAGTAGTTTATGGTCTGCTATGTCTTCAAAGTCCTTCAAGGGGACACAGTACTGACCATTAGTACCAGATTATTAAAAACACTCAAGTAAACCCATTCAGCCCTAACTTCACTTCTGGATGTGACATGCTAAAAGCCACTTCTCTGCCAGCGGGAAGTGCTGGCTGATGGTGTCTTACAGACCACTGGCATCAAATTTTAAACTCTGTTCATTTAAGACCAGGACAAATGTGCCCTTACAAGAACAATAGATATTTTGTCATTAACTTCTAAAAATCCTCATCTAAGATCCTGCTCTGGTCCCCTTGTTGGACATGGATTTAATGTGTGCAAGTACTTACCAGAATCACTTGTCTGGTATCAAACCTGTCCTGGAAGAACTTGCCAATGTCATGAAGCTGCTTTTTTCCAGTGTTAGTCTTTGAGCTGCTGGGTCTTGACTAAGCCAAATTTTACATTTTAGATTAGGAGTAACGTGTGAAGGCATTAAGTGCTTCAGTCAGATCTTAAATCTGAGAATCCCCAGGGAACAAAAAGAAAAAATTACAGACATTGCTGGCTGAAAGATTCAAGTCAGGCTCATTCAGACATTCACGTGAGCCTTGAAATGAGGTATTTCTTGCAGACAGCATGTTTCAAAGATCTGTGTAGAGAAAACGTGTTACTTCATTTCTTTCTCATTTCAGACGGGTAGAGTTGGTACTTAAGGTACTTACTATACTTGAAATTTGCAGTTAGTAATATTGGATCTTGGTTTTTTGGAGAATTTCTGTTTAAATGGTTTTAAAACTTTTTCTTTTTCACATAGGAGTGTTCTGTTTTAAGCCATAAGGACAATCAGTTGCTGAGAACAAAATCTCCAGAGAAGCAATCCTGTTTTCAAAAAGCCAAAACACACAGCACAGTATTTGGTCAAAATGCAACTTGCAATATTTCTGCTTGGAAACATAAAAATGAAAATCAAGTTCAAGGATTTCACAAAAGTGGTATGTAGTTTTCTGATGGGAGAACTTAATCTGTGGTTTCTAATGAATTGTTATACATATGATCTCAATTATCTGGATTATATATACTATTTTGCTTTTATAATGCAAATGTAATAAACTGGTATATATTAAGGGAGTTTTTAAATCATGTGGGATTTTCAGGTCTTACTAAGAGATTTATTTGTGTCATTAAGTGATCCTTTTTGAAAATTAAAGTGTCTAGATTTGGTACAGAGAAACAACAGTGCTTTTTTCAGAATTGTATTTGTTTTGTGACTAGGGTGGATTCCATGAGCAGCCTAGGATAACTTGCATAGGAACCAGTGTATCTGTAAAATCACTTATATTTTAAGATTTGTCCCTCCTAAAGGCGTGAGGGAAATTCTTCTTTATGGGAAAGAAAAAGTGGAAGGGATATTAGTGTGGTTTTGGATTGCTTTTCTTCAACAGATATACTGTGTGGCTTCATAAATACTACCACTAGTACCAAGAGTAAGTCACTGGATAGGAGTGAACTGGTGGGGTGTGATGAGAGCAAAGGCCAAGTTTAGTTCTCTTGGAAATATAAAATGAGCTTCATGTCAGAAGAAGCTGTTTAGTACTTCTCTGAACAGCTTTTTCCTTGGTTTGACAGAAATCTGTGATGTTAGGTTTAAGTAAAATCTATTATTGGGTACCTTAAAATTAAAAGATAAGTGTTGTTGCTTTGTTAATTGTATTAGTACTAAACTTGGATTTGATCACCTGACACTACCAGTGTCTCTGAAGAACACTTCTGTCTGAATTGATGCTCTGGTACTCTTTGGAAGGAACCTAAAGAAGGTGCAATAAGATTCATTGGTCTCAGTACTATCACTAAGAAAATGGTGCAGCCTTTCTTCTAGAAAAGTAAACCATTATACTTTTACTTCACTCTTATGCTTAATTCCTAGTATTATTATGTTGCTTAAAGAAATTACCAAAATATTTAGATAAATCTTTAAAAATATAATTAATTTTTGCATGCCTTTTATTTATTACCAAAAGTATTAATAATTAAATTTCAAGAAAACCATAAATGAATTAAAATGATGTATTGAGAGGGGGGTCAGAAGCCCACAACTCCCTTTCTGTAATCAAGTCAGATTTAGTTGAATTTGCTTGTATTTGTTTAAAAGAACCTTCTGGAATTTATAAATGTGAATAGGGGGAAAAATGTATGTGGTAATCTTGTGGAGCTGGTGACCAAGAGGGAAAGAAGACATAAGGGATACACTGGTATTTCTGGGCTCTGTTTATGTAGAGCTCTAGTAAACTTTGTTGGACTAATGAAAAAGAGAAGGCCATTCTAACAAGTGTTCCAGATGAAGCAGTCTTCCTCTCTTTTCATAGCAAGGATATCCCAGGGTACTGGATGGAAGTTCTGCTTTCTGTTCTATTCCACAACCCACAGAGAAACTTGTACCAAGGTGACGGACAGTGCCTGATGAGCAGCTATTGGCACACTAGGCCTGAAACCTATTGGTCAGATCTGAATTTGAAGGCAAGACAGCATTTTAAAAAAATTTTAAAAAGGGGAGGTGTGAACAGAATCTCTTGGCATTAAAATCAATGTGTTAGACCTGAGAGTTGTGTGTTGTTTGAATAGAACACTTCTTGAAATACTTTCATTAATAATTTCCTAGTGAAGGCTTTCTGAAAAGCATATATAAGAAAAAGGGAAACATCTGTCTGCATCACTTGTAGTTCTCACATTGCAAAAATAAATGTTAAAATTTTACTTTAGAAATCTAATGAGCAAACATGATGTGTATTTTTACTCCTGTAGCAGTTTAATTACTATTTCTGTAATGCATGGGGGATTGACAGTAATGGAATCTAGTGTTGTATATTAGTTCCATTATCTTCAAACAGTGCTCTGCTAGAAGCTGGAAATACACTGAATTGGTAACTGTTAAGGAATGAATTTTGGTAAAAGTAGGAGATGATCTCAGACTTCTGGAAAACTAATTTTATAGAATAGGACCTTCAAAATGTTTTAGCTTTAGCATCCAAGTTTGGTCACTCAAAAAAAGCAGGATACAATTTGCCTGAGTTATGTATGACCTTGTGTCATTTATGTTTCTCATGATAATTTTTACAACAATCAATCAAAGGGACTGTAAAAAGGACTTATTTTTGTAATTGTGATTACTAAAATAGTAATGTAAATTTAATGAATTTTAAGCAGGGTAGCCCAAATTATGCTTCTGAATTTTTGAGTTGTGTGTGTAATTTAAGATTTGGTTTTACTTTTTAACTAAGATTTTGATTATTTTCATAATATGTTAAATGGTCAGAGGCTTTTGAAGTATTCACAAGTAAAAAAGCAATCCCTAAAGTATTTAATTTCATCCTGTATTAATATTTTCTTAAAGCTAAGAAAATAGTAAGAGCAGAAATGGGTGAATGTGATAAATGATTTAAGGATGCCCCCACCCCGACTGCCTGTATTTTTTGTCCTGTTTTGTAGATTTCAGTCAGATAGGAAATATTTATTTTATGAAACATGCCTATTTTTTTATTATGTTTGTACAATTGATTTGTAGAAGAAACCTGCTGTGCAAATTACCATGGAAATCACTTGACCATTTTATTTCTGTAGTTGTTCTTAATGAATTGGTTGGCAGACATTGCACAAAACGGTCATTGTTTACATGTAATTAACATCAGTAGTTTTAATGAGAGTCCTTTAACATGTGTAATGGTAAACTGAGTAATGAAACATAATAAAGACATTTGATTAATACCTATGTTGTTAAATTACTTCTTTCAGTTCTGAGGTGCTAAAGAGAATGCACAGAAGTGCTGACTTCTATCAAACTCTCAAACCTTCCTTAAGGCTATTAACAAGAAACTCTACAATCATTTCTTCACTTTGCAGAAATATTTATTTTCGCCCACAGGACAAAGGTGTAGATATACATGATTTTAAAATTTGTTCTGCATTCATCATCATAAAAAAGTAGCTTTAAAAAAATTCTTTACAGATTATTAAAAAGTGTATTTAAAAAAGTAAATAAAACCTGCTTCTAGCTTTTTTTTTTTTTACCCATAGGGAAAATTTTGTAAATGCAATTACTTGTAACTTCTTAACTTTTATTTCCAGCTATTTTTGTCGCTTTTTCTTTTTCTCTGGTTCTTCCTTGCTGCTTGCCTCTGCAGAGAGACTTGCATGCATATCATTTCCTAATATCTAAAGTAAGAAAAAAACAGAAGTCAGAACATTTTAATTCAATTTTGCTATCCTAGTAAAACTGGAGTTTACTTGTACAGACCTTTTACAAACACTGTGCCAACATCAGAAATTTCTGAGTTAGGTAATCACTTAAACGAGGGTCTATCATCTTAGCACAATCAGAGGTAGAGCACTCACCTGAAATAAAAGCTGAAAAAGGCAAAGAGAGCAACAGGACTCCTCCTGACAAAGCCAGCTGATTGTTAGCACCTCAGCCATCAGCTTTCATTAGCCTTACTTTGTGTTTTCAAAGTGTCCCTCAGACTGGAGTCATGGCCTCAACAGAAGCTCTTGAAAAGCTAAAGTTGGTGAGCACAAGTAGAGGGCAGCTCAACATGTCAATGTGTATCAGAACACACAGGCTCGTCTCTGCTACAATTTTTTATTTTCTAGCCCCAGTTTTTGAAATCACAGGGATTCCCCTCAACCCAAGCTGAGGGATGGATAGATCAGAGCAGCTCTGCTGCGAAGGACTCGGGGATGCTGGTGGATGAGAGGCCGAACATGACCCAGCAATGTGCACTCACAGCCCAGAAAGCCAAACGTGTCCTGGATTGCATCCAAAGCATGGCAGCAGGGACAGGGAGAGGATTCTGACCCCACCTGCAGTGCTGCATCCAGCTCTGGTCCCAGCAGAGGAAGGATGTGGACCTATTGGATTGAGTTCACAGGAGGGCCAGAAAAATTACCAGAGGGCTGAATGAAACAGCTCTCCTGTGAGGAAAGGCTGATAGAGCAGGGTTGTTCAGCCTGGAGAAGAGATTCTAGGGAGACCCTTGAGCAGCCTTCCAGGACCTGAAAGGGGAGCCTACAGGAAGGCTGAAAAGGCACTTTTCAGAGTGCACATCATCCAGAGACCGGAAAGGGGGAACTGGCTTCCCCCTGCCCCCACTTGAAAGAGGGTAGGTTTAGTTTAGTTTAGGTTTTAGGAAAAAGTGCTTTATTCTGAGTGATGAGGCACTGGAACAGGTTTCCTAGAAAGGATGTGGATGCTCCATCCCTGAAGTGTTCAAGGCCAGGCTGGCTGGGTTTTTGAGCAACCTGATGTCATGGAAGGTGTCCCTGCCTATGGAATTGTGGAACTGGAACTAGATGATCGTTAAAAGGTCCTTGCAACCCAAACCATTCTATGGTTCAAGCTCATAAAACATCTCAAAAATCAGAACATATTTACATGATTTCTCAAGGAAAAAAAAAATCATGTTTGATTGTATAAACAGAAAGAAGCACTTGCTTATTTTGGGTTGTCTTTTTCCTCTGTGGTAAGGGATACTCAATTGATGCAACCATCTGTTTACCAAGAAAGTTACATGTACGTTATTCTAAGAGCACCATTTTGTAATGTCATGCAAAATACTTCTCAGGCCTGAAGTGTGAGAGCAAGTGAAACTCCCTGTGTCCAAAATGCCCAAAGAAGCTAGAACTGAATAGTCTTGAGACTAAGAGACAGTTATTAGGACATTAGAGTTCAATTTTGCTATCCTAGTAAAACTTGAGTTTACTTGTACAGACCTTTTACAAACACTGTGCCATTGACACTCAGCAATTATACAGAACTGAGCATCACAGTTACAGTGTAGTTCACTATAATAATGAGACCATCCTACCAAATTTGGGCAGATTTTTAGAGGAACATCTAATTACAGAACTGTGTAATTCAATACATTACTTCAGCAAATCATTATCATTCCCAACAGTGGAAATATCCTGATGGGCCCAGAACAAAAGTTTAATTTAGAAGGCTCTATTTTTTTCAAAAACCAGTGAAGGCAGACCTGTGTTCTACTGAGAGTGAATATGAAGCAGTCATTACAAGCTGCTGCTAAATTATGTCTTTTCTTCTGAGTTAAATTTCAATTTTACCAAATGATGATTTTTTAACATTACTGAAGGATAATATAGTTCTAAGAATTTTGTGCCTTACCTTGGGTTCCACCAAGACCATCCGCATTTTCTGATGTTGGATGTTGGAATCATCTAACATAACATTCACTTTAACTTTATCAAACACACATAATGTTGTGTCTTCCACAGTAAGTGATGGCACCTGAAAGTTCAAATTTTGTATAAATACGATTTGCAACAGCTTATGTTTTTATACAAAGAAGTACCTTTGTATGAAAATAGCACTGTTACATGTAAATAAGCCAAAAATTACTATAGTGAATATTCAGTGTTGTAGTATGTGATACATACATTTTCTGCAGTAATTAATCACATAACTAGATGTCAGTACTATTACAGAAAGAAATTCCTGTCAGAACCTACTTATTTAGACTCACAAAGACTATAGTGGCATTCATTACTACTAGAGATTAATGAACTTGCATTTAGAAAACCCTCTCTTACCCTTCTATATCCAACAAGAATAGAATTTAGTCATTCTGCTTGCTTAACAAATCAAAAAATAAAGGTGTTTAAGAGCAAACTTTAAGAATAATAGTAAGAACATACCTCACTGTTGTACTCCAGTTTTGGTGTTGGTTTATCTTTTTCTTCAAAGAAGACTGTTCCTTCTAACCCATACTTGGGAATCAGAACCACTATTGCATTTTTTCTTACAAATAATATATATGCATCTTCATTTACTACTCCCTTGGTTTTGAAGAACAGCTGTAACAAAAACAGAACACACAAATAAGGAAAAAAAGCACTAGAACATTCTCTTCTGAATTACAAATACACTATCTCAGAAAAATAAAACATTCAAATACACAGCTATACTTAGTGATAATTACACAGCATATCCTGAAAGCAGATTTTTAAAAAATCTTATAAACAATTTATAACATTACTGTAGGATTAAGCACTCATATTTATAAAAGCACAAAACTAAAGAATCCCCAAGATGCCACTCTGAATTTTTCAGAACAAGCAAAATGTTTTAAGCTTTTTGTTAGAAGCATCCCTCAGCCTTTATAATTTCTGCACTCTGGTTTGGTTTTGCCCTAGCAGTGTCTATAGTTGAACATAACATCTCAGAACTACTTACCTGTGTATGGAATGCCACAGAGGCTCTTTGCGCATATTGTGCCATTTTATGTCGGTAATTGAGATTTTTACACATCTCTGCCAGTTTGTGTTTATCTGTGAGGTCTGGGTAAGTACTGTCTGCTCCTATGGCCACTGCCAAAAGCCGATGGACTATGATATCAGCATACCTGCAAAGATGAGGTTAAAATAATCAGTGGCATAGTAAGACATAGTTTTCAAATTTAATAAAAAGGTTTCTGAACATATGTTTGTTTTTGTGAATCTTAAAGATTTAAGTTTTTGGAATAATGATGGTGTGGTAGCAACTCCCTCTATTCAGCATCCATCTCTTTGCTGACCAAAGATGCACTGCAGAGCCAGAATACTTGCTAAGATAAATTCTTCATTGTGCCAGAAAAAGAAACAAAGTTGAATTTTTGGATTGAAGAATGATCTTTCACCATGGCCAACTAAGAAAATCCTTCTTTCCTTTCCCATTAAATTAGACAAATTTTGTGAAGAATAGTATCTCAATGCCACAGATCTGCAAAGCATAATCACATTTGAATTTCTTGTTACATAACTTATTCAGCAAGAAACATTTTAATACATCTGGTATTTCAGCGAGGAACTTTTTAATACAACTGGTTAGAACTAAAATTTAGCATTTGGACTCCTACAAGTTCTAAAATTAAATCCATAATTTGTATCCATAAAATGTATCCATAAAATTTTATGGATCCATTGTATCCATAAAAATGCATACAAATTTTAATTCACATCCAAGATTGGATTGGATTGGATTTCATTTGAAATGTTTCTCAGGAGCATGATAACAATTGTTTTCTTCGAAACTTGGTGACTTCTTGGTCAGACGAAAAAACTAAAGTACCTTTCCAAGAAGTATGATTTCATTGCATGCAACAGCTACCAATAGCAATACCAATACCAACAGCAAGTTCCCAATTACCAGTGTTTTCATATGGAAAATTCAGCCTCCGCGAAATTTAAACACAGTTTCAATCTCAAAAATGACTGAGCAAACTCTGTCTCAGTCTCTGGCTAAGACTACTGCTGACTGACCCCAAAGTGCATTTCTATGCCAGACGTGCATTAGAGATATATTCCTATTGTATTTTTTTTTAATGTTACTAAACCCTAGGAGCTGTGGACAGTAAACCTGTGAGTGTACATAAAGATGGACTGCCACATAAGTCACTGCTGTTTCAACTGAAATCTAACCCTGAACAAAAACTTTTTTTTTTTAATGGACAACACCACCATTTCTTCACAAATAAATCACTTCTTTCCTCTCTGAAACGTTTGTAAAATACAAGTACCTTCTAATAGGTGAGGTAAAGTGAGTATAAATAGGTGAGGCTAAACCATAATGATGAAAATCATTATCCATTCCTGAGCAGAAATAAACAGCTTGCATCATGCAGCGAGTGGTCAAAATTCGCAGCAGTGTATTTAGGTAGGGGAATGTAGGAGATTCAGCTTTGTCTAATGATTCAGCTAGAGCTTTTGCTGAATCTGTCTTAATTTCCAAATTCTGAAACAAAAGAAAAGAAACAAAAAAGGTCAAGTATTACTAGCAAATATTAAGAATATAAACAGAAATGTAACAGCTATATCTAGGATAATCCTAGCAACTGGCACAAGTATAGCAGCTAGTAACATGATGGAATGCTACTACTACAAAAGCAAACAAACAAAATCCATGCACAGGTCCTTCCCTCATTATTACTAGTGCGCTATGCAAAATCAAAATGCTGAGTCAACCTAGAATTCAGAAAAGACACCCATTCTGAACTAAGAAATACTTTATGCCAATATTAGTGAGGCTTTATTTCCTTTGGTTTTATTCTTTTATCCCTTTATTAAATCAGAAAGAATGTAAAAAAAAAACCTCATGTATTTATGTCACACAAAGATTCTCATCCAAGCACAAGGTAAGTTTTTATGGTATTTCTTCTGCAAAATTATTATAATGTATACTTGGAAAAGTAAAATGTAAAACTAGTACAGTGTATGACATTTTCTCCCGGTTTGTCAGCGCTCCCTGAAAAAAATCAGGTAGTATGAAAATACATAATGCATTTTTAACTTCCAGAAACAAAAGGTAAATTTCATCACATGACCAGCTGAATGCTCTTTCCATCACATACAGCACTGACAATAAAGTAGGATCCAGAGATCAAATTATGCCTGTATTATGGTAAGACAATTGCATTTTTATTAAAAAAGTATAAACACAGCATATTAATACCTAATTGTGATGGTTGTGTCAAAAGCAGTAAAAAAGCCACTTTGGTTTATTTAAAAGCATGTTCACCTATGCACAGGAATTTAGCTTTCCAAATAAAACAGTACTTTAAAAATAATTTTCAGAACACAAACTGTATGTGATCCAAAGCCAAAAACTGGCTCAAAATCACATATGACTTTGTGAGGAGAAACAGTCACAGCTCACAAGTGCTACAATATAAGACTTAAGAGAGTGGTATGTTTTCTTTACCTAAGAAAGGTTTTAGAAAGCACACCTTCCTTTCACCTAGAGGTACAACTATCCTGCTACAAATACCAGGGATTTCAAAGTGTAGCTGATACATTTTTAAAATACTGCTTTCCAGCCCTTACTCCTAGAAAAGTGGCCAACCAGAAAGAAAATACATCTTTTCATAATTAATTCACTTAATTATCATGGTAAAAACTTGCCTTGGACTTTGCAGCCTTTACAAGGATGTCATAATTTGATGGGGGAGGAGCAGGATGTTTCCGGAGCAAGGCAAACTCTGGGAACTCATCATAAATTTTTTGTGCTACAGAAATATTGGCAAGCAGCATGAACTCTTCAACCATGGAATTTGTCTCTCTATCAAGATAAATATTTTATATTGTTAGAAAAGCATTAGACATTAACTTTGAGTGCCTAATGAAGAAACATTCCACCATCCTAACAATGTTATGTAATATTAACTAGTGGTTTTGAACATTTATACAAGTAGGCAAGCAATTTTAAGACTAAAAACAATGCTTAGTAAGCTTCAAATGCTGAGTCAAAAGAAAAAAAAATGAAATATTCTAAACACTAAAATAATGGAAAATGCTCATTAAAATGCCTGAAAAAGCCAACATATAAACCTCTTGACTTCTTCTTAAAAAGTTCACATATGCAGCATAGAGTTGAAGACTCGCTAAATAAATACTACAGTAAAATAGAGGAATTCCCTTTCTGACAATCAGCTTGACCAAAGAAGTTGTGGATGCTCTATCACTGGAAGCATTCAAGCACAGGCTGGGTGGGGCTTTAAGCACCGTGGTCTAGTGGGAAGTGTCCAGGCCCGTGGCAGGGGCGTTAGAACTAGGCAGCCTTCCAAGGTTCCTGCCACATCAAACCATCCTCTAATTCTATGATGGCCCTGCACTATTACAGGAATTTTGTAAACCCTTAAATGTTGCTACTTAAACACGTCTTTAATTCCATCCCTACCCTGAATTAACTAACAAATAAAATGCATACTTAAGCTCCTTAGTCTGCAGATCAATAGGATCGTGAGTTTCACTGTCCATATGGAAACGAACTTCTGGTGACGCAAGTGTCAAGGCTCTGCAACATAGTTAAGTGGTATTAAAAAATTACAGTAAAGCAGACAGAGCAGCTGAGCTGCAAGCCTGTAATATCATCTGGGGTTACCATGACACTGTAATTTAAAAGTAGCAGAAATTAAAAATAAAAATGTGTAATGTTCAAATTTGCAAGAAATGTCAAGCAAATACACACCATAGAAGCTCCTAAAATTCCAAATGCTACTCCTCTAGTTGTGCTTTGATGACTCTGTGAGATCCATATTGATGGATCTTGAAGAAAAAGTTAATATCCCAAGTTTATATATTTTGGGAAATTATGATCAGCATTCTTGTGCAAATTAAAATGGCAAACTACTTCTCTTTCACAAGACTTTCACTAGAAAAATGGACACAGAACCATAATATATTTTGACAGCAAGAACAGTGAGAAAAAAAGGTGGGGGAAAAGGTAACAGGTGCACTACATGGCTTACCCATTATCAATTCTTTTCTTCTTCAGAATTTTTGCTAATTTGTTTAGTCCACGTAGGCTGGTAGTAATATCATCATTCATAGTTACTGAATCAATTCTCATCTGTGCTTCAGCATATGTAAGAGAAGCCTTGAAGAGGTTAAAAAAAACAGACATCATGATACAAAATTGAACACTAAAATAAAATACAGTTCTTTCTGTCTTGCAGAACATGTAGCTTGCTGTCGTAACTTGGTTCACAATAATACAAAGCTTTACATTCAATACCTAAATGCCTGTTATTCACAAAGAATAATGGACAAATGAGAACAGATCTATCTCAGATACTAAGATATACCAGGCATTTACAGTGTGGTTTTTTTTTTCTGCTCATCACATGTGTTTTATACATTGGAAGTCTAATTTTCAGAAATATATTGAACATCCACAGAATCCACTGAATTTAACTGATTAGCTGGTATGTATCAGCCATGTCGTAAATGCATCATACACACAGTAACTGCACACATAAACAATGCATCCTTAAAAGCGGAGAAGAACACTGAAGAATCAAACATTTTCTTTATTTTTAGTATTTCAGCACTATCTTCTAATTCTAATAAAATACGAATAATTAATCCAAAAGAAAACTTTATTATCAAGTTTGTTGATCATTGTTTTTATAATACAGTGTACATCTTTTTATTTCAGAATTATAGTAATATTTACATGACTTACCCTGGAATTAATAATACTCTTTGTAAATCTGGTTTTTAGAATTTCAGCCTTATGGTTCATTTCCCATATGCATGAAAATGCAAGCCTGAGAGGGAGAGAGAGAGAGGAGGGGACAATCTGTTAAAATCCCTACATAAACCACAGTAGTTTCTTGCCAGGATCAAAGTGTGGGTCATATACATTTACCTGTCCACATTAGATCTCAGAGAGCATAAGTTGGAACTAAGTAGCTCTGGAACCATATCAATCCTCTGCAAAGTAAGGAATAAAATAAGATAGTGTTTTAACTTCCTGATTTTCAATATAATAAAAGCTTGGAGATTTTTTTTTTGGCCAAAAAAAGAAAAAAAGTAAGCCACTTTAAGAAAATTAATTCCAAGATTCATTTTAGTTACCATCTTTTTAGTACCAGTGATTTCTGAAAAGAAATCATGGTGTGGAAGAAATAACCAGAACTAAATCTATAGCATTAATGAATGCAAATCACAGGAACCTTCAGAGATTTAGCAATCACAAAAACCAATGGAAAAGGCAAAACTGGGCCACTTCTTCAATTTCAGATTGAAATTAGAACAGTATTCCACTTTCAGAACCACATGCTAATAATGCTTCAAACCAGAGTTGAATGGGATATTGCCCAGATAGTGATTTTTAACAGATAAACCAGAAAATAAAATTGTCTTAGACAAACGGTCTACTTCTTTTTTCCTCCTAAGTTCAGAGAGAATATCTCCACTCCCAAGAATTAAAAGAGCAAAGCAATGAATATCCAACCACTTAATCACACAAGAAGCTGTAGAAAAGAATTACTTTTTCACACAGATACACTGTTGTTCCTCTTTTTACTGACTCCTCATCCAAAGCATTTCCTGGGCGAATAAAATGACTGACATCTGCAATATGTACACCAACCTAAAAAAGAAGCATCACGTTATGCACCTCATGAAAGAGAAACAGTTTTCAGAGTGAAAGAAACTTTCCCACATTTTTACAAACCGATTTATCCATTCCCAGTTCCTTTCAGCAGTTCCCACATTTCACAATAAGAATAGTTTAAACCTATCACACTGATATTTAAAAAGTGAACAGTTGCAGCAATTATTCAAAAAAAGGGCATTTATACACTTAGGGGAAAGTTATATTCATGGCCAATGCAGATTTTCTTTGAGGGCCCAATTAACCTCTTTCATGTTCTTCAAGACTCACTGCAAACTGCTTGTTGCTTTTCTGTTTGCTGGACTTTCTAGTCTGGCACACCCTGCTATTACAATTCCAATTTAATTTCGAAAGAAGACAAGCTGACTGAATCAGATATAAGGGAGTACAGAGCTGGTGTTAATCCTGTAGCTTTTTAATGCCTGTTTAAAAATAAACTAGTAACTCCACAGGCATTGCAGCAGTAGCTTACTTTTTTCTTTTCCTTATCCTAGCTGTAAATATCCTTGTTTATACTACTTAGATAAAGCAGTAAATAAATTTTATGTTAAAGTCTCATGCCAAATGAGGATAAACCAGGGTGAATTTAGAAGACACTAAATTCCCACTTTTAACACTGATCTGATGCAAATCTACTCCCTTTATTATTACCATCTTGCAGCTGTGCAAACACCATTAATTTATTTATAACAGATCTGGAGCTTTGCACACATATTTGTAAAATAAAAGGAAGAAATAGTAAATAAATTACTAGATTGATACAATACCTCTAGATTTCCATTTCCTATTTCTCTGCAATGCAATGCATCATCAATATCTGTACAACCAGGAGGATCAACACTACAAACATTCAGATGCCTTAAGTCCTCCCTGTGTTTCATATCCTGAAATTTAAAAGAACCAAGAAATTGTTTTCAAGAACACCTTCCTTTTCCAAGTAAAAGTGATCATTTGAGAAAGGTACATTATGTAAGATTTTCCCCAGCAACCAGGTATTTTCAGAATGTTTATTTCGTTTTGGGCGGTTTGTTTGTTTTATGACAAGATCAAAACAGATATGCAGAAACTACAGTAATGGAAAAAACAACACAGAAGATTAAGTACTATTTTTTTTTTGTTTTATAGAAATGAGGAAGAGAATCAGAACACAACCACAGTTTCATCACAATCTTAGAATTAGCACGATGAGGAATTGAGATTTTTTCAAGTAAAATTTTGACTGATGGCCAGCTGAATGACTTGTCTTGGATATGACTGCTCTGAAGTCTACCTTTCTAAGGCTTAGACGTCTAGATAATTGAAAGGAACTCGACACTTTTTAAGTATCTATCCTTGCAAAATAGCTCTCTCTCTCCTTTGCAAAACAACTTCTTTTATCTTTCTATTCTTTAACACAACCTGTAGTATCACCTTCATCTTAAAATATTTATCTCCAACGAATGCAGTTTTAGCCAAAATGCAAAAACTTGAAGAGGTCTTGTTTCCACAGGAAATCCAGCTGAAAGTTCCCACTAAGACAAAACAGTCCTGAACAAGATTTCTTGTCTATTTCTGGTGCATTGGGACATTCTAGAATGTCAGTTTGCATTGAAGGGGAAGGCACAGTAATTACTACAATAATTTACAAATCATTACCTCTTCTGTAATGCTCCATGGCATTTTTGGTAGGAAACTAAGGACAGCCTGAGAAAAAGCCTGGTGAGGAACATCATGTTCAAGCAGAAGAACTTCTGTCTCTGTCTCTTTATCTCCAGCGCTTCCCAAATTCTTTACAAAATGACCCTGAGGAATTATACAGATACATACACACACACATATATCAAGCAATACCATTTATCCAAAAGTAAGTATTTAATAAGATTAACCCTTAGGTTATTCTTGTATTAAACTACATAGTAGAAGCAATCTTTTTGAATTTGGTTAACTTTCTCATCTTTAAGAGAAATTTAATTTTAAACATTTATTTGATGCAGTAAATCTGAACCGAGTCCATCCAGACTATTTTCTTAGAATGGGTCTAAATTCTTCACAATTAAGACTCCAAAACTTATAGATCATTGTTGGAGGAAGGAAAACCACTGCTGCAAAAGCAGCAGAACTAATTCACTCTCATTTCTCTATGGGTTTGCCTCGTGCCATGTATCTCACACCCTAGTACCACATCAAATCTGTCTTCTTCCTCACTTCTCTGCAGCAATGCTATCTTTGTCTTAATGCTTTTTCCATATATTCCATGTTCCCTTAATTTCTCTAAACTAGTGAGAGACAACTGTGCTCTGCTTCAATACAAGATGTGCATTCCCACAGGAGCCACTAAAACACTGCAAAACCTGGCTAGCATTCAATACAAATGGAAGGCTGTGTCCTCAGTTTCTTATACAGCCTCTGTTACTTATACTGAACTTTTAACTACTTTTACCCTACTGCCAATTTGAGTGCACTGGGTGCATTTCTCAAATTTCTGCTAGAACAGTGATTGGTATGTCTGAATGAGCAGAATCAGAGCAAAAGATTTGCACTTCTAGGAACTCAGATTAAAGTCCCTGGTAAATCTATATAAAGCACCTTAAGTAGCACATATATGTTCACTGCAGAAGTGGATGAGTAAGCTTTTTAAGTATGATAACCCCATAGCTGATTGTAAGAGCAAATTAAATCATTTAGGGCCTTCCTTAATTTGGACCATCAAATGGCACCTCATCAAACATAAACCTCATCTTAACACTGTTTGCAGTTATTCAGTGTTGCAGATAAATATTTTACCTAAGAAACACAAAATAATCAGGTAGTTCAAAGTTCAGAAGAAAATGCCTAAACTTACATTAGGATACCTGGAATTCCTGGGCCAACCGTCAATAGCAACAATTATTCTTTGCCCTTCCAATGCATCTGCTTGTCTGGTTTCTATTCGAATGCGAGGAATTCTGCGATCAGCTGGTGTAAACAAATGACGTCTTGCCTATGAACAACCAGAAAAAGGAACAATTCGTTTCCAAATAAAGAAGAAAAACCAACTCTTTACTTAGAGTAAGTGGATTATTTCCTCACCTCTTTGATCTGTGACTTGGAAAGCATCCCACAATACGGCCGCCAATTTCGTTTTATAATGCCCACTACTCTTCCTGTAGGCCTCAGCATGTCCTTGTTAATGGAAGTCTTCAGCTGGTAGAACACAGGTTAAAAATACAAAACCGTTTGAACTCATGTTACAGTACAGTAGGTAAAAACTTAGTAGCAACATTTTGTAACTCATTAAAAGGACAAAAATTCTATTATGACTTTATAAATAGAACCTCCTGTGCCTCCCTGTGCTTTGCATGACTTTTACTATTTTCAGTATGTGACACGACTGAAATCACATCAGTATGTCATGTGACTTAGCAGAGAGAAAACTTAGAGTAGGAGACGACACTGTTCTGCAGCCTTTTTCTGGTGTTCTTCTTTTTTCTGAAAGGATGTCCATTAAGAAAACCCAAACAAATAATATTTTCCATGTTATTTTACAACATATTATTTCAATTTTTTGGAGTCCTTTTACACTGCGTGAAAATTCTCCAGTAATTCTCCACATCATTATTAAAAAATATTCCTATGAAATTCGGTGGAAAGATAGTAAGTGGATTTTTAAAGAAATTATCTTCTTGTACAGGGCATACATTCATGTGCAGGCATGCACATTATGCTGAATTACTGCAAGACCCAAAAATATTTTACAACAGGTTCCAAATGTATGTATTGCCTAAAAAAGCGACTGTCAGCAGGATACAATACCTACTCTAACAAATCCTCATCTGCATAACAGTAAATACAGATTTACATTATTACATGACTACCACTCACTAACTTTTGGATTCATTACATTTAATAAAGTAATGTGGGAATTTCTACTAGAGACTAATTAAAAATTATCCATTTTATCCACCATCATATATTTAACACAACAGTGCAACTCCAATTAAGTTTTATGATTTCCGTATTCACATTTTATAAGGACGATTTATAAATCTAAAGCCTAACACGGGGTACCACAGATTTCATCTCTTTTGTAACACCACAGTTAAGAAAGATTATTTCCTTCATACAATGTTTTCTTTCTCCTCTTCATTTTCGATGTTCTCTTCATTCTGGCCGTCGTCTTGCAAGACCACTGATGATGGTGCCACCCATTCATCTTTTGCCAACAGCTCCACGGCTACAACATCTTCATGAATTGCTCGGTTTAAATGTTTCAGGCCCTGTATAATTATCTGGATTTTTTTAGAAAACAAAACGGAAATGCAAATATTCATTATGATGAAAACACAAGACCCAAATCTAGAGCAGTGTAACAGAAGAGTAAACATGTCTGACAAACTTTACATTCCGAAGAAAATTTTGAAATTTTTTCCCTCTGACAAGGTTTTTTACATTACAGATGATCTTATTCCAATTGCTCTTATAAGAAATCTGTTTTCCCTGGTTTTTTTTTGTTTTTTTTTTTTTAATTAAGTCAGACAATTCTATTTTTGCAGGATAGGGGATTTCACATATTACTGAGAAAGAGGAATAGAAGAAAAACAAGAGAAGTACCTCCAGCTGCCACAAACAGGAAGGGAGGAGACAACTGCCAGTACTTGGAAGAGAATCCAGCAGGCAGATAGATAGATTAACTGCTGGGTGGGAAACAGCTCATCTACCCCTCACCAGGCAGGAAAACAGCAGGGGGAAACAAAGCAGGAGACCCCCACAAGGGCTCATGACTGATTTTTTCCCTGAAAATCCTCCTATACACTTGTTCCTTTGTCTTTCACTATGTATCTCAAACTGATTTTAAAAACTGTTAAGAGTTTAGTTCAAAAACTATTAACAATGAAGATTAATCTTTATTTTACCAATTACTTTATCAAACTGCAATTTAAATACATTATTTTTTTTCAAAAAGAGCACAGTCAGCATTTCAGCAGTCTATAGCCATACAAATAGAATATGAAAATATCAGCAAGAACATAAAAAAAAAAACCCAGAAGAGTAAAATATTACTAATATGCTCCATTTTAACATACGTCACCATGAAATAATTGAATTTTAGGTCATTCCTAAGGCTCATTAAAGTTTACTGCATGGAGGTAAAATTAAAACTCACCTCTTTGTTTTCTTCAGCGTCTCCATGAACCCAAACAGTAGCTTCAAGATAATTCTCTCTGTTTGCCCTGTAAGTTCCTTGGAGGTAAATACCAGATTTTATTCCTTGCTGCAATTTGCTAAGAGGAATATGTTCTGGGAATATTATTTTTCCACCTTCTATTTCTTTCTTTAGAAAAAAATAAAAACAGGAGAGGATATTTTCAGTATTTTATATTCATGTTAATTTCAAAACCAAGCTGTGGAACATGACACACTCAAGCTAACAAACTCCCTAATTGTAACTGTGTGTAGGTATGAATATGCACAACAATAAAAAACTATTATTAAGCAGTGCTTTTTCTAATGAAGCATCAAAAGCATAAAAATGTGGCAATTCTAGGAACATTTCTTGTTTTCCTGCAGTTACTTAAAAACATACTGCACAATTTATGTTGATTGGATATAGTGACTAAACAGATACTTTACCAAGAAAATGTTAGCATAGTAAGAGTATAGCACATAGTGTATGTACTGTAAGCTATAGGAAACATTATGAAAATACATTACTGTGACCAAAGTTTGGAGCAGACAACTGCTTACACCTGAATGACCTACAGTTAACTGCTGAGAATACCTGAGCCCTCTTTTTTCCCACTCTTGCAAGAGCTCTATTCTGTTAAAACTGACTATGATGAAATTAACTTTCCTATTTTAGTGGTAAGTATTCAGCTGTATCAGTTGTATGTGAAATATGAGTCTTGACTCTGATAAACACAAAGCATCAGGAAGTACAAGAGGATGTAGCTCATATCTGAGCTGCAGCCTGTATTTATATCAACTTAACTAATAACCAAATGAAAATGCTTTTGATCAATAACTTAACATAGAATTTCCAGCAGACACAAAATCAAGATCGAAATGGTTTGCAATATATTTTGTTTTCATTTTGTTCTTTCTGTTATTATTGTAATCTTCACAATAGTTATCTAAAGTAACTGTCTTTTTACAAGATACATACTAATAGGCATATAAGCAGAACTGAAAATGGCTGCAATATTTCCTTTTTAACTTTTTGACAACTGAAAAGTAACTTGTCAGAATGGTAATAAAGTCCAAACTCCTTGTATTCTAAACTGATGCCGGTACCTGATACAGTATGCAATATTATACTGCAAGCCATTTGTGATCAATTTATTTTATAAAAAGAAAATAAAAACATACCCCTTCATCAGATACACAAGCAAGACGATCTACAAGCTCAGGATTAGCTGTCAAGCTTTTTATATACTCCTCACCTACAAAAACAAGCACGTAAATGTGTGAGAGATGCATGGGATTTAGGTATCAAGTGACTGCTCAGTTGATTTGAGCAATAAATTACACATACATAATACTTCACTTACATGTATAAGCAGTTATTCCTTCCTCCAGAGCTTTCTCTTTATTAATTCTGTCATTTGTTAAAAAGATAACTTGAATCTTCTCCTCATCCTCTATTTTCTCCAAGTGTTCATTGTACCATTTCACTGCTACCCGAATGGCTCTGTCATTGCGATCATTAGAAGTTTCTCCGCGCTTTTGCTCTATGTACGTGTCTCTAAATAAATTTTAAAAACAAAGGGGCGTGTTTGACAAACCAAAACAAATCCCAGCATCTATCTATACTTAAAATTTTCAGACAAACAAGATCAAGGCTGTTAGGCCAAAAGTATCATTATTGTATCCATTGCTATAAAATTTGTAACACTCATTAGGCCACTGAAGGGTCAAGAGAAATGGGTAAAGGAAAATAAGAAGGAAGTATTAGTTTCTAACACAACTTTCTCATAGACAATTGAAGAGGTTTGCATTCAAGCTGTCAGAACTATGGACTCAAGATTCCTTGACCTATTATACTGTAGTATTGGAAACTAATTGTGAGCACAAATAAAGGCAAATTAATTGCATCTCCAATTCTAAGAGCTTTCTGTTACCAACTTAATGGATTTTTGAATTCTGCTACAGACTAAGCTGACAATATTGATAAAGCATTGGAATATGTTTAAAAGGGACACTGAAATGGAAAATCAGTACCTTATTACTCAAGATAACAGTGCTAATTATTCAATATTCTAACTCTCTTTACATAACATACATGGATTTATACCAACTATAGACAGAAAAGCTCCTGGAACATCAACTACTTCTCAAAAGGATTCCTTAGAAATATATAGTTCTATGACACCACTGTAATTTTTCTTCCAGTCTACATGTTCCAGTTTTGTCTTCCACTTCCTTTAACTGGATATCAGCACAACTTTGTTATACCCCATTCCATCCCTTACCTGTGGTGCTCATTGGTGAAAGAATAGAAATGTTTCTCTGGGTTTTGAATCACGTCCCTAATTCGCTTGTACACTGGTGCACTCCGATTCCTGACTTCTTGTAGGACTGTCTGCAGCACAATGACATTCTTAATAACAGGATCTTCAAGGATATCAATCTAAGGAACAAAATGGAAATTAATCAAAATTGTTCTTTAATTCTGTCCAATAACAGGACTTGCAATATTTTCTTGGCTAATACATGAAAATCTAACAGGAGTAATGAGCGGGTCTCCTTCTCCCTTTTTCCCCTCACCAGTGGGAAACTGGACAGTGTATGAAGTTGCTTTTGCCTCCTTGTGGGGAAAAAAAGTCAAATAGGATTTTCCAGCCTCTTCATTATCTGAAGTAAAGATAACGACTTATTGTGACTTCCAACAAATTTGCCCCCAGTGTGTGCAGGGTTCCAGACAAATGTAAGGCTGATGGTACACTACAAATTTTTCTTACATAAAATAGGTTCCTATAAAATTTATCCTTAGTAAACAAAATGCAACTATGCACAACCTGATGGAAATCTGTAATTTACAGGCTGCCTGCCTCTGTGAGGAATGCAAGCCATAAAATGGTACACAACTACTCTTACACAGCTGACATGCCTATGCATGTGTAGGTTTGAGTTCTCCAGAAACAATCCCACTGTTAAACTGAAATTTTAATTTCCATTGAGTCAAATTAATGGGCATTCTGCAAGCTGCTCTTCACTTTTGAAAGATCTTTTTCTTTTTTAAGGCATTTTGTTAAAATTTTCAGCACTTTTCTTTGCCAACTCCTGACATTAAGACAGAGAAATAAATATACCCTAGAAATCCATGTAATCTATCTAGGGAAAAAGATGGGAACTTCACTTCCTAATCTTGTGGCAAGAAACTGTGCAAACCCACCTGCAAAATGAGACAGCAGTATGGCTCTAGAGGGCACAGCTAAAAGAATAGAAAGCAACACCAGACCAAGCTCCTGTGAACATGACACTTACATGACCTGAAAGATTTAGAGCCATATTCATAGGAGAAGAAATCCAGTATTATTAGATGCATAAACTGAAGCACCAAGCCAAATCTAACTGTGGCAAAAGTCTTGCAGTTCCTAGGTAAAACCTTTCCCTACCCTTACCAAGGCTTCCTAATCCCCACTTCTCCTGTTCACCTCAGCATATCCTGCTACATTCTCAGAGCATTCTGTAGGACACACATACAAATTTCACCAACAAGACACTAAGAAGTCCACTTGTAAGAGGCTGAAAACATCCCTTGACCTGCTGTTTTGAGATTAAAATCCCTAGAATTTTTGGGATCTCTGCTAAAACACCCAAGAGTTGCTCCCTCTCGAGTACTCCACCTTAGAATTCATGAATTAGTTACAGTTTCCGATATGTGCACAGAGCTGTTCTACCTTCTATACAGGTGTTCAAAAACAATTAAAGGAAAAAGTTAAACATCAAGCTTGGGAATTCCTCCCAGCCTCAAAGTCTACTGTCTGCCCTGCTCAGCCTCAATCCTCTGCACAACTGTTGATGAGCTGCAGAGTGAAATTGCTCCCGTGCTTCCACAGCTGCACATGGGATGACTTCGCAGCTTCTATTCATTACAATAAATCAATACCACGGCATAAAGAACCTAAACCTACATCCTGAAAAGCAGAAGAGGCATTTAGAAAAATTCAGCAGCCAGAGAAGATCCAAAAATTCAGTGATGACACGAAGATCCCGATCGCTACTTGACAGTCCACCAACACGCTGATTGAATTTCCATACTCATACCAGAACACAACGAAATAAATAAATAAATAAATACGGTTCGCTATTCCTACGATTGAGGCAAAAAAAAAAACCCCAACAACAAACAAACCCAAAACACAAAACCCAAACCAAGCAAAACAACAAAAAAGAAAACCACAAAACAAAAAAAATCACACACACACTCCTCCCCCCCCATAAAACTGGAACATAGTCTTAAGACCAGACCAGGCTCGCTGATGCTGCAGCCTTCTCCTCAGGAGCTAGAAGAGAAAGACAAGGCAGAAAGAAAGACCCAGGCAAGGACCAAGGAGCCACAGGACACACGGGAGGAACCAGGCCCGCAGAGCGCTGCCAAACGCGCCCCTCCAGCGCGACGCCGGAACCCACGCGGGAACCCGCACCCACAGGGATCAACAGGCACGGCGCGGGAAGGCCGGAGCCTCCGCATGGAGCCCGCTCCGGCCCAGAGCAGTGGCGGGCCTCACCCAGCGCTGAGGCCCGCCTTCCTTCCGCCGCTCCCGCGGCGCTCACCTGGTGCAGGAGCAGGTTGGTGTCGGGCAGGAGGAAGTGCGGCCCGGGGCAGAGGCTGCTGGCGGCGCCGCCGGGCCGCGCCTCCAGCCCGGGCGCGCTCGCGGCGCCGGGCGCGGCGCGGGGGCAGAGGCGGCACGCGGCGGCGCCGCACGCGATGTCGTCGCGCAGGTAATGCTCGCGCACCACCTTCACCACCGCGCCCGCCCGCGTGCGCTTCACGAACGTCCGCGAGGTCAGCATGGCGCGGGGAGGGGGCAGCGGGGAGGGGGCAGCGGGGAGGGAGCGGCGGGAAGCGGCGCGGGAAGCGGGAAGGGCGCAGGAAGCGGCGCCGCGGTCGCCGCGGTGATGGCGTGCGCGCGGCCCCGCCCCCACCGCGCCGAGGGAGGCGGAAGCGCGCGCGTGCGGCGCCGCCGCTGCCCGGGGTGTGCGGGGCAGAGCCCAGGACTGGCCCGGCCCGGCCCGGGCTGCTGCTCCCCGAGCCCCGCCGCTGCAGAGTTACCGCTTGGGCAGCTGCCCCGTGCCTCCTGCAGCGCCGGGCATCGTGCCGGACGAGCAGCGTACCCTCTTCCCGAGCTGCTCCCAGGTGCTGTGGGGAAGGAAGGCGGCGGTGGCCACCCCGCGAGGGCCGCCCGGCTGCCGCTGGCCCGGGCTCCGAGCGCGGCGTCTGCTCTCCCTGCGCCGTCTGTAAGTAGCAGCCGTGGTCTGTGCCAGGTGGTTCTAAAAGCCCGTGTGGCTGCTGGGTCAAGCAGCCTGGCAAGGGCAGTGCAGCTGCTGCTGAGAAGGGAAAGGCCAGCGAGGTCTGAAAGGAGCTTGTAGCTAGGTCGGGTTCGGGCTCTCCTCCCAGGCACCCAGCTGTAGGATAAGAGGACAAAGCCTCAAAATGCACCAGGAGAGTTTTAAGGTTAGACATTAGGTGGATTTTCTAAACAGCGTGATTAGGCGTTGGATGCGCTGCCAAGGGAGGTGGTGGAGTCACCATGGCTCGAAGTGCTTAAGGAAAGACTGAACGTGGCCCTGAGTACCATGGTGGAGTTGATAAGGGGATTGTACCTATGAGTCGTAGGTTGGACACAGTGATCTCTGATCTCGGAGGTCTTTTCCAATCTATGTGATTCTGTGATCAAGGTATTCCTTTATTGTTTTCTCCAGTATGTCGTGTTATGCCTCTTACAGGGCACTGTGTGCGCCTTGTGTGCCTCGGCAGTTTGCAGTGCATGTGCTTTTGCCAACGTGCATATCTTTATTTAACTATAGCATCATACTAGTAAGCTAGATTCACATTGGTGTTCCCACTGGTATTTAGGTTATTGTAGTCAAAATGCTTGATAATGCGTTCAGGAAGAGGGTCCTCAAGCAGTAGCCCTCCAGAGCTTCTCAAAATGTTTTTCTTGGGTGAAAAAAAAAAATGTTCATGTGATACTGAGAAGCATTGCTTGCTTAGTGGTTAGTTTTTCATAATAACACTTCATTAATTGTTTTGATTCTTGCAGTTGATTCTTCAGAAGGCTCATCTCAAAGTATAGTTTAAAAAAGCTTTGCAAATAGTGGAAGAAAATGTCACATAAAAGCTCTAAGGTAATCAAGAAAGTAAACGTTTCTAGCTCCTTGGAATCTGAGGATATCAGCTTGGAAACCACAGTACCAACTGATGATGTTTCTTCCTCTGAAGAAAGAGAAGGTACTGTAAAAATCACTAAGCAGCTGATTGAACGGAAGGAGTTGCTCCATAATCTTCAGCTACTTAAAATAGAATTATCGCAAAAAAACTTGATGATTGACAACTTGAAAGTTGAATATTTGACCAAGGTAAGTAGTCTTTCTCCTTTCATTATATAATCTTTTTTTTATTTTGGTACTTTTAGACTATGATAGAAACTTCTACTCTGAAAATAATTTATTTGAATTGTATGTTGGAGATCTGCTTAGTTGGTTTGGGAATTTTCTTGTTGTGTTTTGTGTTCTTTCATAAGAAGAAGGGGAAACAAAGATATAGAAAGCTTCACAGACTTCAAGTAATTTTACTTATAAATAAGGGAGGATCTAATTTGTTTTACCTTTCCTAAACACATAAGAAAAACACCTGTTTTCTTCCAGAAATGACGAATAATTTTGTCCCTCATGTTAGTAGCATAACAGGGCTTTGAACCTGAACTTGTGGAGTACTAGAAAAGGTGATCTGAATACTCTTCAATGCTTTGTTAATGAAGATAGAAATTGACTATACCATCATGCTAACAGTAGATTTTATTGTGTACAGCTTGCACAAAGATGCGTGAAATTAAGAAGGGTGTAAAAACAATGCCACATTTATGTGCAGTTCAGTTTTACAACTTACTTTATGCTAGCTGGTTTTTATTGGCTTTCTGCTCTGAGTTTAAGTTTAACTTGAAATTAGGTGAACAGATATCTTTTTAGCTGAAAAAGACCCATTTAAGAGCTAAACCTTTTTTTTAATTTTTTTTTTAAGTCCGTATCATATTCTGAAGCCCTAGTGTCTTTCGGGGTCTTGTTAGATAGCCATTATTGGATTGTCCACAGCATTGGGATCTTCATATTTTTATTTCAACTTGTCCTTCTTGTAAAATATTTTTTAAAAATTAATATGGTAACTTATTTTGTTTTATACTCACTCATATTCTTTATATTTAGATTGAGGAGCTAGAGGAGAAGCTTAATGATGCAATCCATCAAAAGCAGCTTTTGTCTTTACGACTGGATAGTCAGTTGGCATTACAGCAAGAAGATGCCAGGTATGATGGAAGGAAAATTAAGAACTTCATTGTTAACAAATTAGTGAGTTAATTTGAACATGTGTAAATAAATTATTAACAGAAACAGATAACTATTAATTGCAGGAAGAGGATTTCTTTCGCAGATTATATTAGTGTTTTCATTCTAAAAAATGAATTTACATATTTGATTTACATATAAATAAATTAAAATTCAATTCTCACTAGCTGAAGTTTATGGGCTTGGTTTTGTTTTACCTAAATTCAAAATTTAGTAGGAAGAGGTAGGAAAAGTGTTCTTAAAATCAATAAAGAGCAAAAGGACTAGTCAGAGGTGACAGAATTTCCACCAATTTAAACGGAATTTTTAATAAATTCAGCATAGAAAGGGAAGGACTTGGGAAAGGTAAGCACATAATGTTTAGCTTTTCCCATTAGTACTTCCTGTTTGTCAGAAATGCTTCCAGTTGGTGATGGAGGAACTCGCTTTCCATGTTTTTCTGAAATATTTGGAGTTAACCTGAAAAATAGACTGGCTAACAGGCTTCTCCAAACTACTTGGTCAGTTGAGTATGAAGTGTGAGTTTCCACACCTGTGAAGGAAGAGCATTACTTACATAGTCTCATGTTAAACCAGAGCCTACAGGATGTGACTGCTTCCAAGTGCTATTCTGTAGCGAGGCTAGAACAGATTTAGGCACGTGGAGCCAGACCTGAGATTAGTTCCAGCAAAGTCTTTCAACTGAGAGCATCTTACGGTCAGAAAAACGTTTGTCACCCTGTATGCTTCGCTGCACCAGAGTGCAATATTTTTATGCTGGCCATACTTGAGTTATCTAAGGAGTGCTCAGTAAAAAGGTCCTGATGTTCAAACTGTTATTAATAGGCATAAAAAAGTTAAACTACTTTTCCCAACCTTTTAATTAGTTTTCTTGGCAGTCTTTTACTTAACTTTTCATCCTCACATAATAGAATTGTACACACCATGTAGTGCATCCTTGTGTGATTGCTTTGGTGACCTCAGACTTCCTGTTACCTGTACCCTGCCAGTGGGGTAGATGTTGCCTTGTAGTACCAGTTAGTATTTTTTTATTCCTTTTTAAGTAATGCAGAAATGACTATGCTTTAAAGAGTGACTTGCATGTGTTTTCAAGAGTTGCAGCTAAAAATTAAAAAAAAAGTAGGCTAGTTGTGTTTGATTTAAAGAAAATAAACACTTCTAAATGTCATGAACTGATGTGCAGTTTCTATTGCTGTATAAAACCTTATCACTGATAATAACAGTAGTATGGTGTTTTAAAGCTGGAAGTAAGGCTGCTTGTTCTATTGTAGTAGTGGTTGATTTGTTGCTGTTTGTTTGGTTTTTTTTAAATAAAGGATTCCAACTTTATATATTACAGTGGTTAGAAAATTAAGGGTTGGTATGGTGGTGCCTGTGCTGAAACTTGGTAAGACCCAAGTTCAAGTGATTTACCAGCACCTTGGGGTTTGTGTGGAAATACATTCTACTTTTTCATGTTTTTAACCATTTAATTGGTATAATAAGTTTAGTTTGTAAATTCAAGTCGGCGTATGTGGAGATTGTCTCTTCTCAGATTCAGCTTTTTGTTGTCAATGACTATAAAGTTCCTGGCTTTTTATATATACTGTATCTGATATGACTGTTTAACCATAGTGGTATACAGTCTGGCACTAATTGCCTAATTTTTGCAAATTTTTCCCTCTACAAAATGAGCAGAACTTACTTCTTTGCCAGGGTATTGTGAAGCTTTGTCACTCATGTTACTCATTACCTGATATCTTCTGTTTTCAAATTCATCTTGAAGGAAACATCAGGCTCTAATGAAGCAAGAAATGGAAACTATTTTACTGAGACAGAAGCAACTGGAGGAGACAAATTATCAATTGAGAGAGAGGGCTGGAGATATCCGACGTAGCTTGCGAGACTTAGAATTAACTGATGAATGCTATGAGAAGCTCAAGTCTCTTCCTGAAGATCAGCTTTCCATCCCTGAATATGTTTCAGTAAGTATTGGGTTTTGTACTGCTTTAAAGTATAACCTGTATCTTGGATCTGGCTGAGACAGAGTTCACATTCTTCACAGCAGTCTGAATCTTGCTGTGCTTCTCACTGGTGGCTGAAACAGTGTTTGGCTTAACAGTGCTTGCGCAACATCAAGGCTTTCCTTTTCCCCCATTCTGCCTCCCCATGCCTCAGCAAGCTATGAATGGTCATGAGATTGATAGGGGACACAGCTGAACAGCTGACCCAAATTGGCCAGAGTCATATGCCATAACATAAAATGTCATACTCAGCAGCATAAATGGGAGGTAGAGGACGAAAGAGAAGGCGGGGGCCAGTGATGGCTTCCCAAGGTGGTTTTACTCAGGGACTAGCTAGGTATCAGTTTCCTCAGTTTCTGGGAGGTGATGAGTTATTTTCTTTTTACTTTCTTTTTTGCTTTTTAAGCTCATCTCTCTTGCCTTCAGTAATTGTTTAGAAAACTTGACACCTGAGTTTTCTTGGTTTTGTTTTGGTCTTCTCACTTTCTCCTGCTCCCAGGGGAGGCAGCAAATGGCTGAGCAGCCATATAGGCTGCTGGGCAGGCTCAACCCATCCCAAGCTGTAAATTATTGTGGGTTGTGGTTCTTTTCATCTCCGACTAGAAATAAAGGACCTTCAGAGGCAGATGTGTTTCTGGATCAGTCTCTTATGACTGGGTTCCAGTAAAGAGTGGAACCTTTTAATCCCTGATTCTGATGTCTTGAAAGAGAGTAGAACTGCTGACGTATTTTAAGGAGGTTAAGCGGATGGGATGTTACAATTAAAATGTGAGCACACACTGATGATATGAAATACAGCAGGCTGAAAAAAGGAATTTGAAACTTGGTTTGCCAGAACCACAAGCTGGGATTGCACTTGCAAACATCCCTTACTTTTCTCTTACGCTTTCCATATGTCCCTTTCCTGGTTGACTAAATGCAGGAGACAAAGTGTGCCTTAAAGTATACTTTAAGATTCAATTTCTTGATTTAATATGTTTGTTAATTATGGCTTGTGGGGTTGTGGAGAGGCCACTGTGTGCTCTTGTTTGCAATAAAAAGCCTGTGGGACATGTCCAGAGCATCCCAGCTGACTTAGGAGAATGAAGAAGATTTAGACATATAAACCTTAATTCATCAAAATATTAGCATTGTACTTATCTGTAGAGCTTGTATTAAGCTCTACGTTAGCATGTTTTTAACATTAACAATGTTAGAAACCTTAGTACATTTGTTGAGGTACAAATGCTACATGAATGAATTCTCCATATCTAAGTCGTGCATTACTGTGCTCTACATATGTACAGAGAAGTAAAAATTTTCACCCATATCTAAAGGATATTCTTGTGAGCATCTTTTAAAAAGCTGGGCTTTTGAAAGTGCTAGGAACATCATAAGGCTCCGTGGGATAAACAAGAACATATAGCTTGGGTACTGTTAGGTTATCACAACCTAGCTGTCTGCTGTACCCACGGCCCTCTGCAAAAGTATTTGACAGGGTTGTTGTTGATTCCTGTACCACCATGGTCGAAAAAAACAGACTTTTAACAGAAACTGAAATCCCTGTCAGTGGATCTATTGAAATTGGTGTGCAGGAAGTTCAAGACTTGAGGAATTGATTGACAGTACAAAAAAATCTCTGCAGCCAGGTAGGATAGATACCAAGAGTTAGTAACCTTGTCAGCTGCTTTAAGTGTAGCTGTCACTGCACAATTTAGATTTAATTTGTGAGTAGAAAATGGCTGTCAAAAAGGTGTAAGGTAAGAGAGATGAGTAGCAGCCACCTTCTCTCTTTAACTTTCTGTTCTTTTGCTCTTGTGTTCAACCAGTTAATGTTATTTTTATCTGACAAAAACTCCTGTACTGAAATATTAGGTGAAACTCCTCTCTTCTTCACACATTATTTTTTCTTTTGAAGAAGTCATTTTTAGACCTTTTCTTTTTCTGGATAAGGCATTCTAAAGATGTTTTGCAGTAAAGTGCTATTTTCTGCTTTTTTCAACTTCTTCTAGCAGATTAGTGTGAACCTAAAAGTATCAGTTAAGCTTGGTGATTGATTATCATTACTTCAAGTTATGCAGCTGATACAGATGGTGGGAGGCTACAGAACTGTTTTGCACATCCTGTCTGTGCATCCATTTGGCTCCCAAAGGCTGGAGAAAGGAGTTGGAAGGGAATGCTGTTTCCTGCTTTGCTTGCCTAAGGAGAAGTTGGGCATTTCTAGGCAGTTAAAATTTCTGACTCTAGATCTGTGTGCAGACTAATAATATAGCCCACTGTTATTAGGATAAAATTTTTCTTGTTGAGAAAGGGTCCTGCTTAGACAACTTGAAGAGGAAATTTTCAGACGCTTTTTTTTTTCTATTTATCAGTTATAAAATACTGCCTTGCAATTCTCCAGGATGAAAGTAAACATGTATATAATGCTTAGACTTTATTTGACACCTGGTCTACTGGACAAACAGCAGGAAGGACTTAAATGCAGATTTTGTATATAGAGATACTGTGAATTTGAAACACTGGAATTAAAGCAAATGTGAGATGTTTTTCACTGTTCTTCCACAAAGGGGTGCAATAGTGACATGTTAGAACAAAACTTAGGTAATTTTCATGTTTAGTGCTAATGATGACAACTGAAAAATTGTATTTTGCACATCTTTCTCTTAAAATCAAAGTTTGTTTTGAACTTATGTGTAAAAATTCAGATTTTTGTTTTGTCATTCCTGAGATGTTTTTAGAAACAGTATAGTTGAAATTTGAAAGTACTTCAGGCTGTTAAATTGTGCAGCTGCCAAGCACCAGTTCAGTTTCTTCAGTAAAGTGAACCGCTTGTGAACTCTGTGAAAAAATTTCAGCAAATTTTTAAAAAATGGTTTCTGCAAGTTCTATTTGAACTGATTTTAATTGCCATGTCTTTTAGGTATATCATTTTGCTAACTGCATCTCCGTTGCTGTTTATTTAAGAAGGCAGTTAACTGATCCAACTGCTTTCACAGAACATCAATTAACTTTTTCAACCTCTCCACCCACCCATTTTTACTTTATTCTAATTGTGCATAAAAAGTGGGCACAGGCTAAGAGTTTTTTAAAAATTGCCTAGAAAGTGGTGTTTACAGCAGACCAATATAAATTTGTGATTTTTAAGATATGCAGTTTTTTCTAAAATCCCTTTTAGAGTAGGTTTTGTTTCTGCTGTATTGAATTGGCAAGAGGCAGTTTGTGCTTTGGCTGCTGGGATACATGAACATTTATTGGCTATCAAACCGGCTAAATAGCAGCAACAGTTGAACTGCTAGAACCACATCTGCTGCATTCATTTGCACTTTCTTATTACCATGCAATGATCTTTCTTGGGAAGGCTGTGTAAATACATTTATCCTTGATACCTGTATCTCATGTAATCTTGGTTTCTACTGGGAAGTATATTTTAAGGTTGTTGTGTTTTGGGAAATAATTACGGTGTGATAGCACAAGTTTCCTAGGAATATTGCAGTAAAAATAAAATAATTTCATGGAAAAGCGGGTGTGGTTTTAAAAAAACCACAATGCTTTAAATGGTTATCAATTAGTGATAATCAAGGTTACTTTTTTCTTAAGAAATGGCCAATTGAATCATCAGATGTTACAGTTAAAAATACTAATCTTTCAGTCATGCTGTATGCTTGCCTTATTGTATGAAGCATACTACGCCTGTGTTTACATTGCAAATTCCTATGACTTCTGTGTTTTTAGAATTGTGCTGTCAATTATATAAAATATACCTGGAACTTTCCTTTGTCTTCTGCTGTTTACAGGTAGCAAAACAGAGATCTGTCTTCCTTCTGCATGGAAGTGCAGTACATCTTGCTCTTGAATGTTTTTTAATCTGTGCTTTCTTGTCTGTATTTCTTCTTTAATCATATATCAAAGAAAGCATTAGGGATGGAGGGCATGCAATAGCTTTTGCATTAAAACAGTGCCTACTTATTTATTCTTTTCACACACACCCCCAAATGTAACATTTTAAGGTATCAAGTTAATCTGGGAATAATAGCGTCTGTGTACGTGTATGTGGGTGTATATCAAAAAAGCTCTTTCTTCTTTGTTTTGTCTCTTCTTTTTTACCACTGGCTTTGTGATTTTACTACTGTATTTTCTATTCTTTTTTCTTGATCAGAAGAAAAGTTCTGAAAAAGTTTTATGTATGTGAGAATTACTTGCCTGAGAGAATGCCTATGACTAGCATGGGGGAAGAGAGAGGAAAATGCATTAAAGATTTTAATTTTTGTTTTAATCCTGTTAGAAGGTTGGAATATTTTTGGTGTTAATTTAGCAGAGTCAATCTTTCAGAGCCTTAGTTTCCTGATGAGTTGAATCCCTATACCAGCACGTTACTGCTGGAGGTGTGTGTGGAGGGGGTGTCATGGTTCTTCCTTGTTGTGTGCCGTTCCTGCTCCCTGTCCTTGCACTTGCATTTTTCTTGGTGCAAATTCAGCACACTGAGTTTGCAGAAAACAAGACAAATCTCTGCATTTCTACACACCCCATAAGAATTTATATTGTCTTGGGGAAAGTTAGCAAGTTAAGTTGGTTATTATTAAATAGGTTTGGGGTTTGTTTGGGGTTTTGTTTTTGTTTTTTCTTTTTGCTCTGTTAATCAAATAGGCTCTAGGTTTGGCACAAGGAAGTGCATGGGGCCATGTGTCCATTAGCAACTGTATTTTTTTGATTGATCAGCCTGAATGTAAGCTGCCTTAGCTGTACAACAATATAATCTTTACCTTTATGGTGTGCCCTAGAAATAATTTGGTAAGTTATTGTAATAAAATGTTGAGCTGATGTGGTTTTGGGTTCGTAGTTTTGCAGTTGCAGTTCTGCTGGTTGCAACTTTGAATATCTGTCTTGTTCTTCTAGGTCCGGTTTTATGAAGTAGTCCATTCCTTAAGAAGAGAGCTGAGTGATCTACAGATGAAAAAGGAGAGTCTGACAGAAGAACTAAGTGGGTACAGATCCCAGCTGAAATGTCTGACAGAGGTCTGTGCTACTTAGTTATCTCAGTTCAGAAACTGTGAATACATATATTGTGAAAATCTCATTCTCCAAATCATTATTCATCTATAAGATAGAAAAGCTTTTTTGCAGTATAAAAATTACTGCAAGAACAAGAGGGGAGGGAGGGAGGGAAAGAAAGAGGCAATAAGCCATATGCATCCTTGTGTAACAGCTAACTTCATGCTATGGCTACCATGCAAGATTTGCTAATGAGACAGTTCAGGGTAGTCTCTTACCAGCTGTGCTGTGCTTTCTGAGAGCAAGATTTCAAGGTGGGGATGCTGGGCAGGGGATCTAGACACCATGATGGTTCAGTGTATAGTCTTTGAGATGGGGATGTCTTGCCAGTAGTTTGCTTCACCTCTTTGTTTTAATGTTATAAAAATGTATTTTTTAAAGTTCTTTGGAGTTGCATCTTCTCTGTTATCTTTTTCAGTTCTTTGTATTTTAATTTTCCTATTTGTTTCTATACTTTAAAAAAAGATAATTTGATTTCAGGTAAGGTATAAACACCAGAAGTAAAGAAACAAATTTTATTAATATTTTAAATTTTTATTTTTAAAGAGCTGAGGAATTGAATCAGTATAAGGAGCACATTTTTTCTAATGTATTTGTCAATGTTTATATTATTCTTGGAATGTATATAGCTAGGGTTTTATGTATTTTAACTTAGTTCTGCATAAATCTGGAGATGGGACAACAGTTTCAGGTACTCAAAGTATATTTATCAAGTCATGGCTACTAGAGACTTAAATGACACTGTCATTTTAATATTTCTGAGAATATGTTTTAGTTATTGCCTTTTTTCCCCTGTGAAATTTGCTTACAGGATAATCAAGTGTAAGGAGAAATTCTTTATATAAGTTTATCTTGTGACATTCATGTACTTTAATTTCTCATTATGATTGAATTAGAGAAAATAGTCGATAAAATTTATATATTTATGTGCTTCAGCATTATTCTGTGTCACCATGTCTGGTCATAACTGAGATTAAACTAATCCTGTTAATTTTTGTCTTGCATAAGCATTTTCCTTCACTGTACATTTAATGTGCTTTGATTTAATAAAATTGTACAGGAGGATTTCAGCCTTTGAGATTTGACTGACATCTATTACATCTGCTGAAGCAAATTAACAAGATAGTTGATAACAATTATTAAAGTTGTGCTAGAAACAGCTTTCTTGGGACATTCACCTTTGATATAGACTTCTAATTATGTTCTTTTTGCACCACATGGTGGCAGTATACACCTTTCCCACTGATTTATTTCTCAAAGTTCGAAGTGCATTGTGCATTTCTTTAATGGAGAGGCTTAAGAGTCTCTGTTCTGATTCTGGCAAGTTCAAGTTTTACCTTGTGACTTGCTGAGTGTCAGGGCAACAAGGTGCCTCAGAAAATAAGGTAAGAGGAGCATCATCAGGATGTAAGAGTACTTTAGAATCTCTAATGTGCTTTGTGCACAGAAGCTGACATACCTATACATCTCTTGCAGTTTATGAAAAAGTGATTTCAAGGTGTACTGCTGGGGTAACTGTTTTGAGCTCTTCACTAAAGTCAAGCCTTTTTGCAAGGAATTTTATCAGTAGAAAATAAAGTTTTGTTCAGAGGCTTACCTAAGCTCTTACACTTTTACTGGATTTTTTTTTTTATTCCAGTGGCTCTTGTTTTTCTGGGTACATGAAATATAGTTGCTGAAGTATCTTGCTTGTTATTTAATAATTTATATGGTGCAAATCTTTCTTCTGGGTTTCTATACAGTATTCCATAAATTTTAAGCTTTCTCTAAGCATTGGAATATTCCTGTTCTTTATGTAATTTATCACAGAAGTCTGTTCTGAGTTTAAAACTTCTTTAGGAAACTAGTAATACAGAAGTTTGAAATACAGTCATCACAGAAAAGACAAGACAGTTGTTTTTTGGGTTTTTTCTTTTGTGAGAATAATCTACTTCCTACAGTAAGAATTCCTTCTTTTTTTCTATTATTTGGAGATAATTAAGGCTCTTCTTCCTTCATTTTGGGACATAGAAAGGAACAAAAAAATATGCTTAGGCCACATCTTGGGGGAGGAGGATTATGTTGCCTTTTCTAGTTGTTTGTGGCCGGCAGACTAGGTTTGAGCAGGTTTTATACATTCACCCTGAATAAAGTAATAAGAAATATGAGACAGTTTGTTCTAAACTCATAGGAAAGATTATCTAGCCAATCAAGAATCAAAAAAGTTTGAAGGAAAATTTAAACTTAATAGGTTAAATCAACTTTAGAAAAATTTAAGTGTGAAATGAATTAATCATATAAGATGACCATGCTGATTCTATAACTTTGTAAACGTTGCTTGATGTGCTGCTGCTCTTAGCCGTTAAAGGCTGCTGAATCTGTAACACAGACCCAGTAGGGTAGAGAGCTGTTTCTGACAACAGCTAGCTGAAAATGGCTTGTGAAGACTGATTTCTAGCACTGGAACATGGCCTGATAAAAGATATTTGTCCTGCTGCTTTCTGTTTTTAAAGTGATCAGTGTAAGTGGTTGTGCTGTACAACTAAATTAGTGGCTCTCTGCACACAATTGTTGCATCTGTGATTTAGATCAGTGCAGTTCCTCTGGTTCCAGGTAGAGCAGCCACAGCCCGGGAAGAGGCGGAGGAACTGGTGAAAGCTGTGTTCTTGTACTGCTGACTGACTTGTTACTAAATGTAGGGTCCAGGCTTGTTTTAGTCCTCCTTTTACAGTCCTGCTCAGTACTTCAAGTATAAATAATGTTGGCACCACCAGCTTTGGAGGTAAAGATAGAGGAGGAAGTCCAACTATAGTGGTGTATTAGCAGGAGCTTCCCAGAAATAAAACCAGCTTCTGATGTGTGCATTCCCATGCTGAACATCAGTTTACTATTTTCAGAGTTGTTTGTTTCCAAAGTGGTTAGAACCTTCCCTCAAACAGATGTAATTTACTACTAGTGGCTTTCTCTCAAGGCTGGGAGAGTGTCTGGGAAGGAAATCTTGCTTTCCTTTGTACCTCCAGAAGATTAAGTATTGCTTTCTTCTTCTGGCTGGGAGTTTCTTGGCAATGTTTTCCTGGAATTTGGTATTGATACAGTTTTATCAGTTTTCCCTTTTCTTCAGTTATTTTTTATATAAAGTTGTCTTTGGGTTTGCCATAAAATTTATAGCATGAGAGTATCTAAAAGCTGTGGTTATCCTAAAGCCGAGGCTGGTTATGTGTAGGACAAAGATCTTTTCTAAGACTTCATCTCTGAATCAGGATTAGTAGCTGTCAGGATTTGCTAGACATACTAACAATTTTCTCTGTGATAATGTTTTACAGCTGGAGGGAAAACATATCTATAGTCTTCAAAGAATAAACTAAGCTTTTGTACTCAAAGGATCACTTGGCACTAGATGTGTCTGAATAGTAGAAAAGTGAGGCTGTTGTTGCTACTCCAAAAGGACTGGGATCCCTAAGGTTTCTCTTAAAGTTTGTGTATCTGTAAAGACAGCAGTCTAGAACTCTTCCCCAGCCTCCTGACACCACTTCTTTCAAGCAGTGCCTTGATCGTTTGGTCTTCACAACTCTCTTGAGACAAATGAGATCTTGGTCTTAGGCATGTATTTCACCTATTTTTCTTTTTTTTTTTTTTTTCTTTTTGCTAGTGTTAATATTGTTCAGGAGAACAGCTGCAAAGATGATACTCCACCTGTAACTGTGAGCTTGAGGCAGCAGTTTAATATTTCCAAGACTTAAGAAAATTTCATATCTGTGAAAGTCCCCTTTTCTGTCCAATACCTTTCTACTCTTTCAATACAGAACTATGGCTTGCATTGACTGCTGACTGTGGTTCAGAAGTATGAGATGGCTTAATTATACTGCTCTATAATGATCTCAAGGATCCTTTTCACCTGAGAATATTTCACTAAAATTCTAGTAAGCTCGGATCCAGAGAAATAAACGTTTTATTCCTCCACTTCCTTTTGCTATAGAAGAACTTATTCCAAAGGTTTTCTTTTCATATGTTCCTTGCAGAGTTTCTCTACTTTGGAGTAGCCGAAAATTTTGTTTATAATTTTTTGTGGTAAATAGTGACCTGTCTACAGTCAGATTACCAATATCCCATCTACAAGCAGAGTACCAATTTTATAGCAAGTTACTAAAGAGATGTCTTATTTATCCAATTGTGTATAGCTTCTTTATGACATTTGGGCAGTTGCGTTCCAATAAATAATGTATTTACCAGTAATATTTGAATGCAGAGTATGTAAGCAATTGAAACAAAATGTCATCTTTACCAAGAAGCAGTACCTCATCCAAATAACTGGAGGGAATTGTTTTCACATCACAATAGTACAGTAGCTTTACATTTCTCTAGGGCCTTTAGGATATGAACAAAGTCCTGGCTTTTGTAAGTGATTCTTCAAAGATGCAGATCTTTGAAAAAAATGCTTTTTAAAAGCAGATTCACTTTCTTTTACAGGCTTACCTGTAAATAGTGTAAAGAAGTCATGCTGCTTCTGCTTGATTGGCTGATTAATCTATTCCCTGCATTTCTATTTATCTTCTTATCTCCAAAGGCTTTTTGAAACAACAACTAATCCCTATCATGTCACTAACTTAGTTCAGAAAGTATGTCACCTGGATTTTGCACTTGAAATTCAGATAGGTGTTTATTTCAGTGACTGCTGTAAACTGCTGCTCATTGCAGAGTGAGGATAGCCGTGAAGATTAATATAATTAAACTGAGGTTTGCCATTAGATCATTAGTTTCTCTATCAGTTTGGGGTTTTAAGTGGTGCAGATCAGGCATGCTGAGGATCTTCTTGCTCGACACATCATCTGTGGACAGTTTTTGTAAACCAAACAAAAGTACTTATTTGCTGACTCATGCCCTGTAAAAACCACCTGTACTGGTTAATACTAGGTTTCTTAGGCAGCTCTGTCAAGAATTTTTGTAGACAGTGGTTACCTATCTGTCTCACACAGGACAAGTTTGGTTTTTCATTTGTTTTAATTATATCATCAGTTTGAGTTTCCGCTCTTCTGCAGAAGCAAAAATTATTTAAGAGGCTGAAGAAAAAACATGAGGTGTTTGGAGTATTATGACAATCACATTCAGTGTAAGGAAGTTCTGTTTGTCCTTTAGTATTTTAAGGTTAGTGGACTTACTTAAGCTAATATTATTTATTGGTATTATTTCCAGTACCTCATTTCTGTCCTTGAAAGAGCTCTGTGTCTTGATTTTTCTAAAAGCCCCTTTTTTGCTGCCGCAGGACAAAGCTATTCATCAAGATGTTCAAGCTATATTTTGAAGATAAATGGAAAGATAAAGCTGTTCCATTGCAGAGATCTTAAAATCAATTCAGCATATATGGACATTGTTAGAAACTAAATTAATTTCATCACATGCAAAGCAAAGTTTCTTCTGCCTAAGCACACAGGCAGCTCGGCTGTATGTCTTTAAGATGTATTGCTATGGAAGTGCAGAAGCTTGTGTATGTGCTACCTGGAGACATACATACCACATAAGGAGTTTTGTGTGTTAGCCTATTTACAGCCTAGACTGGGTATCAGCTTGCTTTGTCATGTTTCTTCATGTGTTTGAAATACTACTTTGACACCTTAAGATTAAGTAGATGAAAAGCAGTGTCCTGTGCAGTGCAATTAGTGTTTCTTCAGGAATTGTATTAAATCTGAAAAAAAAACAAACATGACCAACCCCTCTAATTAAGGTAGGTCTTAGTTTCACTTTTCCAAAGCGGACTTTTCTTCCCTGGAATAATCATACTGTTACATGACAGTAACATGACATTAATAACTGATTTATTAAATACAATTCAAAAGTAAGTTTTGGTCTCAAGTATTAGAAGGAACTGGTTTTGCAGTTATTTAGATATTCTGTTAATTGCTGCTTCAAAGCTATCTATGACAATTTTTTTTTCAGAGGTTAACCAATTTAATTTTATACTTTTGGTAGTTGTCTTCTAACTCTAGCTTCAGTAGCCCACTCAGTGAAGAGTGTGTGAATTGCAGCATGGCAGAATGGCATGGCAGAATTCTCCATTCTTTTCAACAGAAGAATTGTATTCTAAACTTAGTATTTCAATTTGCACTTAAAAGTTGAGTGCCCTTACCGACATTTCCTTTTACAAGATGAGCCATGTTTGCACTGGATAACAGCGTATTTGCACCATTATGTTACATATTTGAAACTTTAGCTAACTTGTGCACACATTTTTAAAGTATCTGACACAGACTACCATTATAATGATACCATCTTTATAAATAATGACATGTGAACCGATTAAAGAAGAGAGTGTTTCATAGTGTTAGTTTGCTTAATGTATATCCATTCATTAGGGTAAACATAAACCATATATACCAGTATGTGTTAGAATTAGTAACAATCACGTCTTTACATGATGTATTTTTAATGGTAGACCATGCAGAATTCTCTTTAAAACTTTCTGGATATTGTGATTTTTGTGATTTGTGACCTGAAGTAATTTTAGTAAAAGTAAAGATAAGTAGGTATGTGAAATATAAAACAAAATACTATTTTTTATCAACAGAATAGGTAAAATATGGCTGGTAGATTAGGGAGCTTTTCTGTACTGTCTTATAAATATTTAGGTGTGTTTTTACAAAAAGGCATTCTGTCAGTCTTTCAGCTGCTGATGTGTGTGAAGTTTCTGTGTCCTGCTGTCATTTACTCCATATATGCTGTTGCCTAAACTTCTCTTGTCTGTTAAAAACTGGCTAGACAATTTTCCTCCTATAACTGTATGAAGCATAGCTTTCAGCAATGTTGAAAAATTATGCACTCATACAGTGTTTTTTACTGCAAAATAAATGTAATTTGCAGTTGCTAAAAGTTTGGTTTAGTAATCACATCTTAAGGCTGTGCTCCCATTCAGTTAATAATATTGTGATATCCATTCATAATAACCAGAGAGAATAATTGTTAATCAAGCATCCATTACTGAGCTTGCTATCAATCACAGCAGTAAGAAACTGAACTCAGCGGTTTTCTGGAAAGTAGGATATGGAAAAAATCTAAATGCCCAGGAGTATTCTTACATTTTTAACAAGCAACTCTTTTTGTAGTCCATTAGCTTTACCTTGTATAAGTGAACGAGCATTGTTATTTTGGTCGTTCTTGTGAATAAATTGCTAAGTAGTGCAGTATTTAGGACAAGTAAGATAAGTTTGTGAAAAAAGTACCTATGTAGTAGAAAACTGAAAAATGGAGTCTAGTTTGGGGATTAAAGTATAAAAGTCTGCTATTCTTGAAGAGAGTTGGAGGGAATGAGTGATTAGGAAATCTGTTGATCTTCAAAAGGAATACCTAGTGTTTTAAAAGATGAATACTCTCTGTGGCTCCTCTTGCTTTGCTTTGTTGTTTCGGTTTCCAGAATAAGTATGCGAGGAGAAAAAGTAGGGAAAATGGAAATAATGCTGATGGACCATTACATAAACTATTTTATTTTATTTTTTCTTCCACCAAAGCTTTCCATGATATACTTCAGCAAACATAGGTTACCAGATACAGTAGCTACCATTTGGGAGTAACTGGCTGTAATCTTTCAGATAATGACAGATGTTGCTAAACTTGCTGAACAAACTATTCTCTTTATTTTTTTTTATTTCGAATTAACTAGCAAGTATCTTCACAAGTATCTTGACTTATTTGAAACCGTTGTAAAAGTGGTGTGACTTTCATGCTCCTAGAATAGGTTTGCAGACCACCAGCTGTTTATATGGAGGTTAGTGGTCTTGGAAGTTGTGCTAATGGACAAATGCACTGAAAAAAAAAGGTATATATAATCAAGTATTTGTAATAAGATAAAAATAAGTTGAGTATCAGTTACTTTGTGATGTGCTAAATTTCCAAATACTGAAACAAATGAAAGCATTATCACCTGAATATTCATAAGAGGTTTTCACAGAACTTAGTTGGTGATTATTTCAAGTAAATATCAGTGCAGATGTGATCATTTCAAAATGTCTCACTTCCTAGAGCTATGAAGATGAGAGGAGGAGTCGGTCAGAGCTTGAGGTCAGATGCCAGCGTTTAACACTGGAACTGGCTGATACCAAGCAGTTGATTCAGCAAGGTGATTACAGACTGCAGAACTATGATAAAGTAAAATGGTAAGTATCTCTATAATTCAAGTGTTTAACTGACATACAAATGTTAATAAAGATCAGCCTTGATTGACCAGACTTCTTCATTTTGTTTTTGACTTAACACACAACAGATATTTTTCCTTACCTCATACACTAATGGTTAAATTACCTCCTTTTGTATATTGCAGACATAAAATAAACAACATTCTGAAAACCAATGCATCAAATTATCTCCCTAAAAGTTTATATTTTCAGATTTACTGTGTTTACAATAGAGCCTTGCAGTCTCATTGCAGCTAAGGAAGTGGGAGCTGTTGATGGCAAGCATCTTGGAACAAGTACTCTTTTTTTATTCATACTTTAGAAGCAATGATCTAACAAAAGGTCCTATGCTCTACTCTGTGCTGCTTACTGAGTGAGTTAGGAGGGCAGGACCTTGGGAATTAATATTTACAACTTAAGATATCCTTGAAACCATAAATTTAAAAGGGCTGTTTTGAGAACTCTGGCAGATAATCTTAGGATTACCTTAGTGAATTTGTTTAACTGCAGGAAGTTCCAGTGTCAAGCTTTTTTAAAATACAGATTGTACTGTTACAGCCAATGTTTTGAATATCTATCATGCAAAAGCAATTGCAAAATAGTGAAAATTGACTTCTTGTAAATATACTCATAGATGTATACTTCACAGTCCAGCTTCTAAATAGCTTTTTCAGTGTGCTCGCAAGTACAAGAAATCTGGTCTTTGGCACATTTGTTGAGAAATGTATTCAAAAATGGGGATTATGAATAGAGAAGACCCTGTCAGCTCTTTACTTGTTCATATGGAATAAATTCAGGTGTAGTTACTGACACAAATGACTTTGCCCACTAAGTAATTTGTAGGGGAATCTGTCTTCTGGATTCACAGTATTTTTGGTACAACTCTGGAATCTGTCTGGCATCTTGTTGCAAATAGGATAGATTGGTGCTATGATTTGCTTCCTATATGCAACTGCATCTTAATAAGTGGATTGTAATAACTTTCATGTGAATGGTCCCAGTGTTTAACAGTGTTCATTTAAAATAGTCTTGAGTTGAGGAAAGCATGAATGAACGTGCCAAAACTATTTGAGAGAGTAGGTTGTATTCAGCTGGGTAGGCACAGACGAAGGGGAGGGGAGAGCTCTGTTGGTATAACTGCATAAGGATATTTGAGAGCACTGCAGGAGTAAATCACTTCCAGACTTGTTTCTGCCTTTAAAAAACACTATGTCAAATCTAGTTCTGGTACTCTACAAGTTATCTCAGTTTTAAAGTGATGCTATGCTTAATATAATATTGGTAAGCTTTTTTTCCAAACTGCTAGCTCATACTGGCTCATTCATTTCACTGCTCTGACAGGGTGAGAGTGGAGAAAGCATTTTTTGCTCAGGATATCTCAATTTTTGCAGAGCATATGAGAATCCATTCTGGTATCAAGGCTATATGCAGGGGAGAGTATCTACTGAGAACAAGTATACTTTGCTTTCTGCTCTGTTAGGAAAATGGGAATGATGTTGTTTCACTTTTTCATTGGACTTCCATGTCTGCAAAAGATTGAAGAGGATGTCATGGAAAATAGCATCAGAAGGTTGATAAAGCTAGAATAATGGATAAGGGCATTTATAGATCATTGCTAAGAGAAAAAATGTATAGCCCAAAATTGCACTAAGGAAGAATAAGCAGAGGAGAATTAAATAATTTAGGATGGGAGTTTGAGTATTGTAGAATTTTCTTTGTTTCTTATTATTTAAATAATCCTCAATTGTTTAATATAAAATGATACTGTTGCAGGTGTTAATAACTATAAAAGATTAAGATTTATCCCCAGTTGCTCTGTGGGTGACTGTTTGGAAGAAGTCTGTCATCAACTGGAAGAAGGCTGAGAAATTTAAAAGGCACAGGAATTTTTTTCATTACACTTTATGCATCTAATAGTTTAACTTTGCTTTCACAGTGAACGTGATATATTCGAGCATGAATTGTCAGAACTCAGGAGAAACTATGAAGTACTGGAGATGTCATACAAAACACAAACTAAAGAAAGAAATGACTTAGCAAAAGAGGTAAACATAAATTTCTTACCTTAGTAATTGTGTATTTCTTCATCTCAGGAATTTGATTCTTTGTCTAATCAAGTTTGTCAGGACCATGGAATAATTTAATTAGAATGGTCTCAAGAGACCAGCTGCTCCAACCTGCCTATGCAGTACAGAGCAAGATTACGTCAAGTTGCTTGGGGCTTTGTCAAGTTTTTAATGTCTCCAGTGATGGAGTTTCCACAGCCTTTTGGATAGTCTGTTCCAGTGATTGTCTGCCCTCTTGTGAAAATGCATTTGTAAAAATTAATCAGTCGGTACAGTTTTTCTCTACTGCATTTTGTCCTGACACTATGTATGGCCAAAAATCTAGCTATTTTTATGTGTTCCACTGGGGTAGGTGAAGATAACAATCATATTTTCCCCAACCAGACTTCTCTTCTGAAGGCTGAAAAAAGTTCCAAATATTTCTCTTAATCCCTTGTCCATCATATGCTATAGTTTCATGACCATCTTGGTAAATCTCTTCTGGTCCTGCTTCAGTATGTTAATGCATTTCTTTAGGACATGCAAGTCATGGGATATAGCACTCTAAATATAGTCTCACAAGTATGGAACACAAGATAATAATTATCCTTAACCCACTGTCTGCATTGTTGGTAATACAGCTTTGTAGACACATGACCTTCTTCGCTGTCAGGGCATACACATTTCTGTCCCATGTTCAGTTTTTTCAACAGATGTTTGCCTCTATGATCCATGTTTTGCAATCTTTTCCATAGAGCTGTTCATTACAGGAGGTGGCTGAAAGCCATGCAAAAGTAAATGACATGGACAGTGGTCCCCCCATCCATAGAGCTAACATTTTTGTCAGGTTTGATAGGTTTGGCCTTGGTAAATTCCTGCTGGTTTTTCTGTCACTTTCTCTTTCATATTCATGATATAGCTTCTAGGGCAATTTACTTCATAATCCTTGCAGGGACTGAGATTACATTTACCAACCCAACTGAGTACTTCTCCCTGAAGGAGGATTCTAGTAATCAAAAGCCTTGATCACTTGCTATGATCCTTCAAATAACTGGTCAGCATCACAGCAGCATAGGCTGTCTCCCTCAATACTGGTCAAGTTCTTCCCATTTTTTCCCAGGCGTTATATGCATGCCATTTTCCTAGGTATGTGACTTAGAAGGCTGAAGCAAAGACAGACTAAACTCTGCCAATAAGCTTAGGAACCTGGGAGGCCCCAGGGGAAAATTTACCATTGGAAGATTAATGCTCTGAGTATGCTTGATATGGTTTAACTCCAGCTGGCAGCTAAGCCCCACACAGCTGTTTGCCCATCTCAGTGGGATGAGGGAGAGAATCAGAAGAGTAAAATTCAATAAAACTCATGGGTTGAGATAAAGACCATTTAATAGGCAAAGCAAAAGCTGCACACACATACAAAGCAAGTCAAGGAATTAATTCACCACTTCCACTGGGCAGGCAAGGGTTCAGCCAGCGAAGCAGAGCCCTGCAAGAGTAGTGTGGAAGATCTTTGTGTGTTAACACTTTAGCAGCTGAATAAATGAGACAGACTACTCCTGAGGGTATTCAGGGGAGATGTGTTCCTTAGTGTCTCTGTGTGAATAACAGTGTTACAGAGAAAATAGTGGCTAAAACTGCCACTTTAAAGATAGCACCGCTCTGCCCAATTTTACAGGAAGCTGTAGAGATTGTCAGAAACATTAGGGAAAAACTGAGTTTCTATTAGAAAGTACTCCTTTGGTGTGAGTCTGAAGGACACCAAAGTTTGTTCTCAGCATACAACAATGGCCAAAAAAGTACTGTCCTGTACATCAAGTTTCTATGTATGAAATAGTGCAGAATAGCAGCAACGATGGCTTTCTTCATTAAGCTTATACTGAAGTAATCAGAGTGAAAAAAAGTAGAACTACTTTAAAATACTGCTTCAAACTGTGTATTACTTAAATCTCCTGGAAGGTTTCTGCTGTTTGTTGTGTCTCCTGATACAGTATCAAGTCCTGGATTGGAAGAATATCCAATTGGAAGTTTTTACACAGTAAATACTGTTCCAGAGGAGGAGTATTACTAGAAGTAGTAACTGCTTGCTTTTCTTTATGTAGTACTCAATGATGTCTGTTCACTATGGGTATACAGATAACATGTTACTTAGACGGAGACCATGTTTACTTTTTTTTTTTTTTTTAATCAAGTATAGTACAGGCATTTATACCTCACCCTGAGTGTGGTGCTCAGCAAGTGAGCTGATGGAGAAGAGCATGCCTCTAAGAGCACTGTTTGTATATAAATTGTCATCTCTTTAACTGCTTGCTCCATGACTTTGTCTCCAGTATCTTTCCTAAGTAACCTTTAGTCCTTCTATGACTTAGAAAAGGTGAATTCTGTCTAAACCATGTATATGATGTCTTTATAGCTGTAGGAGACATGGTTCCGATAAGTTATTAATTTATCATTCTTTGAACTTTGTATGTGAAATCCTCAGGAGCTTAAATGGCAAAATTCTTTAAGGGGATGAAACTGTTTTGTTATCATGATTATGGAGTTGGGCCACCTTGCAACAGTGCCCGTATGGTCTTTGGCTGTTCGCTAACTGTGTTCACTCTGAATGGATGGAGACTACTCTCCCTCACACTACTTCTTGGTGTAGGAAACATTTTCCAGAGTAGGAACAAGAACATGTTGAGAGCAGATGCCTTTGTCATCAGATCAGCCTTCTGTAGCAACACCAGCTCTTTGCCCTTGGGGTAGGCCTGGAGTATTGCCTTGTCCACTGCAATCATGCCTTACATCAGCTCCAGAACTATGAGTTTTACCATTTCTTTACAGAGCAGTAATCACCCTGGTGCCCTTAAACATTTCACTGCTGTTCCTGAGAATGTCTAATCTGTATGACAGGTTGGCACGAAGATTCTCCATCAGTATTTCTGACATTGCACTATGCAGTACCGCTACTATTCAGTACTTCAGCACTATTTAGATACTGATGTAGAGAAAAGGACCTCTTTTTTCATGTGCTAACTACTGGAAATAAATAATGAAAACTCATAAAATTGTATTGTTATTAAAGTCTTTTTTCAGCTTAAAGCTTCATCAACTTAAAGTGTAAATAGAGTCTTTTGGTTCAGATGATTTCACAAAAGACAGTTAAAATTAAATTGCAAGTATGTGTACATAGGTTAAATACTTATCTTGAAATTCACATTAAAGTGTTCTTTTTAATACCTTTTATAGCTGGCAACTGTACAACAATCCCTCAACTTGCTGCAAAAAGATAAAGATTATCTTAATCGCCAGAACATGGAGCTTAGTGTTCGCTGTGCACATGAAGAAGATCGTCTTGAAAGACTACAGATTCAGCTAGAGGATGCTAAAAAAGCTAGGGAAGAAATGTATGAAAAATACGTCACATCCAGGCAAGTTATTGTCTGTTCACTTTTAGCAGTAGACAGGCTCTTTAACTGTTCTCCCTTGTTTCCTACACAAATCCCATTTAATTAATTTTATTTTTCAGAAAGCTAACCCATATTTTTGTAACTAGAAGCAGAACACATTTCTTGGGTCATAATATGTATCACAAACATTTTTTTTAAAACTGTGTAAAATCATAACAGTGGAAGTAAACTTGCAGCATTGGGAGTTTATGGCAATTATTCTTGTAGGTTTACTCAGTTCATTATAAAACAAAATTTTTATTTTCAATGTATATCTATAAATCTTGTCCTGTATAACTAAGAGGAAGTGAGCTAATAGGAGTCTCCTGATAGACAACTAAAACAAAAATTGTTGCCTAAATGAAAATAGAAGGGCATTCCTGAAATTATTAGTTATGGTGGTCCAGCCCATATCAGAAGAGTCTTAAATATTATTTTTCCTTTCAATGCAGTCACTTAGTTTTTTATATTAGTTTTGCATGTTTATATCTCAGAACTATGTTCACCCAGAACTTCTGTATTTTAAATATAATTTTAAGTCTTACTTTTGAAAATTTAAGAAATCATTCTTTTTGGGTTTTTTTTGATAAATCCTTTCATTTTATAAAAGGTCTTCATACGGTATTTGCTATAGTAGGGCACAATTAAGGAAGGAGAAGACTTAAGATATTTACTTTTATCTTGAAGGGTCAACTGAAATACTGTCTTAATAAAAAGAAAACCTATAAAGTTTTCTTCTATGAAAGGAAAAGGAAATAAAATAAAATAAAAGAAAAACCTGGACAGCAAGCATTCTCCATTTTAATATTTTTGGACTTCTAGTTAATGTGAGGGAGTTTATGACCAGCTCAAGTACACATTTCTAAGAATTATGGGCTATCACATGATTGGAAATCAAATGAAATCAAAAACCTTTTACTGTTGTAAATACACATATCTTCATAATATGCTTTTGTTTCCAAACCTGTGATTTGTGCCAGTTGCTTAATTGCTGATTAATTTTTCTTGAACATTAAGTAGGTGCTATAAAATTTTGACATTCCTTAACTGTTAAGTGCTTACAACATAACCCTGTTTTTGCAGGAGGGATTCTTTATGAGATTCCTTAAAATCTGTCGGGAGCTTCCAAAGTTACAAAAAAAGTCAATGTTTCTCTGAAATGAAATTCTTTTATCCTGATATCTTCTGTAACCTGTTGCTTGAAATATTTGTGTTTTAAGTAATTCATATGTTGCATTGACAGGATAAATTCCCAAACCTTGGGGATTTTTGACTTGACAAATCTCCACTCTATTTAATCTTCAGTGTTTCTTGTGATATTTTTTTGCCTCACAGGAGGTGCAGATAATACACAAAAAAAGTCTTGTACTGGCATGGCAGCATTGCAAGTCAATAAGTTGATCAATCCTTAGCCAGTGCTGAAGAAAACAGTGAGGAGTTAATATAAGCACTTAAATATATATATATATATGTCAGCACTGTAGAGACGGACAAAGAAGTTCTGGAAGAATGTTAATGTTATGTCATTAATCAATATTTTAAATTACTTAAAAAAAAATGAATCTACTTGCAAAAAACTTCTGTTTATTCACAGTTAAATATTATTTATTCCTGGTTGATTTTCATTTAATTTATGTAGCAACATAAGCTGATAAGTATTTTAAGTCATTGAGAGGTGAATGAGTAGAGATTGAAATAGAATGTAAAATCAAGAAGAACTCTGCTCCTGTAAAGCCATACCTGAAGTTTTGATACTTTGACTAGTGCAATATGTTTATTTACAGAGACCACTATAAAGCAGAATATGAAAAAAGACTGCATGAAGAGTTGGAACAAATAAGATTGAAAACAAATCAAGAAATTGAGCAACTAAGAAGCACCTCAAAGGAGATGTATGAACGTGAAAACAGGTAGGTAAGGTGTAGGCAATAACCTAATTGAGGAAGAAATGACTAAGCACTGTTTTGTGCTGAGGTATAATCCTAGCTGACTAACTCTTCGACAGGTGTTCAAAATGTAACTATTTAAGCTTGGTTGTAAAACTGATGGGAGTCTCGTAGAAACAAAAAAAAATTATACTAGTATAGTAAGTTTATGTTGTTAAATTTATTATTAAATTATGAACCACCAACATTATCACTTGAAAAGGTTTATTAAAATTCATGTTCTACTTAAAATTTGGGTGATTTGAAGTTTGTTCAGAGGTATAGTATTAGTTAGTTAATATGGGATGACAGTTTATCTATCATGGTCTAGGGGTAATCTTGAAACTGAGCAGAAGAGAAGGTATTGATGCAGAAAATAAGGTAGGAAAAACCCAAAAGACATAGGACTTAGACCTGTATGAAATAAATCTAATTGAGTTTTTTTAGAGCATTGTGATTAAAAAAAAAATAACATTGATTTACTGTAAATTACTGTAAAATTCTCCTTTGAAGAAGATTCTAGTCCTTCAAAGACTTGCATGATAAGTTTGTATGTATGCAATCTAGTTGAATACCATGGAATTATATGCACATGCATAAGCCTTTTAGGAACTTTGGGATTTGGACCTTTGGCACCAAATTTCTTTTTTAGATTGTTTTTTGCCCATTTTATTGCTTTAAAATCAGAGGAGTGCTTAGTAACTTAATTTCACTGTGGATGTCCTGAAAGTGTCATGTGGAGAAGGAAATGACAGTAGTAAAAAGATATTTGTGGCATTAGCATCCATTCCTCTAATAGGTAGTTTTCTTACTGCTGGGAAGAGTGGAAAAAGAGCATGGCTTCTGCTGTATTTCAGTCAACAGAAAGCTTCTAATTAAAAAATAATTACATCATTGTGTAGTTTTGCAAGTGTGAGTAAAATAGACATATACATCCACACCACTTCCTGTATGCAAATCTATTTTGAATTGCAAAGTATGAATTTAAACATGCACTCCTTTGGAGATTTGACAAGCGTCTGTATATCATTGAGAAAGCTACTGAAAGATATTTCATTTGTATCTGGAACTGCTTTACAGAAGTTTTTTTCCTCATTTTGAAATAATTACTTCTGAAATGCAAATCCCTTAGATTTGCCTACATGTTTAGCAAAAAAAAAAAAATTCAAAGAAGGCTTTCTAGCATATGTTCTTTCTAGAAAATACTAAAAATCCACCATAAGGCAGTCTGCCTCAATGGTAAGACAAATGGAACTTCAAATTGTGAGCAAAACAATTTGCAGTGAATTTGTGTAATGTGATGAGATGCTGTTTGTGGCTGAAAATGAAGTTAAGGTGCTGGTTTCATCATCCTGCTCAAAGCATGGAATGGTATTACACTAAGATAATCCAATATTCAGTTGCTCATATTCTTTGCCACTTTGCCAAGCCTGATGTGCCTGATAGTTCCTTTGAATTTATTGGCGCTTATTTTACACTTGGATGAATCAGCTCAAGAAACTAAAATGGGAGGGGGCCACTATTAAAAAGGTGATGCTTTCATGCCTAATTTCTTTGGCATCACTTTCACTTGTATGGTTGTTGTAAGCATGGGTTATGTTTGTATTAGCAAGCGTGAGTGAATTCACAGGGCATGTGAATGTCTGCAAGGGGTTTACACTGGATTGCCTGTAGTCTGTTCACATAGCTCAAACACAGTTTAGTAGTTCAGCATGTGAGGTGCTTTCTCTGAGCACATTTTCTGATGTGGTCGAATCTGACTGGAATCCAATTTGTGCATTCTAGACCAGTTTAGGGCTGTGACAAAGTGTAATAAATGGCAGTTGCCAAGAGGTTTGTTTGAAAACCTAATAAAGATGCCCATGAGCTGCTGCCTCCCATGTTTTCATCCCATGTTTTTTTTCCCCCCATGCCCATTCTTGATCTTCTAGATAGTACTTCTGTCCCATTTCAGAAGGTTACTTTCACTTGATAGGCTGGCTAGATGCCTCATTAGACCCCAGTGCAACCACTTAGGTAGGTGCTTCACCTCCTGTGAAATGACAATCACATAACTGACAACTGGCAGCATTACTGGCTCCTGACTCTCTAGAAAAAGAGTATTTCAACAGAAATTGCATCACATCTATGATTGTGGTCTTGTTGGTCGAATAGTCCCTCACTTGTGTCCTTTTTCCTCGTACTGCATTTTCAATTGATTGATTGTTCAGCTAAGCAAAACAGTTTATTCTCTAAATGAGTCTGTGTATCTCTCTTACCATTTCATTTTTATCCCACTTCCACTACTGTGGTCTTAAGGATACTGCTCTGGAATCCTACTCTAAGACACAATATACTTGATCTTAATGCTGTTAGCAAAATGTATTGCCATGTTCCCATGTTTTGGTATGAGTCACTTTTAAAGAATCTAATCTTAAGGTCAGTCCCTGAATTTCTTCACTAAATTCTGTAGCCTGGTAACTCAATTTTTAAAGCAAATTTTGTTATCTTTCTCTAATAGCCAGTTGACTGCAACATAATTCTGATGTTAGTTTTTTATGTGTAACTGTTTGCTGTTCATATGAATTACTTTGAATTCAGGAAGTGCCACCGATAACATTTATTCTAGAAAATAATCTTTAAACCAGAAATTATATACCTTTAGTGTGATACAGTGACCTAGGTCAACATTTACATGAGCATAATAATTCTCTATTTTCCTTTGTATCCTGACTTTTCATTTTTCTTCAAAACTTGCCTGAGCCTTTAATTTCTCTTTGCCTTAAGTCAGAAAGTTGTTGTTGGGAGAGGAATAAAAAAAACTTCAGTAGGAAGATCTTGGTTGCAGCCACATTAGCAGATCAGTTCGGATGAAGAATGTGGTGTTGAAGTGAAATCCCCTAGTCATTGGTGCTAGCCATGGTTTTAGCTTGCCTTGCAGCTGTGCTTGGATTTGCTCATATTTGTAGCATAGGATTCCTTTTAGGTAAAACAAAATTGAAAATACTCTTTAAGATCATCTAATATGTTCAAAATGCTGGTGAATATTTATCATAGAAGCAAACAAGCAATAAAATCCTTAAAAACAGTCATAACACAGATGTCTGATCCTCAACAACCACTGTTAGCTCTGGCAAATTGGCTGGTGGTGTGTTACAATAAATATTGGACATTGAGTTTATATACAGTATCTAAGCTGTGCTTCCCTTCATTGCAGTCTCCTGCAGTGTTAATATGTAGCCTATTGCAACATAACAGATTATTAATAACTAATTCCAATTTTTAACCACAAAAATGTTTTATTCTTAGTATCATTCTGTTCTCATTTGTGTTGGTCAAATAATTGATGTAGTTGGAACATCTTGACTGATCCTTGGTTATAAAAAAAAAGGAGTATCAATTGATTGTAATAAAATGTTATTTTATGGTTCTTTGCAGATCAAAAATGTTTCCAGCAATAAAATCCAGAAGGAGACACCAATGACATGCAAAACATATACACCACCCTAACTAGACAATTAGTTGTATGTGGAAGTAGGATTTCTATGCTTACCTAAACTTTTCTTGCTCTATCAAAAGTTGTGAATCATCTCAGCTGGGCAGACAGCATTCCTGCAGTTATTCCCAAAGCACTGAGGAAAATAATTGGAATTTATTTAATTCCTGCAAAAATTAAACAATTTTTAGTTCTAGTATTCTAGAATAATTAGAGTAATATGTATATTTACCACATGTAAATAGGTGATTCGATAACTGTTTTTTACAATTTCAGAACTGGAAGCTTTACTGGTACATATGAAAATAACCTAAAGTAAAGCCTCTGTAATAAATAGGTGAATAGATAGACTCTTCTGTCATTCTGTGAGAGTTGAAGACGGTAGCATTGAAGTTCTGATCAGAGAGCAGTAATTAATGAAGCAAAACAGTCTTCTTTCTAACAGATTCTTAACAGAATAATTTTTGTTTCCTTCAGAAATTTGAGAGAAGCACGAGATTATGCTGTTGCCGAAAAAGAGAGAGCAGTTACCTCTGAAAAGGAATCTTTAAGAAAATATGATCAACTCTTAGAACAGTAAGTGTTTTTGAAATGCATATAAAAATCTAAAGGTATAACAGTGTTTATATCTGGAAGGTCTAGGTAGGAGGAATGACTAACTTTCTGCTTGGAAAGAACAAATTGAATTACAAACTCTTTGTTTAAATGAAGTTACAGGCTTAATTCTTGTAGTAAATTCTTCCGTTATCACTGCAGTAATAAGATCAAAGTTTTGTATTTCTCCTACCATACTGTAGAGACAAGCAAACGTAATTATTAATTTCATTGCAAGAATGTTGATTTTATACTGTACGGTAGCAGTGGTCATACTCTGAACCTGTTTGTGGGGTTTTTTCTTTCGTTGAAAGTAGAAAATAATTTTGTAAGATGACTTTAATTAATAGTTTTTATGAAGTTTGGATAGAGGGCAGTAGTCATGAACAGTTATGTTTGCTACATGTTTCTCTTCTTATTACTGTCTCTTCTCAGTCTTTCATACTCCATGTGTAGAATATATTGTCTATACCAATGTACAGTTCCATTCAATGGAGAAAGAAACTAGTTGATTTTTTGCCAGTTTACAAGCAGTCTTACTTTATGTTCTGTAACACCTTTTCCTTACTTTTTGTAAATTAAGAAAATATGCTGTGGTTAAACTGAGATAATGTAAAACTATGGACAGTAATCAAAGTTCTTCAGGTTAAGTTTGTCATGTGTCTTTAATTTTGGATTTAATTGATGTTTTAATACATTTTTAATAAAAATGTTTTTTTCTATAATGAGGAGATCAGTTCTGTGACTGTGACAGTGACTGTGCTACCCAGTCATCTACTCAAAGGAAGTACTAGATTAACCTTCTTTGCTCTGAATAATTTTTAATTACAGGTAAAATGTTGTTAACTTAAGCATAGGAGAAAATTTGTTAAAGCTTTTAATTTTTATGTATAACTCCTAAATTGCAGTGGTGATACTACTGAAGAAATAGCTTTGGGATTGAAAAAAATAGGATTGAAAAAATGTGATTTCTAACTGATGATGTCAAACAATAGGGGTAGGTCTAGGGCAGATGCAATGGATCAGAGTTGATATCTATGGTGAGTTTAAGGGGTTTGACTTCAGCTTAATTCTAGTTCAGCTGAATGGGCCCAAGGGTGCCAAATGCCTTTTAGTGGTTAGAGCACATTGGAGGGGTTGTTGGGTTCTGAAAAGGAATTCAGTTTGCAAACTCGGAGGTGATGGCTCCACAATGCGAAAATCAAAGCCATTTGAATAGGGAGGACCAGGAAACTTGGTTCAAAACTGATCTCCTGGGTTAAACTAAAATGCTCATGTGAGCCAACACAGATTTCTTTTTAATGAAACTCCTACCTTTCACTGTGGTAAGATTTACTAAGACATGGGGATTTCATATATAACTGGAAAGTCCTCTTTAAAATCAGTCTGGCATATCATAATTTGAGTTTGCACTTTTACATAATAAAAATACTAACTTTGCACTTCTATATTTATTTTTAAACTTTAGAACTGTGGAGGAAATACTTTTCTGTCCAGCTGAATTCACACTCATATAATGTGGCCTTTTTTCATATTGTTGCTTTATTTTGGAGGAAGGATGTTCCACTGCAATTGGAAACATAGGAATCTTATTTGATACACTTATACTTCTTTGTTCTTATAGTGATTTTCTAGTGATAAGCTCTCCAGTTAAGTAAAACTCCCATTTCCTTGTGCTAAATAAATTAATAAGTTGATTAATGCTGGGTTTTGGAGTTCTAAGAAGTAGATTGCTCCTCAGAAGATTATTTTCTGCTTTAGAATATGGAAAATCTATACTAGACTTTTTGGAAATGTTGGTGTCTCTCTTTAAAAGTACCTCACTTCTAACACATAACAGGTGTCAAGACCGTGACTTTCTCCGCATTCCAAATCATCTGCCTAAGTGAACTGCAAAGTAACTAACTGGCATGTTGAGATGGTAGAAATACCTTAACTTGAAAGACCCCCAGATTCTGAATTTACTGTGGACTCACATGTGGCAGTTCTGTGGAACAAAGAAATGTTCTAATATCACCAGAAACCCCTGAGATAAAAAAGGAGTGCCTGTGTTGTCCAGTACTGTATTTAAGTGATTATAACAGCTTGTTCTACTTTAGTAAAGACAAGGTGACTCATCATAGTTACCCCTGGTATCGTAATCTGTATAAACAAACATGTTTGAAAGCTTCAGAAGTATGTGGAATGTTGACTGGCCTGAATGGTGGTTAAATAAAGCCCCTGGCAAATCTTGTGATCAGAAGTGTAACTAATACCCAATTTTCTAGTCAAGTGTAGTTATTTTCTTTTTTTTTTACTCATGATTGTGATAGTTTTCTGTGAACAGCTATTTACAAAGGCCAAGAAAATACCAAAGTGATAATATTAATGAAAAAGTTATGTTGATAAAGGATCTGCTGTTTCAACCTTAAAGCAGACCACTGTGATGTCAGGATGTAGGTTTTGTTGTTCTCTTTGCCATTATAAATCTGTAATTTCTGTCTGAGAATCTATATTTCATTTACCTATGACAATGACAACAACCTTAAATTACTTGATATTTTTGGATTAAAGTTTTGTCAATGTCACACATGTTTAAAAAAAAAAATGACCAAAGGGAAACATTTTCACTTGTTATTGGTAATGTGACTTAAGACTTTTTTCTAATTTCAAAGCTGTATTACCTCAGTTGAAATTGTCTAGGGATAGAATAAGCAAAGCAATTCTGTAACAGCTCTGTCATTGACACAGTTAAGTTCAGGTGCTAAATATGTTCCAGCCTTTCCTTCTTTTGAACACTCCTGGCGTATTATTTTCAAACTATTGACTGTTAATCTGTTACTTCTCCTTGCCAAAAGAAAAAACATCCAACCCACCAAAACACCAACAGCAAAAAAATACCACCACCAAGAAAGCAGAAGTGCACTGTAATTTGCTATTGGTCTTTTTCCTGATAAGGTGCCTAGTTTCCTATAAGGTGTAACATAGACTTAAATGGTTTCTTTTCTTAAAGTGCACTCAGAGGTCTAATATGGTGTTAACTCATACTAGAGCACTTTACCTAAAAGAACCATCTCTTACCTTTGATTGTTGACTTCCTTTAAAGTCAAATTCCTTAAATTTCTTCTAAAAGTAGTATAATATCTTTTTCCAGAACTCAGCTATATCAGTTGAAACTGGTTGAAAAGTTCTAGAATTATTGGGAGCACAAGGGAAATTCATACAAAACCTTTTTTCTTAGTGAGAAAAAAATGCTCATCATGTAATTGTACTTTTCCTAATTTTGTAATGATAATGTTAAAAGTGTAGAATAATGAAGAGAAACTAAATAGGTATGCAGTACAAGTATTCAAGGAAATTATGTTATGGCAGTGCTGTTCCTTCAATTTTGCAATGGAGACTATTCATAAAAACCCCTGGTTTTGTAAAAGCTAGTTTCAGTTCCTGTCTCTGTCCATCAGGTAATAGGATATTTTAAATTATGTACTTTTTTCTTTCTTATTTGCATATACACAGATACCTAGATGATGAATTTTAAAACATATAGTTGAAATAATTTCTATAGTTGTGTTAAGTCAGGGTGATGAATACAGAAATTGTTTAGAGCCTTAAGTTTCTTCTGTAAAGATTTCAAAGTATTTTGTACTATTAGTATTTAAATATTTCTGGGTTCATGTACATAGTTCAGTTTGTAAAAATTTTTGAATTTATAATGGATGATCTGCTACAGGTAAAAAAATACCTTTGGGATTATTCTATAGTTTCTGCTTGGAAATGCTTTTCTCAAATAAAAAACAAAATAGAATAAAGATTGTTGACATTTCTTGACAGCATTTGTCTCTGCCACATAGATTAAGAAAAGTATGCAAGAAGATGTCTGCATGTTTGTGTTTACAGATTTATTGCTTTTCGTTCCAGTCAGCTGCAAGCTGACTATACAACTTAGAGACTTATTTTAGTCTCTCCGTAGTCTTTCTCATTTGAATATCTTTTATCCCTATTTTTTTTGTTCTTCATAATTGTGGTATATTTTAGAATATATCAGACACTATCCAATGCTAGTCATCTGTCTTAAACTTTTTAGGTGAGGGAGAGAGGGGATCAATTATATTCATCAAATGGATTTTTAAATAAGATGCAATTAAGATCCCTATATCTTCATATTAATTGCACACAAGCCTAGGGGATTAATCTTAGGCGAGAAGATAATTGGATAAATTTCCCGAATAAATAAATGTTAGAATACATTTAGAATCCCTGTGGAGCATGCAGGAATCTCATCATTAGATTTTCATTTATTACATCATACTTTCATAGTTAACAGAAACATTAAAACAAATTTTTTCCCCTTCTCTTAATGTATTTTTATAATCTGGATGTTGCTGACTGCAGTGACAGAATTATAATATCAAAATTACAAACTCAATGTATATATTTGCCAGAGTTACTACTAATATTAAATAGGGGCATATTATCTCTTCAAGAATATTTATATCAAATGAAAATTTCAATTGTGAATTTTAAAAAATTCATACTGAAGACTGCTGGCCAAAATAGTTCTTCAGCAACGCTGCCGTCACTCTGTGATAAAAACTACTGTCAGAACTTCTTATTCCCTTCGGCTCCTAGGTTTGTATATGAGGTGTTTTGTAATCCCTTGAATTGAAAAGCTATGTAGGTCTTAAAAATCACTACCACTTTAAATCTGCAGTTTCAATTGACTTTGTTTATGCTTTGCAAAATGCTTTTTTAGTAATAATAATTTGCTGCTGTTGTATTCATTTCTGACTTCTATTGTATGATGTATGTGTGTAATTTTTTAACACTTAATTTCTATCAGAATAAAGCCAAGCCCTTCAACGGCATTATTAGACCTAATTTAGATTTCAGCCCTTGCCAAAGTAACTATTGCACATTTCCCATAAAACTACCTTCATCTTATTGTCCTAATGAGAAAGTTAAATACTAGGTACAACAAAAAGGGTAATATCAATGAATGTTATGGAAATTGCTGAAAGACACCCTCTTGGAAATTCTGAATCAATACAAAGAAGTCAGTGAAAGAACCAAGAGGAATATGATGGAGATGCAAAGAAAAGTCCATTTCCCAGGTGACTAGTTTGTTTCCAAGCTGTAGAAACAGCACTAAAATTCATAACAGAAAAAGTCTATGTATCCTGTATTTCTGGTGAAACTACTAGGGAGGCTGCTACTCTTTTCCTTTTCTTCTGAGGATATATATCTTTGAGCTTTACATCTTAATGGATAATTCTAGGATGCATTTTAATAAACAGAAGGAGAAAACCTACTTTACTGATTTGATTAAATAAATGAATAATAGTGTTGGGAAGACTGCACACTTGCTAAAGCCTGCCTAGTTGTTTTTTGTTCTTAGATTCCAAATCAGGATTTTAATATTTTGCATTCTTAGCTAAGATAGTATTATTGCAGAATGACTGTTTTGAGCCCTGTAACCAGTCACTTCATAACTGTAACTGTCTTGATGTTGAAGAATTATCTACATCAAGACTCATAGGAATGCTAAGTTAGTCTGATGTCTAACCTTTCTGAGCTTCATTACATCTGTAACACAGGCTTTGAAGTTTGTTCTCATACTGTGCAAGGAATGTTTAATGATTATAGCTCTAAAAATCTTTTATTTCAGTTGCTCTTGCCTCAGCTCATAAGAAATAATTCTCACAAAATCATTTCAACCCCTGAGGGATGCTTCAGAAAAGTTGGAATATCAATATATCATCATATCATAAATATTTTCCATCAGCCTTGTCATTCTCATTTTACTTTTTATTTCCTACTAATCAAAATGTTTTAATCTTAAAATATTATGATTAGGAGAGGCAAACTGTTCAAATGATGCAGTGGCTATTCTGAATACCTAAGAAGCTATTTATTTACTCTTTCAAGTCCTTTAGTTGTTTTTGCTAGCCTGGAAAGATGGAAATATATCATGTCCTTTGAGAACAAATTCAAAAGCACTTCCAAATTCCTTCAAAGAGGGATTCTGCATTATAAGGGTGCTACTGCTTATATCTATTTCTTCAGTTACTGGGTTGAAATTTCCACTGCAGTCCATTATTTTGCTGTGGTTGTTAGTGTTCCTCAGGTACATACCAATTTTTGGGACTCACTGCACCCAGCTTCTCATTAACGGTGAGCACTGCCAGGAGAACAGGTAGAGGTCCTTTGTAACTCCTTACCCAATCATGTTACAGGTACTAAATTTCACATTGGGTTCAAAACGAGACTGGAAAAGCTCAAGACAAATTTGGGAATCCCTTTACAGGTAGAAAGCACATCGCCTTTCAGGAAATGCTTGAGTGACAAGTAGTTGAACACTAGTGGCAGAGGATTAGGGAGAAATATAGAATATACAGAAGTTTTTCTTGCTTTTCTCAAAACACATTTTTGGCTGCAGTTGGAGCCAATTTCATTGGGCTACATATACCTTTTGTGTATACAAAAGGTATATGTACAGCCATCCTATGTAGAACAGGAGCTATGAAACACAGGGGAACTTCCCAGCCTTTTACTGCATGTGCTTTGGGTCCCTTTGAAAAGGGGACATTACACTGGATGTAATGCCAAGATACAAATGAAAGCTTTTATCTGAAGAAATTGTTAATGTGGATTCTTTTGTATTTTTTCAAAGATTGTTACATACATCAGGTTATCTCTACAAGTAATGTGTTTCTGGAGTGTTTCTGACCATCTGGGCTTGAAGGACTAAATGTGTGTGTGAAGTCCCTACCAGCATTAAGTAACTCAAAGCATTAACACTTCAATGGCACATGAGAAAAGAAGCTGTTTATAAGCAACTCCCAAATACATGTTTCTTAGAATACAGAAGAAAAACAGGTCACAAATAGCACCATGACCATAAATACAGCTAGGGAATGCTAATTGTATCTGTTTACCAAAACAGTGTATTATAATGCTAATTCAAAGGCTAAATTCTTCATAGAAGGAATACTCTATTTTCTGTATGTCTCTACAAAAATTTTGATCTTCAAAATGTGGCTATTTGTGTAATATTGTATTTAAGACTAATAAACCCAACAACATTTTAATAGTAATTTTCTTATGTAATTACTTTCTCAGTCTGTGGTTACCCCCAGGAGAATGATTCTGATTACCTTGTGGAAAAGGATGATATGCTACACTCATTTCCAGATACCAAACTTTGGAAGAACAGTGTTCAATAGGTGCTTGTGTGGTGTGAGAAAGAAGTTATAGCTTTGTGATGTTAAAACCTCATCATAAATTCTGAAATGTTGGACACAAAGACTTAGCATTGATGAGTGAGACCTTTGAGCTAAGTGTTGGCTAGAGTTTGTCTTCTGCAGAATCACATTGGAATTGTTTAGAAAATGCAAGATATAACTGAAGAAAGCATTAGGCTGGTCCTCATTTCCATGGTGGTGACACCAGTTTCATGTGAATAACTCTTACAAATAGGAAAAATGGTTGTATGTGCTTCAGGAATAGAGCATAGGTAAATAATTTGTAAATTAACTAATAAAGAACTGTAAATAAATGAAGGACCATCATAGTATGTTCATTCACAGGCACCCAGAATAGTGTGCATCAGTGAGCCAAGGTACTTTCATGTCATAAACCACAAGGAGATGTTTGCCTTGGACATTAATTAGTCCATCCAGCATTGAATATGCCTAATTAATCACATCAAGGACTTCCCAAAAGAGAGTGATGTATGATATTTATTTGTAGCGCTCACAGCTGGTGAGTCCACTGTTCACAGCTGATGGAACAACCATGCAAATCCTTGGCAGCTGTTCTGTTGCTTTCTCTCTTCATGAGATTGGCATGTCTGGTGACCAGTGCCTTGATGAAGAAAGAATGGAAAGACCAGGATTGGAGGGCTGATTTCCCTTTCATATGTTCTTGTTTCCAGATAAGATTGCCTCAAGAATGTATCCCAGACTTTGTCACAGTTGACTCAGAGAGTTGTTTACATTCGGGGAGACCTGTAAATTTTTTTTTAAATTGTATGTTGAAGTATTGCATCACATATTGGATAGTGGGAAGGCCATGTCCTTCAGTTTACTCAGTGCAAAGCTATTTAGATAATTTTTACAGCTATTTGTGTTTCTAGTTGAATGATCTAAAGGCACAGTTGTGTCTACTTATATGACTGTATGGGTAACTGTGAGTGTATTCTGTGAAACCAGCAAAGTGCATGTGCAATTAATGTTCAAGGCATAGTTAGCCAGAGTTCAAGAGCTTCCTAAGGAATAACTTGATCTGGGTAGCTGTAGGATGGCAGTGTGAGATACCAGGCCATTTTTACCAAATACCATTTATCCATAGTGACACTTAGTCTTTATATGAAATGTTAGATTTCATAATAGACATGTAAAGTCTACATACTTGTACTTACAAGCCTATTTGTACATCTCTTGTAAAACTGAAACATTGGATACATTGTCAAAATGCTGCAGCTCTTGGCTAACATTTTAATATAAATACTACTGCTTGTGTATATATATATAATCTAGTGTAAGCTTGGATATGGAACTTGTCATCTGGAATTGGTTTCATAGATATTTTAATTGTTTTGTGGAAAGTGTTGCCATGGATAAACTGATACGGAAGTGCACTGATTCATCCCTTCTGAAATTTAGCTTAATGTTTGCTCTGATTTTTCGAAGATCGTTAGTGTTTCTATTCCAGAAATATAATCTAGATCATGAGTTTCAAAATGCCTCAGAAAGCTAAATCTTCCCATTTTACCTTGGATACATTGCTGGGGTCACTAGAATTGGTTGTGTGTTCTAGAGTTTTGTCCCACTCAAAACACTATGGGAAGGGGAAAAGGTTTTATTTGTGCAAAATGGTACTGTAAGTAGATGAAAATAATTAGAAACCATAATCCTTCCCTTGTCTTTATAAGCTGCTCACTTCAGGTAAATAACTGACTCCTGAATCTCTGAGTACACTCTACACTGGTAGAGGGTTTCTCTGAACAGTAAAGGGCAACCAAAGTGTGATTAATGATAATCCTTTGACCCTGTGAAATACCCAGTATTAGGTGGAATGGAGCCTTTATTAATAACTCATTTTGAAGATTTTTTAGACCTAAAACCAGGTGAGGAAATACTGTGTTTTTATTGTCTTGCATGATCCTCTAGAACTTCTTTTTTTTTTTGGATTGTTACTTTATAGAAGCTGGGTTTTTTGATTTTAGGTTTGTCCTTTATGACACTGTTCCCAGTCACAAGTTATGAAATCTGAGTCTAATTTTCTGTGTCAGAGTTCTTTTTTTCTGTTTTCTAAGTATTCTGTGTGCATAAATAAATGGAGTATGTTTCAGGTTTATATTCTCTGTGCTGGATGACTTCTTTTAAAAGAAAACCTTTTTAAAGTAGTGCATTTGCTGAAGGTAGTTGTATTGCTAAAATGTGCACATTACAAAAGTAGTTGACGTGCTCAAAGTTGGAAGAGTTACCTTATGGTAATTTGTTTGCCTGCCAGGGCTGTCCCCCTACCCTGCATTTTCTTACCTCATAAAATAATCAAATCTTCCTTTTGTCCTTTGTCTCAAATGGTTATCTATTTAGACTGAAAATTGTATTAAACAGTTTTAGTTTAACCATTAGAGTAAAAAAAAAAAATGAATCTTTTTTTATTGCTAAATTGATATCTTTTGGCAGAATTACTAATTGCTTTTGAAGACAGTTTTACATTTATCTTCGTAAGTCTCTTTTGTTTTGCCAGCTGTCTAAATCTTTTCATAAACTTCAGTTAAAAGAACATATTTTCCGTGATTATTTTAAAATATAATGTTTACTGGAAGGGAAGTCTAGTGAATTCCCACAGATGAAGTGTGAGTGTATTTCTCCCACTTGTAAATGAGTTCTTATTTCCTACAGTATGTATTCTGGTTCCACAATGAGTCATTTTCAAGATGTTTTAGTTTAGCTTCTAAAACATTTAAAAACTTGGCAGATACATATAAATGAATGTTACATCTAGTTTTAGAAACTGCTTCCAAAGAGTATTTTGCTAAAATGAAGACTGTGAATAGACCTTTCAGAATGCAGAAGTGTCTTTTGTGATAAACCTGATGTAATTTTCAGACCTCTTTTGGTTTGGCTTGTTCATGATTGGGGATGTTTTTCCTCAATTTTAGCAGGTTTTGATTTAACCATCCTATAGAATAAGGAGAATACTTTTGTGGAAAAGCCTTAAATTTGCTAATTGGATATTTTAGCCGGCAAGTAATACCTTTCTTCAGTACGTTAACTGAATTTTGCAAATTTTCATGCTATTTTATTTTAATTTTTTTCAATTTTACAATTTTTTTTCAAAATTATTGTAGTGCCACTTCTGCTTGAATGTGGTTTAATGTGTTTAAGATTGTAAATGCCATGGCCTACTTAAATGTATTTCCTGATGCTACCTTGACAGTTTAACTGATGGAAAAAATTAAAGACCAAGTAGTTTGTATGATTAAAAGGGACTGAGGAATTATGGAAGTTGAGTGCAAGTTGGAGACCAACCAAAATGGGGGAGACCAACCATGTTTAGATTCAAAAGGAAAAAAAAAAAAAAAACAGCCAAAGAAATTACCCCAAACAAACACAATCCCCAATGCAAAATGACCAGTATTCTATTTCTGAGAAAGTTATGTCTATTGTTTAAAGAATATTTTATATTTTAACTTTGTTGTCCTGGCTTCCTGGCATTTGGAACATTTAATATAAGGGGACTTGAGATACTTCGCTCACATGTAAGACCTATGCTTAGATACACACACATTTCTGCAGTCTGGATTTGAATACCACCCTAAATATTTTCCAATTATTGGCAACATTTGTATTGTCAGTTGTGGTACGGATAACTTTGCAACTCTCTGGTTATTCTGTTCCAACTTTAACCATATGTATGTTGTCCATGATGCAACACCATGTTATCAGTAAGGTCTTACTGTAGTTATCACCCTTAAAAATTTCCTTAGCTTTTTATTAGACTCAGAAGAAGATGCAGAAAACATATAAAACTTGGATCAGTAAGTCCTTCATTAAAAGATTTCCTAGAATCTGTTTTCCCTTATTTATGTGGTATAAAATATAAAGGAAACCTGCTCCAAAATTCTTCTCCACCTGTTCCCCAGGAATGGTCCTAAATAGGGTAAACTTTCATCAAGGACAAAATCAGGAAAAGGAGGGGAAGAAGTTAGTTTAAGGGATTGAGAATCTTAATTGTTTTGTCAGACAAAAGCATTTTTCTCCTTGCATTATGTCTATGTTGTGAAACTTGCAGAGGATTGATGATAGACAAAAGAGTAAAGATGAGAGGTGGGGAAGGGAATTGTGTAAATAAAAGAAGAGATAAAAAAATAGCAGTCATGAAAGCTTCACTGAGTGTGATTCATCTGAATGTAAAATACATGGTGCAGTTTCCCAGTCTTTCTCTTTGGAAGGGTAGTGTAAGGCAGGCAAAGACATAACAGTTGGATGAAGGGATTGGGTAAGTGGAAGTCAGTGTGTTGGGAGTGATGGCAGACTCCATTTGTTTGTTTTTGCCCATCCAGCTGTACAATTACCTTTGTACAGCTATTTGTAGGGATGGAAACTGTGAATCTAATTCATGGTAGCTTTGAATTTTGTTCTGTACAAGGTGAACATCTTCCAGTTCTAACACTTAAAATCTTTGAACATCATATTCAGAGATCTCAGTTTTGTTCATACTGCTGTTTTGGAATTTTGTGATTTTTTGGAAGCATTTTTAAAATTTAATATACTGCTAGCCTTTGGATGAGTTCAAACATTAGTTTCTGAGCAAAGTAAGTAAAGTGCAGCATGGATTTTAGTACAGTGTTTACTGTGGCTGTTATCAGTCTTGTCTAATTTCAAATGCCTGTGCTGGGATAGAATCATGTCTGTAAGGTACCTGTTTCTTTCCATTGACATATAAAGGGAGTCTGCACAACAGGCTCACATGTAGGTAACCACATATAAACAGCAGAAATTACACAACTCAAGTCCTATATGTCTTTTCTGAGAAAAGGAGTTCAGCATAGACTCTCTTCAGAAATTCATGGGTTTTGGAGCTTTTATGTTTTACCATTAGTCTTATTCAATCCTCCTCCAATGCGGAATTGTGAAGCCTTTAAGCATTTCTCAAAGGCTGGTCGAAAAATGGAATGTTTTCATTATGAAGTGCTATATGCCTTATATGCTGCTTTTTGGGCCTTTTTAAAATGAACTATGCTGTCTTCCATGATTGGAAGTATTTTGATTGACAGAAATTCAATCAGTGTAGGTCTAGATATGTAATTATATGAAACATTGGACCTGATTAATGAAACGAAGGTAGTGAATGAAGGTAGGAAGATACATACATCCACCTTGCAGTAACTCAAAAAAAGTTCATTTGCCAAAGCCAAATGAAGAAGAAACTTGCATTTATTTTTTTTTGTTGTTGTTTTTTAGAGAGAAGGGTAGAAAGGACAGAAAAGATCTGTGGTGGAGCAGAGATCCACCTGTTGCCCATGGAAGGGGTGGTGATTGCCCTAAGGAAGCTGTGACCCTGTGGGAAGCCCATAGTGGAGCAGGTTTGCTGTCAGGACTTGTGTCCTCACAGGGACTCACACTGGAGCAGTCTGTTCCTGAAGGACTGCACCCATGGGAGGGACCCATACTGGAGAAGTTTGTGGAGAGCTGTCTCCCATGGGAGGGACACCCATGCTGGAGCAGGGGAGGAGTGTGAAGAGTCCTCCCCTGAGGAGGAAGGATTGGCAGGAATTTGGGATGAACTGACTACAGCCCCCATTCCCTGTCTCACTGCACTACTGGGAAGATGGGTGTAGAGAAAATTGGGAGTAAAGTTAAATTCAAGAAGAAGGGAGGGATGGGGTCAATGTGGTTTAGTTTAGGATTTGGTTTTGTTTCTCATTACCCTTTTCTGATTTGATTGGTAGTAAATTAATCTTTCCCCAAGTCGAGTCTGTTTTGCCTGTGATGGTAACTGGGGACTCATATCTGCCTGTCCTTATCTTGACCTATGAGTCTTTCATTATATTTCTTCTGCCCTGTCCAGATGCAGAGAAATAAGAGTGGCTTTGGAGGGCACCTGGGTTCCAGCCAGGGGCAATCCACCCCACTGTACTCAAAATGTAATGTATGGTTGGTAAGTACAGGGTTTGCATATGTTAATGACTTTCCAACAGGTTTATCATAGTGATATCTGGAGGTAGATTTTCCCTGACTAGATTCCAGTGAAGTCTTACCAGTACCTCCTGTTCTTAAGCACCACCTAACCTCAGAGGCACTTAAAATCATTCCAAGTTGGAGCACATTTAGGTAGAGGTCCTTGTGCATGCTCGGAAGTCTCCTGGTTTGGAAAGCTAAGTGCTTATTTTGATATGGGTAGGAGGTGCTTGAACTCTGTTCAAGTCTCTGAAGTGCCTGTTTTTATTAGAACATGGCTAACTCATTCAAAATCATTGAGTTCACTCCAGAACACTGTTAGAAGAAGAGGTAATGTCTAAGTTTTGCCTCTTCTGTAACATGATTCAAGCATTCCCCCAGAAAGTTTAAGACCCTTGTCCTTTCCCTGTCAGTCTCCCTAATTATTTAAACAGGTTTTGGTGTTACCTAGAAGTTATGTCAATTAGTCCAGAACTATTGGCAACAAGTCTTGATATACATGATGCATGAGTTTAGCAAAATGCCACGAGAGGAAAAATGAAGAAATTTTGGGGGTTTTTTTGGTAAAAGTCAAGCAAACAAATTCTTCTAATATTATATAAATGCAATTAAAATATAACTCTCATAATATTTTCGCTATTTCATTTTCTTTTTTGTACTTATTGTTCCATTATTAAATGAAGAAAAGACCAAAAACTCTACAAATAGAGTAGATTGGATATTGGCAATATAGTAGTTACCTGTGAGGTTTATAAACAACATTTTTAGAATAAGCGTTTTGGATCATTGATTATTTTGTCATGTCATCTTTTCAGAAAATAGACTCTGAACTGTACTATTCCTAGTGGAAGACATTCTAGTTGTTATATTCAGATGGAGTTTTAATTTCCGTTTCAAGATTATTTTCTCCTGGTTTATATCACAGTGTTCTGATGATAGCATTAGTCAATTTTATCTATTTGTTTTGTCCTCTTAAAATCTTAGTCAGACTTTGTTTTTCTAGATTGTAGCTTATTTGATTTCTCATGGGATAGATTCCTTGTTCTCTTGGACATCTGAGTACCATTTCTCTTAATCCTGACCTCACTTTAACACAGATAACTGGAATTCTGAATGATGTGTCAGATAATTTCCTGCTCTATCTCATATAATACCATAATTTCCACTAGATGTACCTGAGTGATTCCTGGAACTTTGTGTCTTTTGCATAGCTGGGTCATGTTAGCCCATTTAGTTATCCTAGTCTCATGTAACAAATCTAGATCCTTCTCCTCAGTCTGCTCTATCTTGTGGGAGTCTGGATGAACAGTTAAGTTCCCTAGCCCTGCTCTAAGTCTTCCATCATTGTATACATTGTTTCTAGTTTTGTGATTATGCTACATTATTATTATTCTGTGAGAATTACACTCTCTGTCATTTCAGAGTAGCACATCACTATATGTGCATTTTTGCTGCAAGTACTCAATGTGAAATACAATTCACCTAAATGAAAGTGTGCTGAGTACACTTAAAAAGGAGCTGCAAATGTCTGAATTATTATCATTCCTCAAATACGTTTTTAGTCTATATTTCAGATCTTCAGCTATTCCATGTTGTGTCAATAGGATAAAAAACGAAGTTGCTAAAAAAGGAAAGGAAGTAGGTTTCAAAAGTTGTAATTTTAGCTCTGGTGTATGATGCTAATCCATTTGAACTTGCATTACTGAGTTGTGGGGGGTAAATAACATTTGTGAAAAGTGCAAATACTGGCAAGTTGTTTCTTTTTTCTTATCATTTAACAGTGTACCCATACAAACCTGTCACAGCATATTTTTTTTTGCCTGTACTAGTTAGGAAAATTCATAAAACAAATTACACTGATTTTTCTGTAATTTTTTACTTGCCTTGTTTTAACTTTTCTGTACACTTCATTTCCAGATGCCAGATTAAAATGTTACAGAAATGTTAAGTGATATTCTTTTTTTTTTTGTCTTTTAGAAATACATAGATTTTAGGCACATTTGTTTTGCTGATTACTAGGCATATAGATTATCTTTTTCTGTCCTGTTAAACAGAAAACATCTGATCTGTATGAATAAAGTTTTTACTACACTCTGGGTTTAAGGAAGAGAATAGTATAAAGGAAGAGAATAGTATAAATTATATTACAGTTCAAATAATGTCCCTAGCTTTCACTTGCCTGCTGCACTTTTAAGATTTTATTTATGTCTTATAGCTCTTGTGTGAAGTGAATAGAGATGCCTAAGCACTGCTTAAGTAATGAAATTCTCTCATCATATTAGTACTTGTTATCTTTCCATAATGTTTTCAATTCAAGCAGCTTTTATGCTTACTTGTATTGGCCTTCCTACTCCAATTACCAGCCTACAAAATCAATCCTTGTATATTCAAATTGATGCCAAGATGCCAGCAGTACAAGCTATAGTGCATGATTCATAATGTAAACTCTCAGAGCATTTACTTATGTACAAGTACATTCCTACAAAAGGACAGTTAGATAACTTTATATATGTAAATGTGTGATCACTGAAAAGAGATCCTTTGTTGATCTTGCATGTGTGCACATTTCATATCAATTCAGTGATCTTAACCGTGGTTAGAAAGTAGCAATTTTCTGTTACTCCCATTTTAATACTAAAATAGGGAATGAACCATTTAAAACCAAAAAATCTTCTAAACTGAATTTGCTTGAAAAATAGAAGCATATTTTCCAAAATTAAAAATAAGTTTGTGTATCAATTTGTGGAGGCAATATAATGAAGGAGAATCTCCTAAAATAAGGAAATAGAAAGATTACTGAAATGTGATTGTTCTAAATGAAAGAAAAATAATTTTGCCAATACAACACTGATGCTTATAAGACCTAATTTTCTAGGTCTTCAGAAAAATGTAAGTTCTGTCCCTACCAACTGAATTGTGCTCAAGACCTCTTCTTTTTGCCACATTTACAACTTTTGTTCAAATTACAATTTCAGAAATTGCATGCTATTAATGGTAATACCTTGCTAACTAATAATACTTACAGAAATAATATTTGCAAAAAAAGGCTTGAAAAAAAGATACTTTTAAACACATTCTGTTTGGCACATATAAAAAATTTTGCTATTGAAACTCCATAGCAAAACTCTCTAACACAAAGACTGAAAGAAAGATGTTTTAAATAGTACTGTAGAAAGGTGTCTCTTCTCTTCTTGAGTCACTTCAATAGTGTCGTGGTTTGACATAGGAAAAAGAATTTCACAGCATTCAATTGAGAGGTTGCATTTTCTTGGGGGCGCTGGCATTGTGCCAGTGTCAAACCATGACATATGTCAAATGGTCTCTTCTTCCTTTTTTCTTTAATTTTATTTTGCTGTTTAGCATTGTTTTGAACAGTCCCAAGCTGTGCATTTTTTGAAGCTGCACAAACTAATTTGAAGTTGTGAGAAATGCAAAGTGAGAACTGTAAATGCCACTAAGCAGGAGAAATAGGAATTCATAGGAGAATAATACCAAAGCATTAAGTATTGTTGCTTTTGTTATTGCAATTTAAAGTATAAAATCTGACCAAAATATTTGCAGTAGTAATAAACTATGCTTTCTTAAATAGAAAAAAAATAAGTGAATATGCAAGTTGTAATTCTCCTTCTAGTATATATTTTAATTGCTTTTGTATCCACAAAGTTTATGGTTTTATTTTATGTCTTAGTAAGAGTACAAGTATTTCAGTCTGGTGTTTGTTTTATTAATTGTATTGCATGCTGTATTTGATCATGATCTGAGAGATGCATTGAATTACTTTAAACACATGCTTTAGATTCCTACAGATCCATAGTACAGTTGTTGAACATACTCTGCATTTCTAAAGAAGCAAAAAAAGATTGCTCACATTCATACAAGAACTTGCTTCGATGCCAAGAATGACAGATGCTGTTACAGCTGAGAAATTTAGTGTTTTAGGAAAACACTCAAAGAGTAGTTTCTTAGGCCAAAGTAAAAAGAAATTAATTTAGGAACTGCTTAAGCTGAATTTAAAGGTACTTGCAGCATAGATGTATGTTGTATAAAGTGTCAAGGATTATGTTCTAATTCACTAGATCTGCAATATCTGAATGAACAAAGTAGTTTTGTTATCTGCCTTTAATGATTTCACATGTGCCTAATTATTGTGTTTCTCATTTAAGTAAATATATTTGCAGGATTTTTTAAATTGTTTATGTTGTATTTTATTTTGTAGAGTGTGTGTAAATGATAGCATACCAAGGAATGGTGAAGAGGGGAGTTGTCTGTGCATAATCCAAACTTTTGTGGTGTGTATTTGACTTCACTGTGCCAAAGTTACATATTTGTCCTATTTTAATGTTCACATGATCAGCCAGAGTCTTTAAATTCATTCCATGTGGTACAGAGAATAATTCACATGACAGATTGGTTGTCATGTTCAGCAAAAATATAAGATAATAGAGTAAATGGAAATTTGGAAAGTAACAGAAAAGTATCAATAAAACAGAAGTACCAAATTATAAAGGGTTCTACATGATGATGCTACAATTCTAGAAACACAAGAGTGGTAATGACACAGATACAACAGTGTAGCACTTAACCCTTAATGGACTAAAAGTCTTGACACACACTATTGCACTTGTAGGGTGACAGTTTTGCTTCCTACAATGCTAAAAATGCATATGACTTTACCTAAATAAGAAAAATATTTGTTCTGAATTTTTTAAACCCCTAAGGTGGCATAGAAGTACTAACTCCTGAATTCTGTCAAAGTCATTAACTTCACAAACCTGTAAGTAATTCTTTACAGTCTAGCAAGGAGACTCGAAAAAGATGCTTCTTGTCACTGACCAAAAAAAAAAAAAAAAGAAAAAAAAGCTATAATAGGTGGACAGGATAGCTGCAGTTGTAAAGAAGTTTTATTCCTTCATTAATTTATAATGATGTCTGTCATGGTAAGTGGCAAATAACCAATAGTTCATTTGCTTTCAGAAGGAGATTATATTTTATATAAATAGGCAAGTTCTGTTGAGTTGTGTTACATTCTGTGGCTAGGGAGCAGAGATTCATAAAGAACATTCTCTTCTATTTGGAAAAAGCAATTTTAAAATGGGATAAAATGCTAAATATTCTGGGTCTTCCCAGTGTTGGTGTTACAGACATAGTTGAATACTTTTTTATTATTCTGAAAGGGAGACTATCCCTTGAAAGTTAAAAGAAAATTGTTTAAATGGTTTAAGCCACAGGCCATATCAGAATAATCCCTGGTTAGAATTTGACATGTATCTAAAATATTTATTCTCTCAAAGTAGATACTCTTTACTCTTACCAATATACTTGAATTCAAGCAAGAATTCAGAAAAGTCATTTACGTTTTGTTGGTCCAACAAGCTAATCTCTCTGGTTACTTTTGGCTATACCTAACATATGTATACAGTTTATTGTATTTTTACATTAATCTGTTCTAGTTTTTTATACTAGTCTGCACATACATCATTAACTTGATCACAAAGCTAAGTGAAGACTAATTTACTGTTCTCCTTACCTTACATATTGAGTGCAGTCTTAGAAAATGCCCTTCATTGTGAGAGCCCAGACATCTGTTAGAAAATATCCTGTGGCCAATTGGATTTCAAATCTTAGCACTATTCATCTAGAAGTAAAAATTTTTAGTATCCCTTTGGTATTTGTCTCCACATCTGAACATTAGTACATTCAAATCTAATGACAATTTCCCATCTTTATCAATATTCCTGCATGTCACCTACAATCCACAGTCCTACATTATCATACATGAAAGAGAGAATATAGAACAAGATCCAGGACTATACTGTGACTTCTGCTTTATCTTCACCTCTTCAGGATGTCACCTCCTCTGATAGCTTTCTCACTGATGGTAAATCTCAAATTTGATGCTAATGTTTTTTTGTTTACTCTGCTTAAAGAGGACTGTTTCATGCAAGGTCCAAAACATCAACAAGAAATGCTAGTATTAAAAATTCCAGAAAGACTTTAATCTGAAAAAGTCTGTGAACTCCTTGACAAAAACAGGAAGCTTGGGTGGAGGTCCTATTTGAGTAAAAGTGTTTTTCATCTTAACTTCCTAAAAATTTTATTCCCATGGCAGAGATCTTTTACCTCATCTAAGGACTTAATTCCAGTAATCTGCTGATGTTAGGCTTGAGCTTCACTCTGGAGGACAGTTTACACTTCCATATTCCTGGAACTTAAGAAGAAGAAAACGTATTCTGTCTTCTGCCTATAAGTTCAGAATCATTATATGAATAATGATGGGGTGACACTATTCTCGTATCATTTGCTAAAAATAGGCAGTGGGATCTCCTCACTTAGGAATAACTGATCAAATTCATCATGTGATAGGAGTGTTGGGTAAATCAGTACCTACCATCCGCAGGATGGCTTGTTCCCAGCTGAAAAATAACTGAAGTGAAGAATGATGATTTAAGACCTATTTTCAAAGAACTTGGAGATGAGATAACACAAAATTAGACATCAACAGGAAATAAGTGTAATTCTTTCTCTTCAAACTCTAACAAATCGAGCTTAATTTGAGAAGGTTGTTTTAACTTTCTAGCTGGGAAAGCTGCAGAATGTTTTTCCTATGTTACTTTTGCCAACCAGAATCATCTGTACAGTAAATCGCCAACATCCGGTAACAATGGGGATTCAGCAAATGGAAATGAAACAAATATAGTTCTTAGTAGTGTTCTCCCTGTCAGGAGTACTGCTGGATTATCAGTTTTCCTACTCAGCATAGTCACTGGATATCTGATAAGAGGAAGTGTTTTTCAATGTGTATGTATCTGAGCCAGTCAGATTCTTGACTTACTTTATACTTAGGTCACTGACATTTTTGAGGTAATGTGGCTACTGCTTCATTGCATATTGCAGTTTGAAGTGGTCGGCACTTTAACTCTGTCAGGCAGCAATAAGAATTTTTTTCCATGTATTCTTCTGCAGGGAAGTTCTGCACGTGCTTTCATTTGATATTAATAGACTTCAAACGTTTAAATACATTTTAGCATGTGTCAGAGTGATCCTAGGGAGCCTCAATGCCTCAAAAGCTTTTTCACTGGATGAAAAGCTCTAATACTTGTAATCGTAATGTAGTAGAGCCTGTGTCACTGTGATGGTTCCCAGCACAAGTTCACCCCTGAGATTTGCAGTGCAAATCACAAGCTTTAACTCCTGAAACCCTTATGTTTTATGTTGCTTTCAGGATGGTAATTCTGCAGTTTTTATTGAAGATTCCTAACCCATTCTCATGGTGTTTTTATGGAGAATACATATGGACTAACTAACACTCTGGATGTCCTGAAGCAATTTACCTGTAACTGTTCTTTAAAGTATGATTTCTGTATGCACATTTGCAGTGTACACTGTTTATTGCTTGCCTTTGAATGTCTGTTTATGATTACCAGGAATTCTGAGATTGGAAAAAGTGGAAAATATGGGCCAAACTCCAGCCAACTTATCTAACAGTAGTCAAAGTATTAGACTGTGTATCCCATTAGTATTGCTAAGGCAAGCATGCTTTAGTGTCATGTACATATAAATACTGCATCTTCAAGAACAGCTGAGTGTGCAGATTTTCTTCTTTTCTGATAGACCGACTCAATTTTGAATTAAGGCAAATGAAGGTATTACCCTATTAAGGGGTTTCAGATTAAGCCTAAAGTCTGGTTCTAACCTGGTTCAGACTTTAACAGCAGAAGAATGGAATGCTAAGAATGGAGCTCAGAGTGGAATAGAGTTTAAATTACTTCGGAAAAATATTAAACACCTTCACCTGCTGAAACCTTCTTGTAATAAACAAAGCAAAAGTATCGCAGATCACACAAAATAATGTTAACTGAAGTGCAGTGGTAACTAGGCTGTTTTTCAGTCATGACCTAAATATTCATACAGAACTGGTAAATAGCATGGCCAGACTGAAGTTCAACAGTTCATTCTTCCAATTTTAAAAGGAAATTAACTTTTTCTATCAGTATTTAGGTCCCCATTCAGTCAAAATCTTGTAAGCCATAAGAATACGAAGGGTTTTAATGTACCATTCAGTGAACAATTTCCTTTATCAAAGGAGTTAACGTTAACAATATGAGATGTCAGAGGAAACTTACCATTTGCTCTTCAGTGAGTACAAGAATTGCATCTGCAGTTGCTTCCTTAGTTGCGTGGTAGATGAGCCACATTCTAGTGTTCCTAGAAGGAATGGATAATGACAGGTATGAAATTATAAAAGCACTGGGCACACAGAGTAGTAGGAGTTTTCTTTTTCTTCCACAGTAAAAAGATGCTGACTTTGATATGCAACTCAGCTGGCACAGGGAATACTTGGAGATCAGGAGTGTCTTTATTCACAAGTCCCATTAGGGGAAAAGACCCAAAAGAATGCAAACATGATTTGTTTTCAAATCCTGTACAAGAAGGAGGAAAATTATACTTCTTAGGTATGGTTATTGCAGGGATTGTGGTAGTTCAGCTAACGAATGAATTGTTGAAATGGTGAGAGAGAACAGGGCAAATGGGTGGAAAATGGAAAAGATAGGACAAAGATATGTAGGAAGAGAGAACTGGACATAATTAGAGGAAACAGAGAAACAGAAGATTTGATTAGTCTGAGAATGATATACACTAAAATAAATTAATTTCAGTGCTTTTTTTCTTTTGTGTCTCAGGAGAAAAGTGATGATTCTCTCACATCTAAGACTCTTCTTAGAATGTATACATGAAACTTGTATTGCAAGGCCTGTTAGTATCTCAATATTTCATGAATCCTGAGTTCCTTTTCTTCTTTTCAAACCTAGATCTTGTTTTCTTTATTTTCAACTGCTTTTCACAATATTGCTCTTCTCAAATTAATAACTTAAGTTGCAAAGGCAAAGTTGAATCTTTCTATAAAAATTTTGTTCAGCTTGTAAGATGACTGATAAAATACAGAAAAGTATGTTGTGAAAGAAAATATGCTCAACACTGGAGACAGCTTGAAGTTAACTGATTATTTTTCACAATAGTTACTGCATTTTTTAAGTATTTTCATTTCTCACATGCCTCAGCAGGTAATATAGGATAATTTGATAACTGAAGAATTTATTGGGATAGGCTGCTTTTTAGAAAGCTTAGATTCACTTGACCTTTTTCATGTTTGCAGATGAAGAGAAATGAGATTCTTTAATTAGTGTCATAAGCAATTTGCTGATGTATTTGTTCAGGATTTGTTTACCACTCCAAGCTTTTATAAGCATGGATAAGGTGACAGTAGCTTGTTCCTTTTGTTTTGGGCTGTAAAAGTGTCTTCCATTTTCTCTCGTGCTATTGATACCATTGTCTATGTGCTTACTGTTCCTACAAAGACTCTTTGTTTGATTTGAAAGACTTGCACAGTTCAGGAAAATAGTTTTAGAACCAGTATATGTTTCATTTATGGATAATGACACACAGAAATACCTGCACTTTAGGACTTGTAATAAACCAGCCAGTATACAACACTTTATTATTTGATAGTTGTCTCTAGAGCTGAAATGCAGTTGATGAACTTTTTTTGGTTTTAAGTCGTGCTTATGAAGAGAGGTCTTCACACTGTCTTCTTTCTTTTCCTGTTAATGGTAATGTGGTTCCAATTACTGTGCTGCTTGGGAAAGGACATTTTACATATCTTAGATTTGAAAGAAGACAGATCAGTTGTGCTTCCCTACCCAGTGCTTGTCTGTCAGTCATTTTAGTATCCTTTGATGCCCATCTCTGTTGTTGCCATTACCGTGTCTTTCCATCCTTTGCTCTTCTAACAAAAGCTCCCCTGAGCTGCCCAGTTGCACTGAAGCATTCCTGATGGCCTGCAGGCAGCTTAATGGAAATTCCTTTAAATTCTGAAAAACAGATGGAAAGCCATGTACTTTTCTAGTATCATATTTAGTTTAAAACAACTGCTGGAAGTACATTTATAGCAGTCTTTGGTATGTGAATTTTAATATATTAATAGTTTTTATGTAGCATTCATTTGCTAATAAGGAAATGCAGATTATTTTGTGTGGGATCATCCTTCATGTCTTTGAAGGGAACAAATGTTTTTTGTAAACAGCAAGCTCAGTATTAGCCAACAGTATACTCTTAGAAAATCTAGGGCTGTATTATCAGGAGAATAACCAAGACATCAAGAAAAGTCCAGTTTCAGGATATCCAATGCAAGCAACATAGTGGTAAACTGGAGTGACTGTAGAGGAGAGCACCAGGATGGTCAGGGCTGGAGCTGTTGCCCCAGGAAGAGGGGCTGGGGGGCTGTGTTCAGGGGTCTGTGGGGTTCCTGACAGCAGTATCCCCAGTGCCTCTGGACAGGTTCCTGGGAAGATGGAACCAGGCCCTTCACAGCAGGGCATGGAAGAGAGATGAGAGAGTTGAAACAGAATTTTCTGACTTGTTCTAAAGAAAATATTTTTCACTACAAGCATTACTGTAAGCAGTCTCCATCCTTGAGTTTTCCCGAGTGGCTAAAGCTTGGAAAAACCTTGTCTGGTTTTATAGATGACCTGGCTCTGAACAGGATGTTGGACTAGATACCCCTTGATACCCCCATCCAACCTCAACTATTTAATAATTGGTTTGTATTTGTATTACTGAGATCTTATTTTTAAGGCATAATTTCACTGAAGAATAAATGGAATATTATGCAGCAATATGCTGACCTCTCATAAGTGATTGCAAACACCAAGACCATCCATTACATTAATTATTAGGGGAAAAGGTAGCTTGCTGTCCCTCATTGCTAACTGTAGCACTTTTAGGAACATGTCCTTGAAAGATAACAAGGTGTGCCTGTACCTTGAACTCTGCTTATCAGGAAATCGAACCTGTTATGTGTGATATAAAGGACATACCAATCCTTTGCTAAATTATGGCAGTTTGAACCCTAACCTTCTGGCCTATTCTGCTAAGCTCTCAGTGGGGAAAATGGAGGGGGAGTAAGCAGTCTTTCTGGTGACACAACCAAAGTTACCAGCTTTGTCTGATGGACTCCCAGTTAGCCCTTCCTCAAAAGACTTGTCCTTACCTTCTCATTTCTCTCCAGGGAGCTGCAGTGATACTGCTTCTTTTTCTTATTTTTATCTTGCTGATCATCCATTTTTTTATCACTGTGTAAAACAGAATTTTAGTTTTTATATTACTGATTTTATAAAAGTTACTTTTACAGAATTATGAACTTAAAGATTTTTTATGTTCATTTCTGACTGTTTTAAGGAGGTATATGGCATTCCAAACATTTTTATTCTTCTTCAAGTTGGTAGTTATAATGCCCTTTAGATTTTATTTTGTAAAAGGACAGAGACATTTAGTTACTGCTCTTGTCATTTATGTAGCTGCTGTTCTGTCAGTCATTTCACATTGACTTTTTCCCTCTTTGCATTATTGGAATTAAAATCATACAGTAATAGGTGCATATATATAAATCTAAAATTATCTTAATGAATTTTCCATTTAATCAGAGGAACAGGAGCATATACATCCACAAATAATGAATGCTATTTAGGCTAGCAAGTAATAATCACTACATGTGGAATCATAAGAAATACCAAAAAGTTATTTATATTGATTTAACTGTATATTTGATTAAATATAACCTCTCTGGCTAGTGGGAGGGGAGAGTTTAAAGAGACAAATTTCTGTATGTTTTATCCAAGAGAATAAAACAACTCAGAAAACAGACTCAAAGTCTTTCTGTAACTTCAATCTCTTAATTTTCTTGAGCACTGAAAAACAACGCTTGTAATGTTTGTAGTGCAATAATGATAATGTAATGAATAATTTCTGTAGCTTCCAATATCTGATCTGTTCAAGTCTGTTTTATCTGCTACAATAGCAATTTATTACAAGTACTTTCCAGAAACACAAGTAAAAGTAGTAGAATCTCTGGAAAAGCTAATACTTGGTTTAAGGAGGTAAATTGTGGAATCATTATCAAAATTGTACAGTATCTTGAAAAAATTATTATGAACAACAGAAAAAAATTACCAAGTCAGGCAATTCCAAATTGTATGCTACAAACTTGGAAGCATACAAGTGTAGAGAAATATTAAAAATTGATGCTTTCATTTCTTAATGCTGAATATCAATAAACTTGCTGGCCTTTTCTTCATTCAGATCTGTTTTATATATCTCATATCAAAACCTCTCACAATTACAATTTCAAGTACTTATTTCCTCATTAATCAATTTACATTACTGGGGGATAAGTCTCTGTACTGTTCCTTGACTTTTTGTTGATTTAGTACAAAATTCAGTTTTGTTAACGTGGCATTTTTTGCAAGGAATTAAGTAAACAAAGATATGAAAATGAAAATACTGTTTTTTAATGTTTTGGGATGCCATGAGAAATCAAATAGACAAAAGTATACACAGAAAATATGACTAAAGATTTAATGAGATTTTAATAAAGGTACTTTGAGTTCTTTGCTGTTGGATTAAAATTTGTACCATAGACAGAAACATATTGCATTGCAGGAATCCTTTTCAATCTGTCACTTCAAAGTGATTTGTTTTTAATGAAGCATTTATTTGTTTGAGCAAAGATATTGATTAGGCAATGAGAAATTTAATCATGCTTGTTCTGCTGCTCATCCAGATGTATCGTCCACCTCAGTTCAGCATGTTTCTTATACTTCCAAGATCCGTGACTTTTGCCATTTTATGTGCTAGTGCACACAGATGCAAAAGATGACTTTGTGCGGTTGGGGCTGTACCAGAAACAACAGAACTCATCAACTTCTTCTGACTTTGGCTTGAGGTGCTGATGTCTGCACCCTTTAGCTTTGCTATGCTTCAATTCTGGATTCTTGTCCTGAACTTAGGAGACTGTTATGAAACTATTTCCTCTGGTATCTCTACACTAGGCTTCAGAGAAGTAATTTCATAGCCTTCATGGTTCAGAAAGATGAATCTTTAATCTTTCTTTGCTCTTCATCTTTGGGCTATTTTGAAGCTTCATTCAAGGGATCTTGTGAGGTGGTAATTCCCATTTCTGGATTCCCAAACTGGATATTTCTGTACCTCCATCTCCTGAAATACCTGGTCTGGTAGGTATTCGCAGACTAGCCATGTGTTTCCTGCTTCTATATTTTTTAGCACCAGAAACATAAATAAGAACACAAGGTTATGCATCTTGACTAATTTATATAGGCAAAGAGAAAAGCAACTACCATTAGATTCCTAAAAATTGGTGACGTGACTCTGTTCTCCTATTTATGTATCTAAAAAACAGGTTTTGAAGAGGAAACAGTGAAATATATGACATCCTTTATTACATGCTCACTCGTTTCTTCAGACCCTTTCTTTTTGTTAAGGAGGCTGTCACATCCTTAATGAATGTCTGTGTACTGGTAAAGTACAGTTAGATTATTTGAACATCTTTTGCATTTATTTCATTGAAACAAATAACAAAAGAGTCAATAAATATGCTGATTACTTAAACCAAGAAATAACAGTCTAGATAAGTGAGCAAACTAAGTATGCATTGGCAGCACTGTGCTATTGCAGAGTAGCAATTGCACTCTGCTTCATTTTTTGTAAGAAAGGCATGACAGGAGCTGCTCTTCTGTTTTTTTATAGTTGCCCAAAATAAAGAATGCACTTTCAGTAAGCGAAAGCCTATATTTGATGCCCATCAGAGCTCCAGGATTGAGAGAAAACTCCCTAGTGAAGTTTTATCAGGAAATTCTCATGACTGAAGTATGACTCCCAAGCACAGGCTTGGCAGAAGCGGTCTCTACCCAGTAGTCTTGAAGCTGTGTCTTGGTGCAGGAGAGAACCTTAGGTTTCACAGTGTTAGAGTCAAATAAAAGAAAGCAAAGTTGCATAGTGCAGAGACAGACAAACAAAGATGGATTTCTGTCCCTGTCAGCATGATTCAGCAGACACATTTAAGGCTTTCATGTTGCTCATTCTTGTACTCTGGTATACACTGGGCATTAGTCTAGTTAGGGTAGAAAGGATACATGTGTCCTACATTCTGAAGAACTCTTATTTATTGCATGAGGGATTTTGGGTTTAGGTGTCCCAAAGGTATGAGGAGTGAAAATCAGCTGTTTATCCTGCTGAGTGTGGATGTTTGGAACTAGCAGTTCCTATAAACTGCAAAATAGTATGGGGAAGTTTTTTTTGACAGAATGAGGATCAGAGGCCAATAGAAAATAAATGCTTAGGATGCTGCAAAACACAAAAATCTGCTTTGAAGCAAGCAGCTTTAAACAAAGCTTCTAAGCTTTCTCGCTCAGATTTTACTGAACCACATGTAAAAGTACTGTATGTTTAATTACTTGATACGAAGCAAATGTAACATCTGGTAAGAACTTGAATGTCAAATCAAGTTTACCCTTTAGCATCTAAGCTATGTTTCTGGATTTTTTTTTTTTATTACAACCTGAACCAGGAGTATTGTGCTGAAAAAAAAATCTCAGCATGTTGTTTGGGAAAAACAAATTTTAAGTGAATATTTTTTCAACAAACAGATTTTTCATTGCTTAAATAGTTTGTAAATGGCATGCTTCATCTTGTATTCATCTAATCATTATACTCAAAGCTTTTGTTGTTGGAAGTATTAAAATTTGGTATTATAAAGTGCATTGTTATTTTAGATCAGATTAGAAATAGTTTAATGTATTTGATAGACATGAATGAAGTAATAAATACTACAAAAAACTAAAAATGCCTATAAAGTTGGTATAAAAACTTAACAAAATATGTATTTTTAAATGAATGACAGATTTCTTACCTATTTACTAGTAAATATTGAAACAGACTTTCATTTTGTGAAATCAGCCAGATACATGACTAATCAGACTTAATTGGAGTGCTGCAAAAGTTGAACAATGAAAGCATTTGAAAACTAAAGATCTGAGTTCTTCCATTTTAGTTATTTAGTGAGTAGCATGTGAACACAAATCATGGGAAATTTTTGATTGCTCAGAAATAAGGCAACCAGTTTTTAGTACCAAGGATCAAAAAGAGAGCCAGTGGAAACAAGATCCTTTGAGTGCCCATGTTTGAACTGGAGTCTGGCAGTTTGCTGCATGCACGGACAGGATTTGTGCAGTCTGTGACAGACCACATTTAATTGAGCTCTATCTAGATCACTGTTAGTCCTTCTGTGACTCCAGCAGGCACAAAGGATAGTAAGGAAAATTCATTTGTTTACTTTTATGCTTAGGTTGGGGCTCTTTGGAAGTGAGGAGGCCTTAACAGGCAGACTCAGTTGCAGAAGGTGTGAAAGTTAAACTGGGATTTGAACCTCAAACGGCAAGAGGTATGGATGGGGAGGATTTGAGTAAGGATGCCAAACTACAAGGGTGATAGAGGAGTAGAGAGAAATCCAGAATACACAGAGTGGGGCTATAAGATAGGAATGAAGGCTGAATAGGTTATGAACATAGATAAGAAGAAAAACAAATGTCCTGGGAATAAGTAATGAAAATAGAATTGGAATTCAAGAGATGTCTGGGCTGGTACTGGGATGGAGAGAGAGAAGGTCAGGAACATTAGGGGACATGTTGGGACTAGAAGTGGGAGGTTTGCAAGAGGACAGGTTGGGGAGGAAATGTCTTTAGATTTCTTTGCAAATTTGGCACTGAACCAAAGCACCGACATTTGTACAATTACAAGAGTATATTCTAATTGCTTTAAAGATCTTAGATCTGGAACTGACCCAACTGTGGACTTAGGGTGATTTCACAACTTACAGGGTTTTTTTTCTATTTTCAAATTCAAAAATAATTTCTAAAATATGTCCCACAAAGCTTTATGTTGGTATAATTTTGTTTACAAAATTATGGAATATAAAATTAGATTTTCATTTTGTATAATTTTGGTAGGACTTTCTTGATAAGATGCATTCTTTTTATTTGCTTGCTTGGTATTGTTTATTATTAACAAGTTTAAGACTAGGATTTGCCACTTCTTGAAAGGGTAATTTTACCTCTTGAAAGGGTAATTTTACAAATTTTTTGTCTTCTAATGTACTTCACTGTTCAATTACCTTTTTAAGGTGTACCACTGTACATCTCAGGTTCTGTAGATGGACAATTTCTTGTTCCTCCATTCAAAAAAACTTGGTTGCCATATTTTCTTCAGTATTCAGACTACATGATTTTACCATTAGATCTTTCTGTTTGCTCTCTGGTATGCATATTTGGACACGTTATTATATCATTATCCGCTACTTGAAAAACAAGCTCCTGTGATTAAAAAAATCTTTCAAACCTTACGAAAGAAAGTTCAAGTCCCTCCCTGAGTATCCCTCTTCTCCTTTACTCTAGAAATATTTTTTGATAACCATTATGTCACTGCTTTAGCTAACTTCAGGCATCATTGACTGGTCAACCTAATGGCAGAGAGACATTAAAGGAATTGAGACCTCCTTCTAGATGATTCTTACATGTGGGATTTTTTTCATTGGCTCGGTCTGTAATTTCTCTTTGATTCCCAACCCTCATTCTTCTGTGAGACTAAAAACTCTACTCTTTCATTATATCAAGTTTGCTAAAATTTCTCAACAGAGAAAAATCCTGCAGACCTGCATTCCACTGTTTGGTTTTTTTTTCCATAATAGTAGTATCAAAGCATAGGGTGGTTTTGGGGTTTTTTTTTGGTTTTTTTTTTTGTTTGTTTTCCCTCAGAGATCATCAAGGCAGATAAAGGAATGTATTTCAGCACATTGTGTTACATGACTCTGTACACACATGCACACACACTTGAGCTGAAGTAGTAGCAAAGAAAGCAGAGGTACTATCTGGCCGAGTTAAAGCAAATATGACGAAGAAATTCTGAATGGTGCTATGGTGAAGGAGTTGCTGGTGAGATCAACAATGTAGTAAGGTTTAAAGAAAGCTGACGCATCATAACCTTGCCAGTGCAAAACAGATCACGCTCGTGTAAGCTACTTCAAATTTCCAAAGCAAAGGATAAAATTTCTTTCTGAAGTTACTGCTCATAACTGGGTGGAGAAGCATGCTCTGAAAGCATCCAGTTGATTGAGTAGAACCATCAGATTACTACAGACTTCTCCACCAAGTATAGAAAGTAGGTACAAAGAAGTATGGATTTCCTCTGTTCATGCATATTTCCAGTGTGCCAGCTCAGTATGGTACAGATCATTGAAACTCAGGAGTGGTTGAAGGTCTGAGGCTGTGTACAGGAGGGCATTACTGTTGGTTTTGTGATGAGGTAGAAGGTGTGAATTTGTTGTTGGAAGTCAATAAACAGAACTAATAATTAAATTAAATTTGTGTGTTTCATTGCATTGTTGGCTGAATTACATGTATCTTCATGAAGACTAACTAATTTTGGAACAAAGCATTCTTCCCAGGATTATAAACAATGTGTATACCGGAACAGATTTAGTGTCATGTCTGCAGCCAGTCATGTGCAAAGTGTGGAGAATTCAAGAGTGTTGAAATTTTTTGTATGGTAAAATGAAAATAGGAATATACAGTCAGGAAACAGTGATGAAAGTAACAGCATTTGAAAAGCATCCCTAAGCAAAAATTAATGAAGTAGTTGATAGGTAACTGGCATTTAGCAGCTTGAGTGCCATAACTCTGAGAACGAATGTTATGCTATTAAAAAAAATTGTTCTTAAAAGAAAAACTTTGGATGAGCTCAGTATGCAAAACCTCCAAGCTCTGTTTATGTAGTGAGGAAACAATCTTATTCATGCATTGGACTGTTTACACATACATGATGTCTACAGTGATTATCAGGGACATCATAATGACACCTGTTTGTTCTGTTCAGATTAATTCCAGTGAAAATTGCTCCCTCTTTGCGCCTTGGAAACATTGTACATATGAAATCCTCAGGGGAAATATTTGAAGTAATCCCCTTGTTTTTGTTAAACAGTGTCCATCCCACCTAAAGATTAGGTGCTAAACACGGTGGGATTGTGTTGCAACTGTATTTGACAGATGACAGCTAACACAACAGCAATGTTGGGTTAGAGTAAAGGTTTATCTGGCAATTTGAAGTGGCTTCAGTGTGAGAAGTACCATCTTGTACCATCTTTGTTTAATGGTTCTCAAAGGACTTCTCTGCTGCAAGTTGTTCAGTATTCTCTCAAATAAGTGTTAATTTGTAGCATCCACAGCATCTTATGGTAAGGAATTCAACAGCTTTCATGCATGAAGAGCGATTTATATTTGTTCACATTCTGCATCATTAGATGACTTCTCCTTCAGCTATTGGAAAACACAGTTGACTCCTATCTCCATTCTCCATTCTCATGATGTGACAGGCCCCTTCTTTCTTCCTTATACCATCTCTTTTCCAAGCTGTAGAGTCCTAGCTTGCTTAGGCGATTTATACCACACAGTTCAATTGTTGGAGTGCATGATGTTGCTGCATGTCAAAGTTAACCCTTCCTGCCCTTCTCTGATGCTCTGACACTTTCTCTTCCTTGTGAGGTGAGGTACTAGGATGGTTGTCAGCATTCAGTAATGCAGACAACATGGAATTGCAAAGTGACACGTTGAGTTCTGTATTATTTATTTCTTACACAGTAATTTCCAAAATGTTTGTTTTTACCATTATTTAAAACTGAACCAAAGTTCTAATGTTTTTTTCAAGTATAATAAATTCCAAGAAATCTTTTATGAATTAAAACAGTCAGCTAGATGTTCATCATTTTATGTATATGGTAAGGAGCATTTTTAAAACCTGTGATTTACTTTGCATAAATCTCATTTGCTATTTAATGTGAAGATTCATTAGATTTTCTCCTGTTCTTCACATCACCTTAATTTTCATCTATCTTATATTATAGTATTCTATCAGCAAACTTTTTTGCACCTCATTTTTGAGACTGCCTGTTAAGTAGAATGAATGAATAAAATAGATGAAGTCCACTTCTACGTGGAATATTATTTGTCCTTATAAATACCTTATAGTGATTTTCTAAATATTATACTTAATTTCTGCTTTTTGAGAAGGATCTGTGATTCTGATTATGGAAATAATTACACCATTGTGGTCTGACTTTTCTGTATATCTTTGGGTATGGAAAAAGCATTGTAGCTGATACTCATATAATCTCAAAGGGTTCACCACTGATACCACTAATGTCTAATGCCACTTCTTCCTATCACATATAACATGTGGTGAAGAGGGAAGACAAAACTTCATTAGCATCTCTCCAATGAAAATACTTCAATGCATACATTTGTATACCAAGAAGGAGATTGACATTGATCTAACTCCTTAAAAATAAGGAAAGTAAGCTATGCTGTAAAGTTATTGTAATTTGATTCTTGCATTAACAACATATTTAGAAAAGCCACTGACAGAGTATTCCACCTACTGTGTTGTATTGTCATAATAATAATGAATTTTCCTAATGCTATTTCAAGTACAGGTTACAGTAGTTACATACTAATACTTATTAAGGTCTTCAAAATACTGTATTAATTTTTGAAATTTATACCTGTAATGAACAGAATTAGAATGTATTCCAACTTTGCTTATTTTTGAATCATCAAAACTTTTGTTTTCATTTTTCTTTTAGGTACAGACAAATGCAGCTTGGCACAGAAAGCAAAGTAGCTGAACTTCTTCACCAAAGTAAGTTAAAGTCCTTTGAAACTGAACATGTTCAACTCATGCAACAAGAAACAGCTAAGAATCTTTCACAGTGCCAAATGGAATGTGAGAAATACCAGAGAAAGCTGGAGGTATGTTATATAAAGAAACACTTTACAGGACATTACATAGTTGTTTTCAATTTGAATGTGAAGTGGAAAAGCTTGGAGAAAAAGTAACAACATGGCATGTCTGAATTAGCATCTCCACCAAATTGTGGTCAAATAACACAGAAGCAGGGTCAAATGACAAAGCTTACTATGTCTGATCAGTTTAATGGAACACAAGACTACGGGGAGAGGAAAAAGCAAAACAATCTCTCATAGAAAGACATTAAAGACAGTACCTCATTCATGTGGAGTTTATTTATCTGCTTGTGTCACAGAGCTGCTTATGTCAGTCTGTGTGAAAATTGTAGGGAGAGAAGACAGTTTCACCAAAAAAAGTACAATGAGTTCAGTATCATTATTTGCAGCTAGGATCTGTAATAGCATTGTTACATAATGAAATACTTTTTATTGATATACAATTCTGGAATAAATTTTTCACAGCTGAAAAAAAGTCAAGGTGAGGATGGTGTATACATCATTGAAAAGACCTAACCTTGCAAGTCCTAGCATGATGGGTTACCGTGGTGGGGTGCTAGACACCCACCCAGTCACTCATTCCTCCTCCTGAAGAGGATGAGGGTGGGGTAAATAAGCTTATAAAGAGCATGGGTCAATATAAAGATAAGGATGTCACTTGCCAATTACCATCATGGGCAAAACAGATTTGACTTGGGGAAAACTAATTTCACTTAATACCCATTGACATAGGTTGGATGATGAGAGACAAAGACAAAAAGTAAAATATCTTTCCCCACCCTCTTCTCTTTTATTTAACTTCCCTCCTTCATTTCTTACTCTTGTACCTCCCCCTTCCAGTGCAGTGTAGGGAGGAATGGGAAATAGGAGTTCCAGTCTGTCTATGACAGCTCCTCTCAGGAGGTGTTTCCTCCTCACACTTTTTTATCCTGATGCGGTGTGGATCCTCCACGTTCTGCTGCTTCCTTCAGGAGAAACTCTCCCTCCTGTCTGGGCTCTCCACAGGTTGCAGTGCCTTCTGGGGATGTCCACCTGCTCCAGCGTGGGGTCCTCTATGGGCTGCAGTGTGACTTTCTGCTTTGCTGTGCTCTTGCACGGTCTGCAGGCGGGCAGCCTGCTTCCCCATGGGCTGCAAGGGGATCTCTACTCTGGCAGCTGGAGCACCTCATCCCCTCCTTCTCTCACCTCAGTATCAGCGCCATGGTGCTCTCTCACTTTTTCCCCTCACTCCTCACTGCTGTGCAGCACTTTTGTGCTTTATTAAATACAGTTTCCTTGGCTGAGGGACAAAGCTTAGGCATCTGCAGTTAATGCACCTGTTTATGTGGGCTTTAACCACTTGGGCCTGTTTATCTCTACAAGCTTAGAATTTATTATTTTTAAAAAATACGTATCATATCCTGTTCACTTATTTTAATCTTGGAAATGTGAGTATTCCACAGAGAAAACTTACTTTAAAACAAAATTTCTTCACCTGTCCAAAGTTGTCCCAAAAGCATATCACAGAGTCCTATTTATGAGATTAAATTAGATTGATAGTGTATGTTTCAAACGAATGTCAGGATACAAACTGGACATAACAAAAGAAAGTGATATGTATGGCAGCCTTTGTTTTTTGGGGGAATGATACCAGTCTTCAGATCCCCACATTTCTAGTGCTGAACCTGGTTAAGTTGTTTATGAAAAGGAACTATAGAGTGGAAACAGAATTAGAGAGCTTCAGATAGACTGTAATTTCTTGTTTTGTTCCTATTGGGACATTCAGATCCTGGCTGATGAGGTTAGTTGTGGTCACAAGCACTGGGAGTGCTTGTTTTGCTAAACTTAGAGGTTGCTAAACAGATTTTTAATTGCACAGGCGTGTCTAAACTTGAGAGTAGTACTTAGGAGAATGTAGTTCAATTTGAGTTATATTTTAATTTTCTTTGTGGAAATTTTTTGATCTGACAATAACTCAAATATTTGGCATTCAATTCTACTAACACTTTCAGCATTTGTTTTTCTCTTAAAGAGACACTTTTAAATTCTTTCATTAAGAAATATGCACTTAAATGCTCTTTCATTAAGAAATATTCTTGCAGAATTTAAGTATTTGATGTCTGAAGCTTTTAGTTTTGTTCCTTTTGACTGAATTCCTGGAGTTTTAAAATTTTCTTTCTTATATATAGTATTAATGTACTAAGGTTTTTTCCCCTACCATTACAGGATTAGTCTTTATTAACAGTGTAGGCGCTGGTATCTTGTGGCTAAGCTACAGCTTTCTGGACTAACTCTTGCTTTTATGTAGGGCATAGAGTAGTTTCTCTTGCTAAACTAGGAAACAGACAGTTTAGATGTTGCCCAGTTTTAATGTATACATTTATTTCTTCTGTGACACTAGCCTGAACTTTTTATATTCAAGTGGCTTGTTTCTCTAAGCATTGTGAATTCTTTTGTGGTTTTGACAGTGACTCTAGTATTACTGCTTTGCACACTGTGCATATATTTCTGTATCTCAAAATCTATATTCATTTGTCATTCTGAATGTTTGTGATTTTTATTTAGGAAGTTAGTATTAAATTTAACATCAGTACCACTTGGTTATTACTTTATCTGTTTTGGTGGGATTTTTTCTACAAAGTATGTGGATTGCTACTTTACATACCAAGGATTTTCCTATTCTAGTTTGGTGTGTATTTATTTGATCAATGTTGTTTCCTATTATCAAACACTTTATCAAACTTAAATTATTATACAGGCCTTCATTGCTTTTAATTTTGAATATGAGAGTTTTTTGTTTAGTCTTAATGGATTAAGTATTTACATAAGTCTCGAATGTTGATAGCATATTACCTTTTATTAATAAGTAAGTAATGAGACTGGTATAGGTTTATTGGCAAATTTTTGTATTTGTATTCTGCTAAAGAAACTTAATAAATTGATAACTGAAATCAGAATCCAATTAAAGCAACAAAAATTATTGCATTTACGCTACTTTGACTGCGGTTTGTAAAGTTTTTTAGTTGTTACCTGGCTTTTCATAAGTTTCCTTTAAAATTCTTGTAGCTTTTTCAGATAGCTTCTTAGAATTAATAAGGCCTTAGCAGATAGGTCTAAGATCTGAGCGTTTAATCTTTGCAAGATAATATTATTGAAAGAATAACTGCTTTTTAAAGTATTTTAATCTTTGCTGTGCAAAACTTATATCAAATATTTAATAACATACCAGTACACATTTTACATGTATTATATTTTGCCTTTTTCAAAAATCACTGTAATGCTGAATCTCTGATCTTTCCATTATTCATTCTCACAGGTGCTTACAAAGGAATTTTATAGTCTTCAGTCTTCTAGTGAAACCCGCATTATTGAGCTTCAAACACAAAATTCTGAGTTTCAAGCAAGACTAGATACTTATGAAAAACTTGAAAAAGAGCTTGATGAGATTATACTGCAGACAGCAGAAAGTAAGTTCTGTCACAAGTTGTTTTATCTGTAGGTGTTTCTGGTATTACGATATATTTTTTCTCATAACTTGGAAAGCATTACAGTGCCTGTCATTCTTCTTCGTTATGCCTGACAAGGCAGCAATTGTTTTGATAGAAAATATTAATGGCAGGTTTCTAAGTGTACCTGTAAATATGTATCAAACCTCCATATATCTAAGTTTGTGCTTATTGAAAATCATCTCAGTATTCAGTCATTTCTCTTTTCCTTATTCTAATTATCCATTATAAATAGATACAATCTTTAGGATACTTCTATTATTTTAGTACATTTTAAATGTCCTCTTTGTTGACAGGTAAATACAGGTTTTATATTTCAATACAGTGATTAATGTGAATTTTTTAACTAATTGAAAGGAGGAAAAAACCTTTTCCTTCTGTTGAATTAATAATAATTAGACATTAAGTAGTTGCTTGTGGCAGCTCAGTCTGTTCCAAGTACTAAACCATGGATTAAATTCATACCTGATTACGCTTGAAAATGTTTGTCTCTCATTTGCAAAAATTAAAATGTTCCCAAACACAGCAAAATTTTTGTAAAATCTCTGTTCGTTTGGTTCTCAGCCTAAATCAATCCACAAAGCAATTAATTTCTAATTTGACACACTGACTCTAATCTTGAAATCTTCTAGCCAGTGTGTAGACAGAGTAGGATATCCTAAAATTTCAGACTAATTCAACTGTCATCTTCTCCTTTTCTCCTTCTTTCCTCCTTCAAAAAATAGTCACAATTTATAAAGTATAGTAGATTATTGCATAAGCTTTATATACAAACAGTAGTGTCTAGCAAAGTGTGCATTACCAAGATGAAGTGATGTTAGTAACCAGACTGCACATACTTTATTAATTTTATGCACTGCAGCTTGTACTAAGAATGGCCTGAGTACCCAAAGGTTCCAGTCTGACCATAAGCATGTTTGCTGTATACATGCTTCTGTTTTAGTTAGTAAAACATTTTTTGAAGTGTGTGTGTGTGTATATATATATATATATATATATATATATATATATATATATATATA
>QUSF01000006.1:22267148-22313654 GCA_003676055.1 Chloebia gouldiae
TATATATATATATATATATATATATATATATATATATATATATATACTTGCCTAAGGAGTATTTATGTATTAACACAGACTTTTTGGACCTTACCTTCATTTTCTCCAAGGAGATAGTAGAGTTCAGAACACTGGTTTTTGTTTACACTGGTTTATATTTTCTTATGCATCTTGGGAGAGCAGTTTTTTTTTTTTTACCAGATCATTCTTAACTTCTTCTTAAATATTTATTTTAATTGCAATTTACATTCTATGCTGCAGAATGCTAAAGAAATGAACATTTTCAAATGAACTGTTCTTTTAAAATATAGTGGCTTTATTTTCTGATTTCCTTGGAGAAAAAAAGGAGTTATAGCTTAACTATACTTTCCATATACTTTCTACTTAATACTGAACTTGCTATTTCAATGTATTTGATATAGAAAGTTAAGATTAATACTAGTTAAGTCTAGCATCTTAGGGAAAACAGAAGAAAAACAGTATATTTTTTTAAATACTTTGAAGGAGAAGACTGATATACTTCCTCCTGTGTCTCAAATTATGCCCCGATAGTTGCATGTCATAAAGAGGTAAAGGTAGAAAAATAACTGAAAGGAAATATAACTATTTTTCAAATTGAGTATGTTATGGCAATACTTCAGCCCATCTTTCTTGGAATATAATTTAGACTGAAGTATTGTGTGGAAGACAGTTAGAGTTTTCTACAGACTTTAGTGATAATAAGGAATAATCTTCATTCCTGTGGTCACCTCTTTATATTTAAATAGCATGTAATGCTTTTTTCTTCATCCTGAGCCATGAAGCCTGTGCTATTTTAAAGTGTTTGGGGATGCCAGTTCGGGTGGGGTTCTCTGGACTTTTTAATAAACTGTGTATTTATTTACACATGTGAGATGGCTTTTGTCGTATAATGTATAAATTATATATATATATATATATATATATATATATATATATATGCAGTTTTTTTCCTCTTTGGAAAATATGCATGTGGAAGAGATTATTGTTACTCCCTGATCATTATGCCTCACTTTATTAATATTGAAATGACATGAAACAGCCTATTCAGGAAGCTATCAAGAATTTATATAGCCACTTCTTACAGTGCCTAAGAGGTTTCCAGATGAATAACAGTAGTAAATTTCCTTGGCATTTGTCTATTCTTCCTTTTCAGGGTACAATCTTCACATTAGGGTATTTTTTTTGTCGACTAGTTTGATTTTTCTCATTTCCATTGCTTAGTATCTTTCTAAGAAAAAGATTGAACCTATCTATATCCTCACAATGGCACGTCCTTGCTGAGTAGCATAAGAAACTGTCATTAAGAAGTGTCCCCTAGCTTATAAAATGTATATTTTACACCACAAAGTCAGGTGAAGAGCCTGGAATGTTGTAAGAGAAGCACACACTGATACAGAATATTATTTTGATACCTACAACATTTCCAATTCCTTTTGTGTTTGTCTTACTGATGTGACATTTATTGGACACTAGAGACAGATCGAAATTTTCAGGACAGGATCTTACTGACATTTTTCTGAAACATTCGACATTGAATATGTAACCAAGAAGAAGGGTATTAACAAAGGCAGGTTAAATTATTCTTTATGTTTTTCTGAACCAGAGGTGTTTACAGCACCAAAGAATTCCCTGTCATATTTAAGACAGCTCTGAGGTGCTGGTGTCTTTGTAATGGCACATTAGTAAACTTTTTCTGTCATACTTACTGAAATTTCTATATTGTTTTTAATGTAACTAGATAAGTGACTTACCACAGGTGCTCTTCTAGACGCTTTTTGCTTTCTAAATGTGTTTTAAGAAGCCTTGTTTAAAATAGCATTACAAGGGTATTAGACAAGTGAGAACAGAAGTTATAGCATTTTGCAAGTTGTTGAGAAATGAAGGTATTTCTGATTTTGAGGCACTTGAGCATTAAGAAAGATGAGTCAGATAGGACTCACATCATTTCCTACATTTGTTTCTCCTGTTCCCAACTATTTGATTCATCAAAGCTTTTGTGTGGTGCCTGAGCTGGTGTTTACTTGTTCTCCCTCCTTCTCTCACACCCCTGCCGCTCCCATTTTTCTCATTGTCCCCCTTTACTCCTCCTCTCTGTCCCACTCTCTCTGCCTCTTTCTATTTCACACATACACTTACTCTTTTTCTTTTTTTTTTTTCCCCTGGCCCTCTTCATCTTACAGGAGAGTGGAAACCTGAATTTAAAAGCTTGAAATATGAACATAGACATTTTAATCCTGCTACTATTGGGATTTCCTTTCAAAGCAAGGATTATGTGTTTAAAACCCTTAGAAATGTGTTTTCAGAAATCAATCACCTATAGAAGTAGAGATTATTTTCAATATTTCTATTTTGCATGTACTTAAGGATCTCTTTTTTGCCCTTCTCTGAAGAAATGGATGGCAATTGTTTTCATCAAGTGTGGTGAAATTTCTGATCACCACAGCCTTTCAAAAAACATTGTGAGCAGCTTCACTGTGCCATCAGCTCCCTTTGCAACATCAGATGTGTCCCCTCTGATCCCATGGACATGATTATGTCCTGTCACCTCAAACACTCCCAAATTTTATCTTTGTCTATCTTCTCATATATGTACTGAAAATTAAAAAAACTTTAGCAACCAAACCTTCTACTGCTGAACTAAACTTACAGAAGTAGTATGCATTTTGTGACCATACCAACAGTATGAATATTCAAGGCAACTGAACTATTTTCCTTTACTTTTGTATTGCATAAGTCTTATATTAATCATAAAAATAAAAAGGGTTGTAAGTAATAAAGTGTGGCACTAACTTTAATGCTAATGGTGAAAAAAACTGTTCCACTCAAGCCCAGAAGGTTGCACCAACTGAGTTGTTAAGTTGTAAAAAGAATTGCTTAGAAGTTTATAAGTTCTGACACTGTTCTTCAACAGCACATTTTTGTATTTTTTGCAGTGGAAGATGAAGTTGAAGCTGAAAGGGTTCTCTTCTCATATGGATATGGTGCTAATGTTCCTACAACAGCCAAAAGACGACTAAAGCAAAGGTTAAAAAAGAGTATTTCATGAATTCACTTGTTCAAGATAAACTAAATGAAGATTACATGCATTATATTTTGTATTAGAATCCAGCCAGTTTGATTAACATAAAGATGTTTTTTAATGACTTAAATATATAGGAATAGATTGAAGACTAGGACCTGTTAATGTGGTTCATGCATATGAATGAGTATATTTTTCTAGGTCATTTTAAAATCTCTTCTCATCGACTTTTAGAAAGATTATTTATAATTGAATAAAATTAAGCATCTGTAAAAACAGATTAGTTACATTGTTTACATTTATATAATAGGATATGCATTATTAATACCCTAAAAATCATTGTATTTAATAGTAAGAAAAACATCTGTCAGGATACTAAGAAGGACAACGTTTCAGAGCATCACTATTTTATCTTCACTAATACGGGATCTTATTCCACTTGCTTTTTTTTAGTTTGCTCTGGTTTGGCCAATTAAAATTTGATCAATAGACTAAAATGATGCATAGGGGAAAAACATACCTCTTGATCATAGTCATTTTGAACTAATATATATTATATTATATATATTATATTATGCATTGTCTTTAAGAAATAATAGTGACATTTGAATGGCTCATTGTGAGCCTGTGTGTAGAGGCTATGACTCATTTCTCCCACACAACTAACAACGGGATAAAAGGAAATGACCTCAGGCTTGTCAGGGGAGGTTCAGGTTGGACAATTTCTTCACAGAAGTGGTTATCAAGCATTGGAATAGGCTGCCCAGGAAGGTGGTGGAGTCACCGTTCCTGGAAGGTGAGGAGTATGCAAAAAACCTCCATAACCCTATTGCACATCTCGTTTAGAAAACTCTTGAGAGCTCTCTAGCACTATTTCCTAAACCTTCAGTTTATTCCTCTTTTGTCAGTAGTTTGGGCAGTTTTCTGAGTTTCCACTTTGATCCTTCTTTTTCCTTACCTTATAGATTCGGTTTAGATTATTTACGTATATGAAAACTCTGTTAAATTTCCTTTGAATGCTGAATCTGATGATCAGACCAGGATTTCAGATATGCTTCGAAGACACTTTCTGAGCTTAGAAGCGGCTCTATTGGAATGACTCATATACTCCACTTTTGTTCCAAAAGGCATTGACTAATAAACTGACTTAATCCTTCATAATAGTGTTGGAGACTTCATAGACTTACTTTATCTTTTAGAATTAAAAAGATTTAAAAAGCCATAAAAGACTGTGTATGGTTTACCTGCTGTTTTGATTCGAGGAAAGCTGCCAGGCAGATAATGTGTGTGATGCCTTTGGCTGCAAAAGTGTTTAAAAGCAAAGACTCTGACACCATCCTCTGTTTAGTGCCTTTAAAGAAACACAGATAAATTTTCTGCTCTCTAGGATTGCTTAAGGGAAGACAATCTATTACAAATGTGAATAATCTTCTTTCTGGAGTCCACTACCTGCTCTTTAATCCCAGACATATGGGATCCTAAATGAAGAGCTCCTTTAAGTTCACATCACGCCCTTCAGTCTCTGAAAGTTGGTACAAAATGGACCTTTTCAAGCAGTGTGGGGTCTATACCTCTTTAGCCACTTGCCAGAAACAACTCCTTCATTACTTCAGATACGTCTATTGTATCATGTAGGCATTGTGCACCCATAGTACTAAATTAAGCATGCCTGGGAATGCTCTGAAGCATCCAGAGCAAATGGCCTGTAGTAACCTGTTGCCATAAAACAGTTCTCAGTGTAGGTTAAGCTGCGTGTGAACAACATATTGGCAGTGAATTGCTTGTCCATTCTGACTTCTCAGCTATGCCTAGGAACTACTTGAGAAGTGTTAATGAGAGAATGCAGAACACTAACAGGATGAGTTTGGTGGTTTGCTAGCAAGGAATCACATTCTTGAGCACTGCATAATTTTCTAGTGTTGTTGGAATCAAATGTTTCCAGCATGCGATGTCTTTGCACATCAGTCCCTTTGTCTCTTTGCTTTCAATTCAAACTAGTCAAAAAACATACTGAAAAGTATGCTTGAAAGGTGTACTTGTGTTATCTTTAAATATTTGCAAATTCAGATGAAGTTCACTGAGTACCTGAAGCTGGGAAAATTACAATGAGCTGCATTCTTAAATTTGCCATGGGAAGGTATCCAAGTTTTCACTTACACTCTAATAGCTACTAGTCAAAGAAGTGGTTCCTTTCTCCTTTGTGGATGAGATTAGTGCATGAAAGAGTATGTTTGTAGCACAGAGGACGATTATTAAGACTGCTTCCAACTCCAGAAGTCTATTCCATTTTACTGAGGAAGAGAGGGAGGTTATGACAAGTCGAATTTTCAGATAAAATTTGTACACACATCTAGATTTATGCATGCTTAAGCCTGAGCTTCAAGTCAGTCAGTCTGCTTTAGACCACTCTACCCTATAATAGATTCTGTATCATAGTCAGGAACTGGTTGTGGAGTTACTCAAGAACCAGCTGGATGCAGTCCTGCACAATGTGCTCTGGAGTTGGACCAGATGACCACTGTAGTCCCTTCCAGCCTTGCCCATTCTGTAATTCATAAGAGTTTGGAAGACTAGGTGTCTGCTCGTAGGCTTTGCAGTGCATATTGAATCTGCCCTTTGCTGCTCATGGACCTGTGCTCTTGAATAGACAATAAACTCTTTGATTATGGACATGAAGCTTGTAAGAGGTTGAGGATCTAATTTTTTAATTTGATTGTTTAAGTAGTTCAATAGTCCTTTCTCTTCAAAGTTTATCTGTGACTCCGCATAAGTGTTTATTTAAAACAAAATTGGCAATAACATTAAATTATTTAGTATATTAAATGTCAGACAAAACAATTTTGCCTCTCTTTTGAAAGTGATAAAATACTAAATTTTCAGCAGTTTGCTGGAAAACGTATATTAATGAGCATTTTTAAACAATTATTTAAGTTAGAATTAAAGTGAGTCTGTAAAATTGCTAAAAAGTAAATAATCATAATTAGATGAAGGATTTCTACAGTTGTGTAGTATTGAACAAATTGTATAAGTAATTACTATGCATAATATATTACAGTAGCATAACTGTGGGGATGTTATTTTAGTGCTGTTACATTTTGTAATATTTTCACTGTTTTTCTAACTTTGACTATGCAGCATGTTTAACTATGTAGTTTATATATGTTAATATTTAAGCATTGGTGAAAAATTAACGCAATCAAGTTCTGAAGCATAAATGTTAGAATTTATTGTGCCTATTTTGGAAAAAATTCAAGTTGAGCTTGCTTTTTATTGGCACAGCGTTCACTTGGCAAGAAGATTACTGCAGCTAGAAAAGCAAAACTCGTTGCTTGTGAAAGATCTAGAACATCAGAAGGAACAAGTAACACAGATTTCACAAGAGGTAAATCATTATTACACAAAAATTCAAATATGTAGAAACATTGCGGAACAGCTGTTCATAAAATGAAATATTTTCTAAACAGTGTTTTTTATCTATTTGATGTTTTTAAAATGGCCTTATAGTTAACCAAAACTCCATGATAGAAGTTTTCAAAGAAGTTTATATCATGTTTTGCAACTAATATTGAAAGGAGGATTACTTTACAGGCTAAGCAAGAATGTGAGCCAGACAGACAACGTTTTGATTTCTGAACAGAACAGCCAGCTAAGCTAGTTTGTTCTGTTTGATACTTAATTGTTCAATGAATGCATCACTACACAACTCTTCTGTTGAATCACTTTCGAATATATTTAACAAACCCTAGTTTGAAATGTCCCTAGTTTGAAATGAATTAGGGCAAATTAATTTTTAAAAAAATCTTTAAATTTTGTTTTACTTTTTCTCACAGGAACGAAAAGACAACTAGGTTTTCTATTAGATGTTGTCACCATATGTAATTTGTAGGCTTCTATTTCAGGAATATGGTTAACAGTTTGATTTTTAGAGCCACAGTAATTACAAATTATAATTACTACACCCAAGTACTTCACAGAGTGCAAATACTTGAATTTCTACATATTTTTAAGTTACATGAATTGTATTAATTTTATGTATATATATATGTTTCTATAGATTATTTCAGTGAAAGATACATGAACAGTGAAGTTTGGAGATTTTAACCAATACTATAAACTTTTATGTATTCTTAGGTATATCATGGTAATTTCTATTTGACTAAAACATTCTTTCAGGTTCTTACTTGGAAGACATCAGGAAATTGGTGAATCCATTGTTATGCTTGGTATTCTTCCATATCACTGTCTTTGTCTTAAATTTTTCTGTGTTTCACTTCAATACGTTCCTTACCACAGTAGTTTTATATTTGCTTCACTGATTAAAGATTCAATATCACTGACCTCCGTTCAAATTCCTGCAACTTTCCACAGGAACATCTTCGGTTCATTTTTATCCTGTCATTAAAGTTTTTATCTTTTACCATATAATTGTATAGATTAAATCACAATACAATCCAGTACAAAGTTCAATATTGGTTTCTTTGTGTAAAGTTCTAAAACTTCTCTTTGCTGTCTTTACATGATTTTTACTCCCAGCTATTGTCTTTCTTGATTTTTGTTTTTATATAAGAACAAACTGTAGATCCTGTAGACTACAGCATGCTTAAGTAGCCCATTATTTTTCTTTCCACTGACAGCTTGTTCAGTCATCTAGGTGAAGTCAAGAGCATGGATAAAAAGCTGATGCAAAAGTGATTTTATCAGCTTTTGGTTTGAACTTGGCTCAAATACTGCTACTTAAGTGCAGTATTTATGATACAATCTTTTCAGCTTTTCAAAGGAGGGAGGAAAAGCCCACAGTAAGTCAGTAAGACCATAAACAGAGGCATTGACTCTACTCTTTTTTTTTTAATCAATGGAAGCTGTTACATTAAAACCCTTGAAAATGCAGATTAGGGGAGTGTAGAGAGTACCATTATTGCAGTGAAAATAGCACATAATTAGAACAGAGAAGTGTGAAGATAATATAATAAATTTGAAGGTGGTATATTTCCTTTTTTGTGTATATAATAAAAGGTTTGGAGTTTATATTAATATGCAATTGATAAAAAGTAGTAATATCCAGTAATAATTCAGTACTAATCAAGTAATTATGCTTTATAAGTTAAAATATTTATGGTAGTTATATCTTTTAATTGCAGCTTGACAAAGCAAATTCTTTGCTGAACCAAGCACAACAGCCATACAAATACCTCATTGAAACTGTGCAACAGAGAGATTCTCAAATAAGTCTACAGAAAGAACATATTACACAACTTGAAAAAGATTTCAGGTAATTAAAATCACTAATTCTTGTTTTACTTTCTCTTAAACTGAAGGTAAAATCACTTATATTTTTATCATTAGATAAAAATTGTGCTACTGTCCACAAAGTAGAGATTTTAACACTCCATCACTGCCCAACTCCAGTTCTCAAGCTGGAACTGTAGCACTTGTTATTTCTCTCACAATGTCAGAAAAGGGTACTTTACTCTTGGAAAAGTAGCTGGGACAGGTTTAAAGTGAGTTTGGAGTTGAGAAGAGCTCTCATGAAGTAGAGAAGAGTTCAGAAGAGTAAAAGGAAAGAATGACTCACCAGTTGTACAACAGTAAAAATGAAGAAAAAAGTCAGAGAAAAATTATAATAGAGTAGTCCACCAGTAAAGGGTATTTCAGCCAAAATTAGAGCATATGCTCTCATGGAGACTCTGATTTGCTGCTGTGTCCATCTGTTGGGGCTCTGTAACCACTGAGCTACTTCCCTAACATCTGATTCCCAGGTAAGCTGTTACAAAATAATATGTCCCTTGATTTTCAAGGAAGTTGATAGCCGAGTCCCACTGCTCTACAGAAGAATTGGCATTTTAAGTATTAGGTGTTCATGTGGTGTCTTGGTTTAGGAAAAGCAAACAGTAACTATGAGATATTAATGTGATTCTGTTATGAAGCAATTACATGAAAAATACAGGGTTTTCCACTAATCTACTGAAGCAATTAAAATAAAACCGGGTTCACCCTAGCTAATAGTTAATCTCACATACTGTCATACATATGTATCTATTCAGAGTGTTTTGATGGTTTGGGATGGTATTTGTTATCCCTTGAGGAATACCTAAAAATGCTTATTATCCAAGAAAATCTATATATGAATCAATAAGTTTATAAACAAACTGAAATATTCATTCATAGTTCCTGACAAGATATTTTTCACTGAGCTTAATTTTGATTCAATAAGAATGCATATTTTTTTTAATTTCAGAATCAAGTGTTTTTAATATTTTCCTAGACTTGCTACATTGTAAGAAACGCCTCAAAGATAAATTGTATTTTTCCAGAAAATTTAAAATCACAGTGCTCTCTATATGCAGTGTCTTACTTTCCATTTGTGAAAAGTATCAAAGAATTTGTTTCAAATGTTTAGATTGTAGTAATAATAATGGAATGGTTTTGTTATTCTCCAAGTAGTCCAAAAGCATCTCAGAAGGAAGATAAAAAGGGAGTAAATAGGTGAGGTTATTTCTGAAAGTGTATGTTTCATGCTTTAAAATCTAAAAGAACTTAAATGTGTTATTAACATTGATTTTCTTGAGTTAAATTGTTCATTTATCATTGCCAATAATCTGTATGTTTAGATAGTCTTCTTAAATTTACCCTAGAAATTAAGGGTAAATTAGAGATTTACCCTAAATTTACATAAATTAGAGATTCATGTCAACTTTCCTTAATAGTTCTCGGAGGAAGTGACATCTCCAAAAAGTAATTCAGATTTTGGGTGGAGTGAGTTATTTCCTAGAGAAGCCTATTACTCTCCATTAACTGTAAAGGAAAGTTTTTTCATCTTAAAGGGCCTCAGGTTAAGAAAGAAAATGGATCTGACCTACAGTGTGAGCATTCATAGTAAACATACCAGCAGTACTCCACTATGGGGAGCTGGGGTGTGCTCACCATTAGTCTGTGTTTCTCTAAATGAGTGTGGCTGTCAAAAAAATATAGCAAAAAAAAAGTAACACTTATTTTGCACATAAAATATTTTGGCAATATTTTTTTCCTTGTAGTTTCCAGTATTCCTTGTAAACTGAAAATAGCTTTTACTCCACTATCACAAGTTTACCTAGTTTTATAAGCCAGAGAAATTCTTGAGAACAGCCTAATGTCTTAGGGCTTTTGGTGCATATTAGTAATCCCTAATCTTGCTATTCATAACTCCACATTTAAAACATCAGTCCTAAATTGTTAGCTGTTATTCCCTGGCACATATGAGAAATCATAATCTGAGATAAAATTGATAATGTTGGTCCTTTGTTTTCCAATAAGGGAGAGGAAGGTTAGAGGTAGGGATTTCTAACCAGAGAACCAGTGCATTCAAGAAATTTTTTGTCATGAGGATAACCTTTTGGAATCTGCTGATGACAGTTTTAAATTAAAATATCCCTTAGGTGATTTCAGATTACTCTCAGCTATTCCAGAACTGAATCAGAATGGGATTTAAGTAAATTAGTGATAATCCCTGCCAAATATATGCCAAGTGAAGCTCTGCTGGATCAAAAGATTTAGCCCACTATTCCTATCCCTCTTAGTTTATTAAACAGCATTTTGTTGGTTTGTGCATAGAATATTTCTGAGAGGATGAGTTCAGAGAATTAATGCTCCTCAAGGAGAGCCTTAAATTCTGCACATAATGTTGGTGCTATTAGAAAAGTATTAGTGAAAACACTAAACATGTTTTATGAAGCCTCTGTATCTCAGAGATGAAGGAAATTTTTAATATTTGTAAAACCATTTCAAAATGAAATTGTTCTTTCAACCATTACCTGTGATTAATAGTTAATAATACTGCAATTCTGTAGCAGCCTCTAACTGAGGTTTAATTTGTGCTACAGTTACACAACATGCATTATTTTTTAAAATTGTAAGTGCAGTAATGCATTGGTTTTATTTCTAAACAGCAATTTCACAAGAACCAGCTAAAGGAAAAATAGTGCTTGAATTCTTGTTTTCCAACAGACCTTCAAAAAATATTAGTGATTTTTTGGATGCTTTTTTTTAATCTCATATTTGAGTACCAGATTGGAGACAAATTAATGTAGTGTTGATAATGCCTGCACCCTGATAGTCAAGACTTAATTTATCCTTACAGCTGCTCCATGCTTGATCATAATTTTCCTTTCTTGTTATTTAGTGTGCAGAGTCAATGGTGGAGGAGTGTTCTTTTCATATTGTGTTTTTAGCTCATCTGCTCATCAAAAGAGAGCATTATGTAAATCATGGATTCCCCAAGCAGAACAGGCACATCTGTGTTATCAGTGCCAGTGTTCTCTATCACTTCCCACTTAACTTGAGTGTGGAGGGGTCAGCAAGGACTTATTTGCAAGTGAATTTACTTTTTTAGTCTTAATCCATAACCACCTCCTATACACAGTGATCATGGCCAATATAGTCTTTTTAGAACATACTTCTGGTGTGATTAGGTTCCAGCAGATTTCCCAGGATGATGAGTCAGTCAGTACTTTCTTGCAACCTATAAATGTTTTGCAGCAACCTGCAGCACTTCGTATTTCCACGTCTATTGAGAAGTTTGTTGATTGTACCGGATGTGAGTTTGATTCTGTGATGAAACAGAATCTTGTTCAACAGCAGATGTTGTTGAATCAGCATAAGAAGACAAGCACAAGGAAGGCTATCTATGACAGAAATCTCATTTTGGATGTTCTTGGGCCATATCTTTATCAATTTTTCAAAAAATGGCCTAAATTCATTTATATAATGGTCCCTTAACAGGCAACAAATGTGTTCAGGATTTTCTACACTCATAATTCTATTAAAGTGTCATTTCTGACCGCAGTTATTTCTGCAAGAGGAATGGAAAAGATTCAGGCAGATCATTTTGATATCATTTTGATATATTTTGATATTTTTGAAATGTCCTGCAGACCCATCTAAGTCTCCTTCCAGCATGGTCTTCAAAGTTCACTTCAACTAGAGCAGCTTACCTACCTTCATCCTTAAGTGCCATGCCTATAGAGCTAAGGCTGTCTTTCAGAGCCTTCGTATCAAAATATCTTCCTCACTTGGAAGGACTGTTCAAGTGGTGCTCAAGGTTTCTTGTGTCAGTAGGTGTCAGACTGAATCACAGAGTGGTTAGGATTGGAAGGAACCTTTAAAGATCATCTAGTTCTACCTTCCTGCCATGGATAAGGACATCTTCCACTAGATCAGGTTACTCAAAGCCCCATTCAACTTCTCACTGAAAGGAGAGAAACAATCAGAATACTTACCCTCAGAATTAAAGTAGTGTATCCAGCAGACCTAGAGATACTCTGTTGGTTTGCTGAGAAGTGTGTCCGTTCTGGACATGTGGGTCTTTAGCCATGCCTTCATAAGAGCTGCTGTGGTTGGGGTAAATGCTTGGCTAGGCTGCTGCCATTGCTGGGATTTGCATGAACAACTTAGGGACCCACCGCCGGGTTATTAAAGGTGTGCTGATACCACTGCTGAGGTTCAAGTGTGAAGGCACAAGCATGTTAGCACTCCAGGAGAAGGAGAGGTTGTTTAGGATAATGGAGGCTCTGTCAGGTGTTGCCCACATACAGTGTTCACTCCCACTCTCATTCCCATCCCTTTAGGATTATCCCAGGCTGTGCTGGCACTTGGCCTCAAACAGAACTTGGCTCTGGGAGCAGAACACTTTGTGTGCTTCTGAACTGAGCCATGCACCTGCAGATGTGTTTCAGATACAAAACCTTGGTCTTGAGTGACAGGGCACCTGCAGGATGAATTTATAGGTGGTCTACATATCTCAAAATACTCAGTTAAGTAATTTCTTATTTATATTAGACCACATAGCACTCTCGTTAATAAAAGTAAATAGTGATGGTTAATAAGAGCAGTGCTGTGTGTGAGGATGACTCCTTGCTGCTATAAAGAAATCTCTCTAGCATACAGTTCTTTAGCCAGAAATGAAAACATCACATTTAGCAGTCCTTTTGAAAAGAAATGCTTGTAACTATGTCATGCTGTGAGAAAACAAATCTCTGAGTTTCATTCTTATGTATGTAGGGAAGTAATTGTAGTTTTAGTACATAATTTTCTGCTAAAAACATCTAGGTTTATAAATAACTGGAAATGTTAAAAGAACTTCATTCATAAAGAGAGGATATTTATTTTAAATGCAGTTACTTAAATTTCTCAGTACCAATGGCTGGTTTTAAAAGAGGTTCACTTATGTAAAAGCAATATTCAAAAGCCTTAACTGTGTGGCAAATCCAGAAGCCATATAAGGATTTTGCTCACTAAGAAGCTTTGTACTGAAATGTTCCTTACCTAAACATTTTGGCTTCTCTAATTGCCATCCAAACATAAAGCTCGGCATAGAGTTTTGGATGAGTTTTTCCCATCAAAGAATGGGCAATGAGCTTTTTATGAGAACATTACCATTCTGTGAAATATGCACCATCTATTCCAGTAGTACTGCAGCTTACCAGAGAAATGCTCCAAGCAAAATTTGTCTAAATATGTCCATTTATTTGCATTTTCTGACCTGTAATACAACTTTTTAAAAGTTGAAAAGTTGTTTGGGTTGGTTTTTTTTCTTCTACTGTTTGAAAAAGTAATTTTAATTTGGATACTTCATGGATAGGTCTTTAAGCCTCCTGAAACATTACAATTTAAATCATTAAGCAATACTCTCCTAAATTTGTTTAAAAAATGTGAGCTGTAGTTATTTAGCTGCACAATGACAGATCACTGTTTTGTTATGTATTCTCTCTTTTAAGGAACTTTTGTTTGCAAAACATTTTATACCTCCATAAGTATGTGACTTAAGAAAAAAATTTGACCTAGACTAATAATTAACTGCCTATTTTGAGCTATTCATCTGTAATTTGCAGACAAGGGATAGCTTCACTATATGGCCATATTATATATTCAGTTACACGTATAAAACCTTTACATATACTATTTGTATTTAGTTTTTTCAATGGTAATACTTTATCTGAATACAAAATGCAAAAAAAAAAAACAATATTGGACTATTCAACTTCATGCTATAAGGGCACAATCCATTTCTTACAGCATCTGGAGTACACAGTTCACTGAAAAAGAAAAATACTTTTTTTCCAAACTGAATAGAAGAAATAATAAAGTCCAGTACTATATAAACCCGTGTTTATTTTGTGTGTCCAGCATAAACATGTTATTCCAAATATCTAATTATAGAAGCTTCTGAACAGGATAGTAAATAATATACTTACACTTAAGCATTAAAAATTGTTTAGTTGCCCAAAATGAAAAGAGTTTATAAGGCTGAAACTGGGAAATGTTGGTATCCATTCTCCAGAAAAATCATGTTACCTAAAAATGTCTTACATATGATATCCAGGCTACCTGGGCTTTAGATCCAGTGAAGCAAGACAAAACAAGCCAGTGGTTGCTATGAGCAATGTGTATGTATATGACAAGCATATTTTATGGTGAGCCCGCATTCCTGGTGCCTGGATTCATACCTGGCTAGGCTTTAAAAGCATGATGGAATAAAACTAAATGTCCTCCCAGACAGTTTGTTTTCTTCTGGAAAGCACACAGAAAAAGCAGGACCTGCACTGCTTTTCAGTTAGTTCTCTAACCTGGGCTTTTCAGGCCACAGTTTTATGATATCTCACAACGGGCACCTTCTCCACATTCAGAATGAGGCCATCAGTGACGAGCACTGTGGAGCACATCATGGTCCCATCTTTTTAGATGAAAGTTACAACCTTTGAGCTCTAGTGTTAGAAGCTGGTTTGCCTAGACTCAGAGATGGTGGTTTCAGAATCATAGCAAGACACTTCAGGCACTCCATCACCAGATGGATCAGCTCATCCTTGCCTTCAGCTGTAGGTCTCCACTGTGCATGACAAATCAAGTTATTTTGGTAATACATGTGAAAGATGTTTAAAAAGATGCCGGTGTCCATCCAGATCAGTGAAGGGACCTTCTTACGTGGTGACGAAGTGTCTAGTACTAACAGGAAGAGTAGGTTACCAGGATGTGGCAAGGGAATGATGATCCTTCAACAGTCCTCACTTAGGTCAGCTAAAACAAATTGTAAAGCTGCTCTCTGGTTTGTCACACTGCCAATTAAACCTGGACTAGATCAAACTACTCTTCACTGGGAGTGTAAAGTAGGTTAAAGCTAGAATCTTTTTGCTGCTATCCAAGATGCTGGTTCAGAGCATTTTAAAATCAGGGACTGAAATGGTCAGTCTTCTTCCCAAGATGCAACTTTTGAAGGTATTTCTGTTTAACCTTGTCATATATTATCATTCTGTCTTGTACCTGCTTTCTCACTCTATTAAATGTGTATATGCCTCTTGCAGTATTCTTTCATGAGCACATGAATTATTCCCTTCTATCTGCAAAGATGAAAAAGCACAAGTATTGCAAATCTACAAAATTCAAAGTCTGCACATGCTTCAGTAATTCTATATCAATGTGTATGACAGAAAACACATCAATTGCTACTGAATGATGTCCTCTATTTTACTATAAACAAAGAAAATTAGAACTGCTCTACATAGATCACTTATATTATTTCAGAAGGTATGAGCAGTATAAGTAGACTAGGTTCTGTTCTGTAGATGAAACTGAACCTCAAACATGAACTTCTGGTTCAGTCATCAACACTGATGCTTATGCTTATTCTGTACTCTACTTAAGTCATAGAGAAACTTTTATTATTGCTTCCCTAATAAGTTTGTGAGTGTCTAGAAGTATTAGTTTATGTTCTTAGGAAATACAGAAATCCAAGGAAAGTGACATGTAAGTTACAACACATGAACCCAAGAAAAAGAAGGTATTTCATTGTGATTAAAGCAATTTCATTGTGATTAAAAATGTGGCAGAAAATAAAACTCTTAAAAATATTAAAATATTTTTATAGTTTTAAAAAATGTTATTACTTTTCTTTTAAATAGTTGAAACAACTGAGCAATTTGGCAAAAGGATACATTTTTTCTGAGAATTAATGAATGCCTAGAAGGAATTGACAGTCGTAATTTACAATACAGCGTTTGTAAGGAACTGCCAGAAAATCTCTGGGGCAAAGGATGATGTTGCTTATTTAAAACGGGCGGATGATACATTGCCAATTAAAGACTGATTTATTTTGTTGATCATTTCTGGATCAAATATTTGAAATATTAAATAATTTGTGTTTGCAACATAAGTAATTGCTCAATTTATAAAATTTTAATATGTTTTCTTTTGAACTCCTGACCTGTTTGCAATATTACATACTTGCATTCCATATGCAGAATTGCATTTTTCATAGTTCTTGATTTATGTTACAGTTTATATTGTACAACTTATTTAGTTAAGTCATGTTAATGGCATATATAATATGTCTTCCAAGAAAATCTCTATGGCTGTTTTAAGAAAATAGATTGTATACTGGTTTTATGTATTCTTTAGTCTAAAATTTAATATTAGAAACTGATGCTAGGGCTAAATAGGAAAATACATTTAATTATTATAGAACTGCTCCCTGGAATCACAATGTGTATGCTAAACATTTCAAATGTTCATGTGCTCTAACTGTGAAGACAAAGAATGATTAAACTTTACATTCTGCTATAAAGGCATGCCTTCATGCTAAATCAGTTTTCATACTTGGTTCATTGGACAAATTTGATCCCATACATTATCCTGGAGTAAAAGTATTAAAAATAACAAAAATATGTTTGCAAATTTTGCAGAAACTACACAGCTAAAGGGAGAAGAGCTGTATGTTTTTCTTCCTTGTATTTGTTATTTTCAGAATTCTAAATACAGTACTATAGAGAATTCATACAATGTGCTTCTGCTTGTGACCAATACAACAGAGAAATAAACATTTTGATACAGAAGTGTAGGTATAAGGAGACTTATTGTGCTTATAAAATAATCTTATTTTGCCTAGAAGAAACCAAGGAATGATAATAGAAGATTCTAATCATTTAAATTATCCTTCAGAGAAAAAAAAAAGGCATTTTATGAAGGCATTGAATAGTTTTTCTGTTTGACTTAAATAAGATGTTGTGTTTACATTTGGGCCCATTTATAAAAATTTCAGTGCTTGAACATACAGAAGGATCATTTGATACAATTACATGAGCAGATTTTTATTGTTGCCAGTATTTAGCTTTAGAAAATGCATGTTTCAGCCAGAACACAAGATTAAAAGAGATTATCTGTTGCTATTACTGCATTTCCTATCCTCTTTTTACCAGTCTTTTAAATAAAGAAAAGACAGCTTTACTGCGTGTCAAGAATCAAATGGCAGCAGATTTGGAGAGACTTCTAAATGACCGTGAGGTAATCTTCCTCTTTTAGCATTACTACCATTAGTGCATTTTTTTTCTGCTGACTCTTAAGCCATGGAGAAACTAAATGGTTTCTTTTGGTTCAATATGTTGGGGTTTTCTTGTCTGTGTTGTTTTCAACAACACAGGTGACCATGTCTGTCAGGTACTGGGGAGGATCTCAGTTGTACTCCCAGCTGTTAAATTCTCTCTGGTGATTTATTGTCACTGTTCTTTCCTTTCTTATGCCTTTAACAGTGTTTGGTGGTTGCAAGCATTTAACAATAATCTAGATAAAGACAGTGAAATTGATACACATGTAATCTGCAAGTTCTACATTTGCCACAGTATGCCTTAGGATCTCTCTGTGCTCCCCAATCCTTGCAGCCAAACATTAGACCAAAGCACAGTTCAATTAATTTCCCATACACTCTTTCAACTCCAAAATAGGGATTAGGGAGAGGAAACAAGACAATAATTACACAGATTTCCGAGAAGAGTTGGAGTACTTTTTGTTTACTTACCTGACTTTCATCTGAGCAAGAATCAGAGTGCTACTGGACTGGATTATACTCTCAGATCTAAAAGTATGCAAAATTGTGCCATTTATGGAACCATAAAGGTTCCTGTCAAGATTTTTGTCTGAACAATCTGAAGAGACTTAATATGTCATGGCGTAGGAGAGAAAATCTGCAGATTAAATGTCTGAAATAAAGGATGAAAATAAATCAAGTTTACTGCAGGAATCTGAGAATGTGAATAACACCACAGGATTTTCTGAAGCTAAAGAGTACTGAAGATAAAAAACCAAAAGCTGACCTAAGCAGCTATTACATCTTCTCCCAGAGCTGCTGAATGATTTGGCAAGGATTTGCAGAAAAACTACAACATTAACAAATAAGAATTATGGATGTGAGGAAAAACAGTGCAAATTATAGATACAGAGTGATGGGACCTCGCTACCCACTTACCTGTTCAGAAAGTGGTCATAGAGGCATAGCAGTAGTTCTCTGACAACATCATTCTTTTCTTTTACTAGTAAGAGAAAAGATGGAGATGCTCCTTTCAAAGAAGCTACAACTCCCCTAAATTATCCTGTCAGAGTTTGGATTATCACTCATTTTAAAACATTATTTTCATGGAAAACTGACTATCCACCTCCTGAAGTCTCATTCCACCTCTAAAATTGTTTTCCCTCATCTCCTTTTCATGCTATTCATCACATTCCCTTCTTAGATCAGTAAACCAAAATCCACGCCATTAATTGGCCCAAACTAGTTTGTCTCTCCCAAGCACTTAAAAAACTCTTTTTTGTTAGAACCAAAACTGAACAGTTTCACTAGCAGCTGAGTCCAAGTGAGCTTCAACGTAAATGAAAACTACTAATTCTGTTTGCTGAGTTCCAAACCAATCTATGATTTAAGCATTTCTAGATAGTTTATAAACCTTTAAATTATATTACTGCTTTATCATATCCTTACATTAATTATATGAAAAATACTCTGAGGAAACATGACATAACTCTATAAACATGTAGTGTTTTTTCCAATATGATAGGCCCTTGGCCTAATTTCAAATTAATTTCTTTCAAAATTTCCTGTTCCTACTCTTTCTTTCCCAACCAGTGGTGCTGCCAGCTAGTTATGCTCACAGAGCAATCACACTTGGGTGCCTAGTTTTAGTAGTGTCATATCAATGAGCATGAATTGCAGCTGATTAAAAGCAGTAGAGAGTGACAAATGAAAAATTTTGCCATGTTTTCTAAGAAAACTATAACATTTCTAACTTAAAGCTATGCAACATTTTTTACATCCAAACTACATTAGCCCCTAAAAGTATCCTCATAAACTATTCCTGATATGCAGCAGTTTGCTTCTTTTTGTCATTTCACCATTTCAAATTTTGAACTGTGTCAAACGATCAAGGAACGCTGGCAGAGGAAGGCTTGATTGAAAAAGAAAAGCAAATATATGAATCTGAAACAGACTTCTTCAATGTTCTTCATACCCTGAATATTAAGAAATTGAGCAAATATTTCCAAAATTAGTATTGTTTTCTCAAATTTCTTTTTACATCTGTTAAATATATGACATATTAGTTATACTAGTTTTGTCAAACAGTGATAATGTTTTTTATATATATCTCTGCAGAAAAGGATATAAAAAATATTAAAAAGAAACATAAGAAGTTGCATGTTTGAGGGAAGAAAATTATGAAATGCCAGTACAATGCACAAAAAAAATCTCCTGAGAAACAAAATAGAAGCTAAAATTGTTTCATGACAATGTTTGAAAAGAACAGGTAGCTTTTGTGTTTGTGTGTAAGTTTAACTGTTGTCAATTCTGTTTATTCCTAATGCAGCCTTTTATTTTTTACTTCTAATGCAAACTTCTTCCAGTAGTTTTACACTTTATGAATTTCTCTAAAAGGCAGTTATCGCATGTATTGAAATCTTTGTACGGGATAGTGTGTTAGTCTTTGACTGCACTTTGCCATCTTAATAAAAGATTTAAATTTGCAGTAACATCACAATTTTCCAGTAATTATCCTTGCTGAAAGAAATAAAGAATACAAGTTTTCTCACTTCAGGTTATTAAAGAGTTAATTGCACTTAAACAGATTGTAATTTTAAATAAAACTGACAGGCAACCTGTAAATACAGATTCATACACTTTGAAAAAAAAAAAGATGAATTACAGGTTTATGTGTTTGGTACATGCTATCATGTAACAGGGTTACTATCAGCCTTGTTCAGTCATTGCACATACTAAACTGTCATGTCTTGTTAGGAGTTACCTTGTTGCTCTCATGTTTGCAAGTAGAAACATTAGAATTCTTGAACAGATAAACTGAAGATATTCATAGTAAAGATAAAATGACGTTTAGGTATGTTAAAAGTACAAGCAAAATGCCAAAACAATGTTAATGCTGTCTTCCAGCAACTTGTTTCAGTAGGTGTACAGTCTTGACTTAAGTTATTCCAGCCTGTGTGGTCTCAGACTATATTAACTCTTTTTAATGGAATGTTAGAGTTTGAGGGGTTGGAAGGTTTTTTTTATTTTTATCTCTTTATGATATCAGCTGCATTCATAATGCTGCTTTGAGACTATTATAGCATTTTATACACTTTTTAAATAAAGAACTTACATTCATGATTAATCTTCTCTTTTCACATATTTTAATTTTAGAAGAAGAAAATTAAAAGTTATACTTTGAATCTTGGAAGAATTTCTGTAGGATTCTTACATGAGCTCTTTTATTACAGGAAAAAATTACACTAAATGTTAATGACATAAAACAGTTCATTATTTCAAATTATATAGACATCTAATTTGATGATTAATCTTATATTTTGCTTTGGGACATCAAAGTGAAGAATAGTTATTTGATTACGTAAAGCCTTAAAAACTTCTGTCCACCCATGAAGGAGAACAAAGGAAGGTTGGGGTTTCATTCAGACTATATTCTTGGCCCAAATTCTGAATTGTTTCTTGGCCTGCTGCTTCCTTTTTTGTCTGAATTAATTAGTAAATGAATGTGGAAAACATTTTAATCTAGTTTTTCATTTAGACCACTGAGAATCAGCTGGTAAGATAAAATTTCTTGCGTTCTTCATGTGGTTAAATGCAAACTTTCCTATCAGAGGGAGTTCAATGGCATTATCATGAATGAGCAATATCTAGGATGATGTTGGAGGTTCATAATAAAGCCTTCCCAGTGCCCCTTGTCTCCTCTGAGGGACCCTCCTCAGAAGGGTCTGGGGTGCATAGTATTCTGATGCCATTTGTACACCCCTTAGTGCAAGACAGCAAGTGAATGCAGCCAGATTTTGCAGTTGATTTTTGAATAAGATATTTTCTTTGTTTTGTCAAGGTATTATTTAATTGTTTTTCTAGATCCACCAGAAAAGCATAAATCATTGTTTGGAGGAACAATAGGATCTCCCGTTAATAATCTTCCAGTAAATAGTGTGGAGTTTTTTTAAAAAGGGATATTTCAGATCTGCAGATTTTTTTTTTTTGCATTATTATTTGTAGTCTCTGTTCTCATTTTAATCAGCTGAACTTTACACTGTTGACACTCTTAACTCGAATAACCAAACCACACCAACACCAACTTGTAGTTTTGATTCTTCCTACTAACTAATTAACTGCATGACCTGGCCCCATCTTTGAAACTTATTGACCACTTGTCTTTGTATAGTCAGGGAAAAACAAGTATGAAAGAAGTTTCTTCAAAGAGTAAATCCAAATGAAATTATACATCATGCCTGAGTGACCCAATAGCAATAACACTACCTTACCCCTTTGCTCCTGGTTCTTCTCCTCCCTCCTCCTGTTCCACCAGCTCTGACACACTTCTAATGACGCAGTAGGACCATTCAAATCAGTAAACAAAAAACTAACCTGGCCAGAAAAAAAAAACCTACAAAGTGTATTGCTGTCTGTTAAGTTAGCAGTTTGAATAATCTTTGGAAAGAGTCCGGCAAAGAAAAAAAACAAATAAATATTTATATGTCAATATTACTTACTTGTGATAAAGAGGGCATTTTGTGTCCAAAACTGTATAGAACACCAGCTTCTGTGCCATCCTTTATCTACATCCAAACGTTATCCTTTTGTGCATATAATGGGCATCTGTAACTTCAAGGCACTGATAATACAGTTCTCTATTATGTGCTAAGGTTAAGTGGGATGAATCTACTAAATCTTTTTGGTGAAGATCTTGATACACAATTCCTTTTATCTAGTTTGTTGGTTTGGTTTGTTTTTTTCTTTCCAACAGTCAGCCTTTGACTAAAAGAAATATTTACAGTGAGCTCTGTGATCCTGGCAATTCCATTGCCTTTCATGCTTGATGCAGTTGTTAATATTTTGTTACATCAGAAGTGCAATTCTAGACTTTATCCATTGGCTTTTAAACTTCAGATGAAAACTTGGAAGGGCAGTCTGTCAGCACTCAGATGTTTGGCAAGAAGTTTTAGTAATAATTTCCTGAGGTTACATTTAAGAGGTTATAAATTTGCTATGCTTTGATGTATAGCATTGTACTATTTCTTCAGAAATTTAAGATGCAGATGTGTCATAATAAATAAAACTAATAATGTGCACAATTAAATCTATTTTAGCTTTTCCAGTTCAAACAGAGTGTAGGAACTGAGTTCTAAAATCTTGAAAATTAACTAGCTGGGGTATATATTATTAATGTGAAATTCATAATCCACTGGGTTTTGGGGGAAAAAAAGAGCAAGTAGAATAAATTGAGTTATTTTTATGTTTCAAATAGAAATTCTGTAGGAGACCTTAAAACAAAAAATGAGGCAGTGGTGTAAGAGGCACCAATAGAAGACTTTCATAGGTGTCCATCAAGTCCTAAGATCAGTTTCTGTTTGTATGAATATAAAGGACTTCATTTACACTATTTTTTTAACTGCTTGAAGTCACCAGTATGTGATGTACTCTGGCAATACAGTAATTTGTAACCTAAAAAGGTAAACTAATACTATGAAATTATGTCATAAGAATTAGAAGACTAACATTTATGACATAAATTCTGAAAATTCAGGCTGTTTACAATAACCATTAATTTCCTGCAATGCAATTGTTTATGCAGACATGATTCATTATCAGCCCATGAATATTATACAACAGGTAAGAAGATATGGCAACCTGCTGATATTTTGTCTGCTATACACATCTGTGCACTCACTGTTCCTTAGCAGCTGTGCATACAAGTGATAGAATGTAAACTTGCTGAACTAGTCACCTGCCCTATTGACACATTCATGTGTTACTGTGCCAAAGCTCTTCAAGTGAAGGTAGCAACCAGGAACCAGGCTCTGGCTGTCTGCTAGGGGACAAAGTAGAAAACGTGTAGTAGTAGCCTAAATAAACCTGGTTGATATCAATCAGTTAAATGGCTACAGACACATGGAGTTTGATTGCTATTTGTTTACTTAAATCCATTTAGCTTATGTCGGGAAATTGTTGTGTCACTCAAATTTAGTGTTAAATCTGTCTAAATATGTGTGCCTGAATTGGTAGGAATCTTCAACTAGATCAGGTTCAAATTTATTTTGGTTAACTATTGCAAGCTTTTCTTCTATTTAAAACATATTAAAGAATAAAAAATTCTTGTTGAGCTGTTCTTGCTGAAAATAGTCTACCAGATTAACATTAAAATGCTAATTGCCTGAGCAATTATGTTGAGCTTACTTTCCAACTGGCAGGTGAGAAGCATTCCAAGTGTGATGTGTAACTCACCATTTATGAGTAAACCTAATGCTTTTCTTTTAAAATCATGTTACTCTTTCCCCTTTCCAGGTTTTCACATTTTCTTATCAATATGTCAAAATAATCCTATTTATTAACTGAATATTTCTGTGGTCTTCACCACTGTAGCTGAACACCTGTCTCACAAATATTATGCCCTCAAGTTAAGCAGAAAACTATTACTATCCCTGTTTTGCAGAAGCAATAATAGAAATAAAAGAAATAGTGCTTTTTGTCCAACTCAGTTTTGGACAAAAAGATAATAAAATAACTATTTTCTGTTCCTAATTTATGCTACACAATATTGCCTTAACTTATGCTACAGAATACACAAAAGAAATGGTACTTTGTCCAAAACTCCCCTTTTTGTGAAAGAGGTTGAGTTCATATGTCCTAATGCAATATCTTACAGCCATTTTTTGTCTCTTACATGTCTCAGTTCAAAAGCCTGAAAAGAAAATCTCCTTAGTGTTTATTTTTCCTAACTAGACACAAATTTACTCTTTTCTCTAAGTCATCTTCTTATATAGGAGCTGATTGCATTTTGGAAGCAGTTTCACAAGCAATTACATTTTCACTTTGTATCATTCTGAGAATTTACATTAATTTTTTTAATCAGTGTCTCCTGAAAAAGGCCACTTCCCAATGTCCTGCCAGTCTCTTAAAGATTAAATCTTAAAAACTTAAAATGTAAATTGAAAAAAGTTTTTATTCTATCTGTAGGATGGATATTTTGTAATTTTTATATAATATTTTCTGGGTGAAAGAAGATAAATTTCACAACAGGCTGGAGGTCTTATGTGAGTGAGATTAAAGGTCTAGCTTATTTTGTCCTAGCAAACACAAGATGTGGTGGGATGCAAGAAAAGGAGATAAGCATAAGGCAATATTGTGTAGCATAAGTTAAGAACAGAAAATAGTTATTTCATTATCTTTAACATGTAAAAATCTGACTTATTTTTTAGTTTTTTATAAACGGTTGCCAAATGCATTTTCCAAGTGTGTTTAAGATTGAAGAGAGTCCATGTGATAAGAGGAGAAACAGTTACTAATTAGTCATACTAGGATATGCATAGTTTGTGAAGGGGTCTAAGAATTTTTTCAGAGCATCTATAAATTATCAGGCTAAGGTTTCCAAGGATTTAGATAAATGCTTATGAATGTTAGATTTGAAACAAGGACACACAAATTTCAGAATTCCATTACATTGTTCCAAAATTTTAATGTTCACAGTGTTTGAGAATTCAGTAGTCTCTGTTCTTGCATTCATCTTATGTCAGTATCCTGCACAAAATCCTGGTACTTCTCAATAGGTATCCTCGTTTTTTGCCCACGAGAGTGAAAGAAAAGTCAGATGTTTTTATTCTTTTTTTCCTCTTTTGTGGAAATGCAAGGTATCCTGAAGTATCTTTGTTTTACCTTACTTTGACCATTCCACTCTATATTACCAGGGTTGTCCTTCTTACTTTCTTATTGCCTCTGGGGACTACCCCTCACTACTAAATTCTCTGTGCCCAGATTTTAATTCCATCTCAGCAATGACCTTGAGAATTCCAGATGAGTTTTCAGCATTTCATTATTAGTCATACTTTAAAGTCTGGCTAATACTATCCTTAGCTGTAATTAAGTTATGCTGAAGAAGATTGACTAGGAATAACCTAGGACAGAAAGCCAATATGTTGGATTTAGGAACCTGGAGAGTAGCAACAGCTGCCATCTGCAAAAAAACAGAGGTGGAGAGAAGTTCAGACGCTCATAAAAAGCTTTGGAGTCGTAAGGGGGAGGGCAGTACGTGTTTAATCAGGGATGGAAGCTTAGTGGATAAAAGGAGAAAACTGCTTTGTTGGGGAGAGGGGAAGGAAGGGGTATCTGCAGGGGTTGGGAAGACACGAATGAAAAGATGTGATTGGTAACAGGTGCCTTCAAACAATCTCTATCTCTGCCTCTTCCCCTTCTTTTCTGTGTAAAAAGATTGTACACGATAATGTCAAAATTATTTGTGTTTCTAAAGTGAACGACTTCCTGCTCATCTGTGTGCTCCAACTTGTTCTATATTTTAAAAATTGCTGATGTACAATGCATAGCTCTCTTTTTAAATGTTAAGCCACAGAGTAATTATCATTTTTCTTATGCTACGTTTATGTTACAAGATTCTAGTTTCTATTAATGTTCTGCATGTTTTCTAAGTAGATTACAGGAACATTTCTGCATCACAAGTAAGCCCCAGAGCTATTCTCAGCTTTAAGCTTGGAGAAACAAAGTGACATTTACATAACTAAACGAGTGTAGAGGAGCTTCTGGCTCATTCTTAACAAAGAAAAATATGCTCTTAAGCAGTAGTTCTCATCTTTTTGCTATCAATTTTGTTGCTGTCAAGCTTTAATAAAAATTGAATTCCAAATAGTACTGAATTTAGTATATAGGAAGGACTTAATAGCACTAATTCTTTTCTTTGAGCTGTGTTATTCAGAATGCGTTACTATTTTTCATATATATTCTTGCAAGAATTATCTTTCTATTCACACTGGAATACAGTAAGCAGTTGTATACTAAATAGGAGGTTTCATAGGCAAACTACAACATATATATGGATTATGGGATGGAATTGGCATGTGTATTTTATATTATATGGTTTTCAATTAAAGGGACAAACTTTTAAATGAGAAATTGTTAATTGTTGATTAATCTGAAATTATTCAGATTTTCTCAACACGTATCCTATGTTACATTTTTTTTTTCCTGGACTGGTTATTTCTGTCTTATTCTACTGCATATCCAGCTGTGTAAAAATTTTATTTTTGTACTTTTGTGGTAGCATTTGACTATTACCAAGTGGAAAATGAATTTAATTATTCGGGAGAATTAAACTAGAATATTGCCATCTCATAAAATACAGTAACTTCTACATAATGATGTATGAATATAAGGCTGGTTTAATGCATTAACATGTTAGAATCCATTTCTTGTTAGGTGAACTTACTCAAGGAAGCAAATTTTTTATTAAATGTTAAGTAAGTTAATCTGACAATGGGTCAGATTTAAAAAAAAGTATTTGGAGAATTAGTCCTAGTTACAATTACAAATATATTTCTGATACACAATACAAAAGTGAAAAAAACCTTAACAATTAGATATGCTAGTTCTGAATTATGAGACAAATTATTTCCTATTTTTGTTCATAAATTAGAAAGATTAAACTGTTAAGAACAAATTTAAGATACAGCTGAAATTGGCAAATATTTTTATGTATCTATAAATATGGAAGCTGTTCTCTGCAGTGACTAGGACATTTTATTGTTGTCACAGTTCTAATGTATTCACCTTATAAAACTGGAAGTAGTTTGTAAAACCATATAGTCACAGATCTGTCAGTTCATTTTAAGGTTTTTATATGCACTGGGATATAGAGAACTAGTGAATTAAGTGTAGTGCAGAGAAGCTATCAACATCCTGCATATGGTCTGGCATCTTTCCACCACCCAGTTATCAACTTCATTTGTTTGATCAGGACATTTCATACTGTCTTCCAGTTTCCAGCTTTACAGTGTGTATCCATGTGCCTTAGATGACGATATATGCAATTCTCAAACTGAAATTCTTGCTGAGTTCTTGTATTTCCAGCACAGCTGCAATCAGGATGCGACTATGTTAAATACACTCTGCCTTACTTGAAGGATTGAACAATGATTTGTGATGTTTTCTTGATTTCATAGGCGGTTGTTAAAATCTTCTTTGAGCTCTGTTATGGATGTAGATTCTACTCCTGATAGGCACAAGCTCAAGGAGTTCCACTGTTGAAGCTGAGTTTCCACCACTTGTGCCACTGCTTCCTATCTGTCTGCAGTCCTGAATAAGGGAGTGGACTGGCTGACCATTTGCTTCATTTTCCTGTCACGTCAAAATGGCATTTCTGCAATGTCTTTCTCCTGTTTCACAACTTGTCATCATTAATGGCTGTTACTGTCCAGTGTTGTGAATTCATGTTAATGGTGTTGGTCTTTTTATCACTTCCAGCCAAAAAAGGGAACTGATAGTTCATTCCAGGCTATAAGATATCTTCTCCAGCAGAAATAAAACCTCTGAAGGACAGTTATAAAGTATTTTTTTGTGTGAATTCTCAGCACTCCTGAAGAGGAGACATTGTAGGTACTACTTTTGCTTGAGAGTCTCATCCTTTGATAATAACATATGTCTCCTTTCTCTAGTGCACTCCAAAGTTTGAGTACCATACTCAAAGTGCTGTATGCAAGCCATTGCATATGTTGAAAGGTGGAACCAGGTTCTGTTTCAGTCATCTAGTCTGTTGTTGTGTAGAAATATGTTTATGCCAAGAATCCATACAGTGAGTTTTGTTTGTTTACCTCCATTTTAACTGGTGAATTCCAGTGCTGTCAAAGAGTACTGCCAGTGTAAAGATCATCTGAGAAGTCACTTGTTAAATGACAAAGTGGCAGAGATGGGCCTTGACTAATTTAGAATATATTGTGTAGGTATCTACACCTGAAAATCATCTAGGGATTTGCAGTCAGAAGAAAGAAACAGGTACAATTATGGTACTATTATACTATTATTTACCATAATCTCATTTAAAATAAACAAAATTAATAATACTTTTGAATTTCTCACCAACAGCAATATAAAGGGATCAGACAAGCAAGTTTGCCTAGCTTTAAATATTATTACTGAAGATATCAAAATGCATGTGAGGAAATCCAACCAAATATCTAATCACATATTCCAAAGCCAAACTGCAATCAGAGTTGTCATATTTTCCAAAGCCACATTGCAATGAGTACTCACAAAGATCCTTGTCCACCTTAGTGGACAATTAAATGATACAACTTTATTTTAATACCTGTACTTTCACAAGAGTTACAGTAGAAGTCTAAGAAGGATCCAAGTAAGGAACTGCACAGGACTTAGTAGAATGCAATATGCTTAGTATTTTCTCTACCATCACTTCATATGCCCATTAAGCTTGATCCTAGTGAACACCCTGAGACAGCCAACTGTGAAGTCAACTGCCCTTCCTTTTTCCAGATTAGGATAATTTTCCCTTAAGAAGGAGATATAGGAAGTATAAAACTTCATTTTTTTTCTCTTAATCCTCTTTTGAACATTTGTATATTGAACATGAACTTTAATTCTCCAGAGACTGAGAAATCATTCCAGAATATGCTCTTTACAGAACATTACCAAATGAATATAACATTCTTAAATGCTGGTTTAAGTTTCTCAAATCAAGGTTCTTTAATAAACCTCTAGCTTCAATTTCTGAACTCTGTTTTTCCCTGTGCAGACTTGTTTGAAGGCTACAATAGCTGAATAACTAAGAGAAAACATGCATGTGAAGACAGATTGCACTGACTTGCCATGAACATATTTTTCATGCCAGTATGGCTATCTTCCCTCACTTGTATGTTCTTATATATTTATTGGTTTTATTGTTAATGTTATTTTATAAATTAATGCAGCCATAATAGTCACCAGGCTGCTACATTCCAAGCTACTATGTGGCTTCCACATTGAGAAGAATCCAGTCTCTGGTCTCAAGTTGTGGTGCACTAAAAGTCTTTTTGTGAAGCAAAAGACTTTTTTGTTCAATCCCTTCCATGCATGGGGGGTGTACAGTCAAACTCCAGACTGGATACATATTTTATTTTGAGTTATAGTTTAACCATATGGGGACCATATGGCAGTTAAACTGAAGAATACCAGCTTTCCAAAGGAGGTCCTGACCATACATGCTTTGTTCTCACAGTACAGGAGACTTAAGGATTGGGAGTGAGAATACACATCTAAAATCATCACTTTAGTGCTTGACTTGCAAATTTTGAAAGACCTTAACTTTTGATCAGCATCCCTGAGGGAGGAGACCTCTAGTTTTATCCTTCATCTGATTTTGACAGTGAAATTGGTTTTCTGTGCTATTCTTTTATGCTGTGTTCTTCTCTGGGAACACTTGTCAGTCATCAAAATTCAGTGGTTCTGCCAGAACCTGATACATTTTCTAGGGCAGAAATCTCTTGTTCAGCTTCCACAATATGAGTTCTCTGCTTCAAAATGGAGTTATAGTCTAAGATGAAGTTTGTAATTTTAAATTCATAAATATATGCAATTGTAAATTACATATAGAATTCCTAAATTCCGTATGCAGAGCCAAAAGTCAAATGCCACTTGCCATGATAAAGTTTCAGTTAACTGGATATGCTATATTATCAGTGTTGCTTTTGCTGTAAAGGACATTTACCTGAGGCCAGTAACTGTGAGCTTTACTGCATGAGGAAAGAGTCAGAGGGATCTGGCACTCCCTGGCTTCTTCTATAATTTTAGTGATATGAAAAAGCCATTTAATTTACCATTAGAATGAGCTATCTTGAGACTAGATAGGTATATATCTCTTCCTACTGAGGCGTTCCAACTGGTTGATCTATGTAACACTTCTTTTCAGGATTTGTATGGACATTATTTGAGATGCAAGACCTCCTTGCAGTAAGAACCTAAGAATTGACATGCATGTGATTGATTGCTGTCAGCCAGTTACTTTTTCTTGAGACTGTTATTTTGCATCTGCTTCCAGAGCATGATATATACATAGATATGTCTCATTAACTGCTTACAGAAATTTACATAGTTATTATAACTATATATACAGAAATACAATATTAAGTGCTATTGTGAGCTTTTGAGTGTGCACAGAGGATTCTTCCTTCAATTATAGTTTCGTGACAGAGACAGAAAGAAAAAAAATATACTGTTGAAAATTCACTAAAAAAAAAAATAATTATTATCTTGTTATTATACTTGATTACAGTGATTAATGTAGGCATTTCTTTCACATACTTCATCAGTTACAAGATAAAAGAGCACCTTTTTATCCCTCAATCATTTCCCACATGAGGCAGTTCTTTTTCATTTTGCTTTGACGATGTAAGCTGTGGTTTTGTTATAATACCTAATATTCTATTTATTTTAAATTAGGAAGATGTAAACTGCATTTTTGGTACATGTATGTTTGAGCATGTATCAAGGACATCAAAACCAATGTTAATAGAGTTACCTTTAGAGTATCTGTAACTTGAAGTACATTTATATTTTATATGGCTGCATGTCTTATTTTTGCATTTGTTTATCTTCTAGTTGCATTGCTAGTTGAAGGAATCAAATTTTATCCTTTGTATTCCAAAACTGATATTCAGTCTCCATTTTTCTAGGTACTATTTTAATTATCCATAATAGACAGATAAAATCTATTTTAAATAAACTACTGTTTATTTTTACTTTTACTTTAAGCTCAGTTAAGCTCAAACATCATTAGAAAGTCTCTGAATTTTCTGAAGTATGTGTAGGTAATTTTACCTTTTAAAAATTACTTACACTTCTTTGGTTTGGTTCTTTTAACACTGTTTTAAAGCCTGATGATTTTCAGTTAGTTCCACAGCACCAGTATTTAGCCTAATAAATTAGCAAGGTAGAATTTGGGAAATATGCCAAACCAGAAAACATTTTAATTAATGGACACTGTGGAAAAGACTGCTGCCTATCCTTTGTACCTTAATAAAGAGTCATAGAAACACTAAAGTTGGAAAATACTTCTAAGATCATTGAGCCCAACCTTTGTATCTCCTTCTCTGCTTATATATTGGCATACAAAATTGCTTTTGCTATTTTTAACTAAGGTTGTTGGACATAACTTACCAAAAATAAATGGAAATGAGAAAGTAGTTTCTTCTGATACTATTTACAAGGCAATACATGTTACCTTACTTCACCTCCTGCTGTATCACTCCCAGTTTTCTCAGTCCGTTCATTCTAATCAGTTACTTTGAATTCTAACTCCTTTTCTGGTTATGTATGCAGAATTTTCAAGTATTCTTTTATAGTTCAAGTAATCTTTACTAAATATTAATTAATATCCATAAGTGGAACACAGGATGTTAGATTGTCCTAAAGTATGAATCTCTGTATGTTTTGGAAAAATGACCAAGTAGATAATCTGTAGTGTGAAAGCTTGTTCTAAAAACACAGTTCCTTTTAAGAAATTAATTTGATACTTCAAAACTGTGTGCAAGGCGAATTATGATTGCACACTGGCTATTCAGGATGAAAGTTGTTTTAGGCAAAGTAGAAGCCTGAGAAAAAGTAAATGATAAGGAAAGTGAGGTGAGAAATGGATTCAGCTTATCACAACTAAATTTAGGTATCAAAATTAAGGGGGTCTGTGGTGAGGTATCTTTCTGTGCTTTATAGTTAACAGCAGCTTAATCAGCAAGACTAATGTTACAACACCAATAATGGCCCAGTTCTGAATGGAGTCACTTTCCAAGCTACATTGTCCATTAGCTTGTGGTTAGATACTTATGTTTAGATATAGCAATATAGGTGTTCTAAGTCTGAGTGAAATCCCACTTAATGTGTCACATAGCTCATTACTTTGATTTTTGGGACTCGTGCTGGTACACAGAGCAACATCCTTAACAAAAATTCATCGGGTAGCTGTGGGCAGACTTTCAAAATATTTAATAATATAGTCCTGATACTTGTTTGTGTGGGTGACACTAATTGTATGTAAGCACTGTTTTTGTGCCAGCTGCACAGGTTACTTTTTTCCTTGTGTCATCTTAACGCACCGTTTTTTGCCAGCTGCATTGTTTTTCATGTGTCTGCACTGCCACGTCCCCACAGAATGTTGTGTAATCGGTGAGTGGGTGGGTGCCTGTGTTCCCATAGTTTGTGACAGTGAGACCAAAGGTGTAAAGCCAGCCCAGGGAGGGGCTGGGTGAATCCACTCAGAGATGTTGGTACTCATAATCCTCCCAAGAATGATTTCTGTATGGCTGTCCAAAGCCAAAGCCCTCAGACCTGGCAGCCTCAACACAGTGACATTTATCTTATGTAGCATGACTTATATGTCCAGGAGCCAGCATGGCAAAGACCAAATACTTCCCCAGAGAAATTGGGAAATGCAGAGCTTTAGCATCACTGTTTTCTACAGTGCACTGAGTAACTGAAAGGAATATTCTAAGTAAACAATTTGCACAGCTCTGCCTGGACATAGAAACATGGACTTGACGCAGTAAAAAATAGAAGGATTTTAATCATCCTTTTCTCTTCACATCTTCCTTTACTTAGCTTATCCTGAAACTAGTAAATGTCTTTCTCCACAAAAGATTCTTACTGTCTCCGTTGAACCCTCTGCCTATTTTCCCCTTCTTTCACAAGGTCTTGTTCCAACTGGAACAAGTCACATATTTCTGCTAAGTACAATCTCCAGAGCTGCTTTTTCCTTGCCACCTTTCTAGACCAACTTGCTGGATTTTAGGATTGGAAAATAATACTTAGAGAATCAAGGTAGCATGCCAGCAGTAGCAGGTACTCATGACTGTTTGTTTGGAACTTAAAAGTGAAGGTAAGAATTAAGATTGTGTTCAGGAGCACAGAAATCTGAAGAGATGGTTAAAATTACTGCAGTTCAAGACAGAGTTTTGTTTTCAGTTTTTCCTTTGTTGAATACAGGAAATCTCTTGCAAATATGTTGTGGCAATTTTCTTTCCTTGTTTAGCAGTACACATACCAATAATTCTATTGGATTCAGTGTTTCTTGTGCTATTTATTTTGCCAAGTGTCTTAAGGTCTTTCTTACTAAATGAGGAGAGAACAAATATTAAGACAACCTTAGCTAAATCCTCTTGATAAATTTGGCCGTGATGTCAAAATAGCTTCTTCATTGTGAACTAATTTTTCATCCCCTCTCCCCGTCATTCTTTCCTATAGCTTCACATGAGAGAATCCTGCTGTCACAAGGGAAGCTTGTGTGAGAGCTGACTCTCCAGACCTTATTCCAAATCTGAAAACAGACAGTGCTGTCAAGTACAGCACAGATTCTATTAAGTAGAGAAGACTTTAAACTGCCAAGTGGATCTTGACACAAGAGAATTTGACCCTACACATACAAGTTTCAACTCTGTTTCTGAAATAAATCTGTGTGACAGTTTTTGGGTTTTGCCGTGTTCAAACGTGCAACTATTTGGTCCACAGAATAACACAGTTTAAGTATAGGAACACCATTTGCTAATGTCAAAACATTGTTTATGTACAATTTAATCTCCTGTGATGGTGTATTTATTTGCTGTATATTTGCTTGAGTTATTTTCATCAAAAAATTCCGTCTATGTGTTGCTTTGGCAACATCTTTGCAGAGTTTACAACTTTGAAAAACATGTTGGCATCAGCTATGCAGTCCTTTTAAACAGCTGCTCTGCAGTCATGCTGTTTCAACATGCCACCACACATGGCTGAATTATGCAAATAGTTAATATTAAATGACTGAGATACAAGAACAATTTGTACACTCGATAAAGCTGGTCTGTGCTGTGTAACTTCCATTCATGTAACTGAGTTAGTGTACCACAATTTAAAGGCTTCAGCATGTTTCTTTTGACTTTGTTTCTTGATAAAGGCAGCAGTGGACAGAGAGAAGGTATATGGCAGGAGTATTTTAAAAGGCTGAGGGGTTTTTTTAACTGATTACTAATAATTCAATGAAAATAGAAAGTGCATCAATGTAATTTTCCAGCTGGTGTTAAATAGGTAAGATTTAACAAATACTTGTCATTCAGCTATAAACACTAATTACCCTTTTCTGGCTGAGAGATAAGACAGAATGTTAATTACATATAAGGCTAATACAGTAACAGTTGCTTATTGAAGACAACACCATTTGTAAAAAGCAAGCAAACAAAAGCATTAATATTTTAAAACATGTAAAATTGTCTCAAAATTTACCCTGTAAGGCTTTTCTACTGATCTTGCTCTTCTAATTCTACAATAATGAATGCTCTAAATAATACTACTAATAGTAATAGTAGTAATTAATGCTTTACATTCTGTAACTTATTTTATGGTAATCATACCTTTTACGTGGGGGGGAGGGGGAATGTTAGGAGGTAGGTGTAGTGAAAGATGACAAAAGATGTTCAGTAAAGTCAGAAAATGTTTTTTCCTTTATCACACTACTGTACATTTTGAGTAATCCGTTTTGTTCAGATTTAAGTATTAAGGAAAGATTACATCTTTAATTCAAATTGTTTTCAAAGCAAACTACTAGGATATCAGAAAAAAAAGGCTGCATTTCTATATGTTCTCATTCCTTTTTCCACACTGGAATTTTTATTTTTCATAAAACTTTTCCATTCTGATCCTCTTTTTGCTGTGCATCCTCTAAAGGTTCTTCATTGATTTTTCTTTTCTAATCTGGATATAAAGAAATATTTCTAGTAATGTATTTATAAAATTTCTGTGCAAGACCTAGTACTCAAAAGTACGAGTTGTCACAGTCATTCAAATTAGTTTTGTACACTCCCTTAGTGTGAAAAAATAAATGCAAAAGAATTCAAGTGGAATGGAAGTCTAAGTTAAAAGAGATAATGTGCTTCTTACTACACAGTAAATGTTCTCTTTTACAGCCTTTAAGCAAGAAAAAATTTGAGTTGTATAAATCCTCTGTGCCTATTTTATTTTCTTACTTTGCTAGGGTTTAAGTAGTAATCTTATTAATCATAGGCAGTATATGTTCTTTTCTATATTTACTGATCCATGTTTGGTGAATATAAATTCATTATTAACAAATAAATATTTATAGGTTCAAATGTAATTTAACTTAATAACTTAGCATTGTTCTTTTTTGGTTTTATAGGAACTAGCCACAATGAAGCAGTTAATTTTCACTCTACATGGTAAACGCTGTGAACAAAATCTACCTCAGTCTCATATTGATGTAAAAAGTGCAGCTGGAAAACAATCAATCCCTTTGATAAAACTGCTGCCAGAACACGAAGAAGAAAATATATTTACACCTAAGCCAACATTATTTGTAAGTACTATGATAACAGTAAGTGTAAAACCTGATGGTTCTCCTTACTTTTTAAAAGGAAAAATGTGGATTCATCCTTCTGGGAGATGTGTAATTAATTCAGCTCTTTATGTAAACAGTGTTGAGGAGAAAAATTAGAGTGTGTGATGTTTTTTAGCTATTTGGTTACTTTCTATATTTTAAGGTCACAGCAAACCAGGTATTTTTTTTTAAGCACCATTGTTGTATTACAATACTGAGTGGCTAGCAAGATTTTAATAGTTATAGGGATTCACAGACCATGTATACTAATTTAAATCTACCATGATTGTGTGTAAGTGGAGTTTGTGCATGTCTCTATTGAGAAGCAGGAGTGAGGAAATAGGTGTATTTCTGCATACTTAAATTGATGTATATCAATGTGTATGTGTGTATATATCTAAATATATATAAAAACTAGAACACCAGTGTTCATATCACTTCTGTTGCTAAGGAAGCCTGATGTATAAAAACCTGTTTTATTCCTTCAGAAACTAAAAGCTTGAATTTTAATATTTTAAGTGGCCCACTTCAGATTTAGTGCCTCTGCTATTGGAAAGTTTAATGAAAATGGTTTAGAAGTTTCTGACTATGACTGTGTCTGAACTGATAGACTGAAGACAGCCAAGCTGAAATGCTGAATCACAAAGCAAGTCACAACTCTTATTCACAACTCTTATTTACAAACTTCATGATGATACCTTTCTCTGCGGTGAACTGGATGCATCTACATTGCATAGCATATTTGCTGATTTGGTCCAAAGATAACTCTTTCTTTCTTTTTTATCTTTTTTTTTCTTATTTTGTCTCTTTTATTTTTTTCCTTGTAGAGACTTTAACATACAGTGTCTTAAATGATATGAGTTTGTAGTGTAGCACACCACTGGGTGTATAACACAAAAAGTAGGAAACAGTAGCATCTCTGGGACATGATGTGAGGACATGGGGGGATTTTAGGAATTCAGATTTTGCTTGAATAACATTATTAGAGTAAACACAGGCTTATCCAGTGCTGTTTCATCCATAGCCCTTTTGGTAGTGCTAAATCATACTGCCCAGACTGTTTTTGATGGAGCTATACAGTGATCCGAAACATAAGCAAACAGTTTGTGTAAATGACCTGGGGTTTCCTTGCATAATCTGTCCTGTCTTACTTAAGGATATAGAAACTGTGTAGAAATCCAGAAAAACTGCATTTACATTAAGAAATTGTAACCAACTTCTCTGTGAGAAACTCTAGCCTTTGCAGACTTAGGAGTAGGGAACCGAAAATGGTCATATGGCACAAGTTTTCTTCTTAGATAGGAAAAGAAATCAGTAGTCCTGTGAAAATCCTGTGAAAGTCCTGTGAAAATCCAGTTTAGGTCAATTTCCAGAATTCTAAATGCTTGCACGAATAGCACAGATTTGATTTTGTAACTGAAGTCTTCAAAAATAATAAAGTATATTTTTAAATTGAATGCTTTTTAAGTCTTGGAGGAAAGAATTAATAGAGAGCAGTCAGAAAAGGGAACTAGAAAGGAACCATATTAGGGCCAACAAACTGAGACAGTGCTCACTAATTCAAGAGATTACACTCAATCCTGAAAGCAGAATAGTCCTTATCTTGTTCCACCTCCACTTGATTAGTTTTATTTCTATTAACTTATTTTATTTTATACAAACCACCACTGAATTTGCCACAAGCAATCCTGACTGTGTAGCAGTAACCCATAGGACTATGAAAGCAAGGAAAAGTTGCTCACAGATAATTCTCTGCAATTAAAATATCTTGTACAGAGTTAGAAAACTACTGTATTCTTTTATTTTCAACTAAATTTTTTTTTTAAGAACTATATTTCTACATAAAGTGTTGGTCAGTTTTGGCACACCTAAGATCTCTTTTCTAAGATCTATTCCTTTCTTAGCTGGAAAACACAGACGATATTATTTCAAAAGAAAGCTATTTATGGCACAGTTAATGCTTGTTTTCATTGTGATAGGTATTTTTTTTAATTATTTCGTTTTCACCATAGAATCTACTTTTTATAACCTGGAAATGGGGAGTATAGAAAGTTACTGGTATGTTGTAATAGTAACTTTAAATGTGTAGTTTTGTTTTTGATATTTGCATTTAAGCAAAGAACTCAACTTTGAACTGCATAGGAAGGAGGGTGACTTGTGTAGATTGTTTAAAAATTGTGTAGATTGCATATTGTTCTTCTTTCCACTGTCTCACAACTAAATGTTCTTTCTTTTACAGACAAATAAAGAAGTACCTGTGTGGTACAAGAAACTGAAGAAGAAAACATCAGCATAGCATTTTTCAAAAATTATTCAAAATAATCTTTGGGGAGCCTTTCTTTAAAGAAAGTTATTTTCACCATAGTGATGCTCGTTTTACTGTAAAAGCAAACAAATGGTTTGGTTTAACTGTTTCTTTTTTTACTTATGGTTCAAATAATCTTATGCTTCATAAAATAATTTCTACATTCTCTCGTGTGAATAAAATGTGAGAAAATTATACATGCAATAATTTTGCTAACATTTGAATTTTAATTTTAAAATATAAATAAACACTAGTGTGTTGTACAAGTTATAATCTGGGCAGTTAAAGGATGTGTTATTTAGAGTGTTCAAATTAATGCAAGTTTCTGCCTTTTTATATTGTTTTTCCTGGACCCTGTGTTTCATGCCACATTCCTTGCAACTATTCTGGCTAATGGAAATTTTCAAAATATACATTAATTAATATCGTACTTTCTATGAAGGAAATTCATATCAGCTGGAAACAAAATTTCTTACTGGCCTTGACTTGTAGTTCATCACTTGATGTCATTTGTATAACCAAACATACATTAAAAATACCTTAAAGAAGCAATAAAATACATCTTAATTATCAGCACTGATACGTAATGGGCTAGACAGTAGTGCAGTTACATCAGTGTAATAATAAAAATAGAACTATGATGGGTGAGGACTATAGTGTGTAATAGGGAAATGAGTAACTTACCATATTTAATTGTATGAAAATAAGCCCCAAAGTCCAAGAACACACTCTACTTGTTTATTCCACTCCACCATCTATTCTGACTATACAAAAGTCCTCTCATTTTTCAAAGCATTCTTGATTGCATATGGTACATTTCTATGTATAACGTAAATATAGATCTTTTAAGTACTGCATACTGAAAATATTGCTCAGATTTCATGTAAGAGAAAGCTCCTTCTTTTTAGTGCCTTTTTCCTTGACAATATCTCTTAAATCGGTTATTTTTTCTAACCTGGACATGAACAATAATTATTTACTATATAATACTGAGCTATATGAAGTTTATGATTCCCAGATAAACTTTTATTCATTTTGCAAACAGTTGAAGTACAGTAATACTTTCTCTACACCAGGAAAGCTTCAGTTTCCTTTTTTTTTCCCTTTTCTTGTTCTGAGAGACCAAGGCAAAAATGCTGGCAATTGCACATCACAGGTTTAAAATTATCATTCTTTGAGTGAGTGAGGCCAAGTGTGTAGACAGGGGGGATAATCTTTTATTAGACTAACTGCTGTTCACTGGAGGAAAAAAAATCACACAAACTTTTGGGTTCACAAACCTTCAGTACAGTCATTTTTGAATAAAGTTTTCTGAAGTCTAAGTTTTATCTAACATATATTTTTATGTGACTGGAATCCTTAACTTCTATTTCCTATGAAATAGGAAACAGCTTCCATATGCAGATACTAATTTTGTAGATTGTAATAGATACTTCATACGATTCAGTCCCTAAATGAACTACCCATACTATTCTGTTTGTCTGTTATCAATTAATAGTTAATAAATGGTATTAGCTAGAAGGACTGTGAGCTATTTTAGGCAAGATACTAGTTGGAATTTTAAGTCTTTCCAATTTGTTTTTGTATGGTGTCTCTATAGACAAATTGGTGTGGGATGGGTGACACACCCACCTGAACAAAACACGACCAACAATGCCATGTCCTGCTGGAATAGTGTCATCCCTTGGCAAGTCCACAGGCAATACCAGATTTGAGGAAGTAGTCTATACACTGGAAGGAAAGGTCTCAGAGGATCTCAACAGGCTGAAAATCAGGTCAACAAGAAACATATGAAGTTCAACAAAAGCAATTGCAGCCCCACATCCAGGATATAATAACCCCATATGCCAATACTGCTGCAAAGCAGCTTGACAGAAACAGACCTGAAGGTCTCAGTGGACAACAAGTGGAATATGAGTCAGTAATGTGCCAGCCAGCCACATCCTAGGTGGTTATTACCAACAGGATAGTCAGCAGATGCAGGGAAGTGATCCTTCCCTTCTGTTTGGCACATGGGAGGTGACATCTGGAGTCTTATATCCAGTTTTGGGCTTGTTCAAGAAAGGCATTGACATATTGCAGTGAGTCCAGCAGAGGTGCACCAAGATGGTCAGGGGCTGAAGCACCTGATGTAGAAGGGGAGGTGGAAAGAACTGGACTTGTACAGCATTAATATTAGAGGACTTACAGGAGGAACTTGTAGTCTCCAATGACCAAATGGGATGGTACAGAGACAACAGAGCCTGACTCTGAGCTCAGAGTGCATAGCAATAGTGTAAGAGACAATGGACACCAGATGGAGCACTAGAAAACTCAATTAGTTATTATGAAAAATGCTTTTACTGTGAGAATGGTCAAATACTGAAACAGGTTGCCTAGAGAGGTGGTGGAATCTTTAGCCTTGGAGATGTTCAGAACCCAACAAACTCCTGAGAAAACTGGTATAATTGGACCTGACTTTGAGATGGACTAGACGACCGATTTTCAGAATTCCAGTTAAGTTACTCTGTGGTGTTATTCCTAAATAATCTGATATCAGAGAGTGACATTAATTTACTTTGTACCATCCAAAAGGCAAAATTCTGTTTAATTCTTCCATGGAAATGCAATACACGGGAACATTTTTAATCTTAGACAGTAACTGTGCAGTGTAAATTTCTATGTCCTCCAGGCAGCCTGATTTTCTAAGAAGGCTGACAGAAAATTAGGCTGATTTTGTGGTGAAATTTTATGGATATTTAAACAGTTCTTCAGCTGACAAAGTGACTTATTCTGTCAAAGGGTTGTGGTTTTTAGGGGTTTTTGTAATTATTAACAAGGTCCATCTTTATTGTGCAAAAATAAAAGTAGTTTATTAGAATATACTGATAACACACAACGCTTTTGGTAAATTCTTGTAATACATGTGGTCCTTGTGTAAATCTCCCAATGTGTTGGGTTTTTTTAGTTGAAGACTGTATTTTTCCTGTGATTCTTCTCTAGACTGCAAGGCTATAATTAATTATCTAGGAGGAGACCTTCTAAGCTTCTCATGAGAAAGCTAGAATGTCACTTAAATATAGCTATTCAAATGTGAGATGCCCTACAGCAAAAATTAATGAAGCTTTTTGCTCTCCACGTAATGAAAAGGCTCAGTTACAGTACCTGTACAGCACTTTTACTGATGTTCTTTCCCACAAACATAGTTGTCAAATGAATTATTCCAAAATTCTTCATGGTCTTTGCAGTCTCCTATTGTCACAGGCCTTGTGTCAATGATGTGTGAGTCAAAAATAATGAAGTAAAGAGAAATTTTGAAGGGTAGTCATGCATGTAAGCAACTTGTGACTGAAGTGCCCAACCCACATAATCATCTTCAGTTCCTCTTTTTCAAACCAAAGGGAGCAAAGCCAAAAAAAATCACTGTCCGCTATTACATTTCTTGGTACATTAAGCAGGTGTTACTTAAGTGATAAATTTCGTAAATACGTGGGTTGAACAGGAAAGAAAAGCAATGCTTTAGAACAGGTTAGGATTTTAGGGGTTCTTTAACACAGTAATTGCTTTCTCACCTTTCTGTCCCTTGTCTGAAGCCAAGAAGCTGTAGTGCATCAAAGTTATCTCTTGTTTGAGCAAAAAATTGAAAACATAATTGCTTTTAAATAAGGCCTACTTCTAAGGCTTACTGCTGAATTCTGTGGTCATAATTCACTGGCACTGTAGTCTCTAAATATTTCCTGTATGAAGAAACAATATACCTTTTGGGTTAATAGTCTTAATTCCCTTTAGGAAACAGCAATGAAACCTTTTAAAAGAGGAACATCTATGAATTCAGATATCAATTGAGAATTTGTCAATATCACTGCAATACAGTTTCCTACCTCTTACACATTAGCTGTTATTTTCTTTTGCACTTACACAATTTTATGATACAGCAAAAGAAGAGGAACACTTAAATCTATTAAACCTCTGACATCTGCAAGATGGTCAGGCAGAATTCTTTTACTCCTGGTAGGCATTCATTAACTATCATGTCTTTGAAAGACGTGACTCAGAGAGCATGAGTAGAAACAAATTACTACCTTTTGAGGAAGTATTTATGTTATTATGTATATGTGTCTCAATCAATTGTCAGTCTGTAGCACATTTACATGAAAACAGATTTTTACACAACAGTTTGAGTCTGTGACATCCTGTCATGTTTCAGGGTTGTGCTTATTAGGGAGGTCTACTAAGGAAAGCATTTCTCTCCCTGTTAACATTACATTTAATAGATCATATGGCAGGCTTCTTACTGAGTCAAAGAAATGTATCCCTGGTATTTTCTTATACCAAAGAATATCGAGAATCTGTATTCATTCTCGACCTTTGAAAATGAAACAAGTATCTCTAGAAGATCAAGTTTTGCTTAGTGTCTTTGGGCAATATTATCCCCTTCTTAAATTCCTCGGATTGATTGGGAACTCTTGACCTTTAAAACGCATACTTCCACAGCTTCATTAAGGCAGTTACACGTAGGGTATTTCAGACTGGGGCTGGGCAGCAATCAGCAGCAGGGAAGGTGCCAACTCTCGGGGGACGGCATCATGAGCGGAAATGGACAGCACTTGGGAATTGTGGAAGAGTGAGAGGCGAGTACTGCAGAAGCTTCTAGCAGCAGCAGAAGTAGGTACAGCTCTTTATAGATGTTAGACCCTCTGCAGCTCTTTTAAGCCCTCTGCTGACAACACAAGAACCACAAACTTTCTTCCACAGAGGTCATTTTGTGGAGTTCCCTGGGTTTCTTTCCTCACTGATAAGTTTTCCAAAACAGTAAATACCTGTGGTTTTTGTTTCCTGGTTTTTATTTTAGAGAGAGAAAGGCTTCTTTTTCTCAGGATGTTTGACCTAGATTTAAAAAAAAAAATGGAGTATTTCAATCAGCTTACCGTTAAAAGGATGAAGAGGACAAAAACTCCTAGCAAATTTCATCCTCATGAAAGGAGCACATGACAGAAGTATTAAATGTAAGAAGTTAGGACTGATCATAGAAATAGCTTTTACTCAAAAACTTGCATGTTTGCACAGACTCTGTGCCCTTTTTGAAGATACTACAGAAATAACCACAGTAAAAGAGAATGCCGCTTTGACTGTAGCAATAGAATCAACTTTGTTTGACCATGAATAATTGAAGTCTTTGTGTTAATGCTCCTTTTAAGGGAGTAGTGGATCAGTAAATGTAACTTAATTGCAGGAAAAGTCTTATGGATGGAATTTATGACTGTATTTCAATGAAAGTCTTTTCATTTTTCCTTTTGGTTCAATAGAAAAAGGATTACTTAGATTATTCAGTGTTGCAGCTGCAACTGCTAGCAATTCCCAGTGGTTCTGTTTTTCGTGATTTTAGAGATACATATTGTGGCATGCAAGACTTGCTTTCTTATTCAGTTCTTTAGAAAAATTTGTTTCTTTGTGCATTATTGTTAGGTAATGCCTGACTTCTACAAGGGAATTTACATATTCAGTGTGTATGTGGGTTTTAAACAGGGTTGTTACCTAAGTGCAGTGGTCCTTTTTAGAAAAAAGGGCTGAAAATATTCCCATTGAGTTCTCTCTGAGACCTTGAGAGAAGGTTGATTTTGTGCCCAAGCTTTCTCGCGCTCCCCACTGCCAGTACAGGGCCGCAGATACAGGAGACCTGTCACTGTTTCACAGGGCTGTGGTTTCCAAGCAGTGTAAACACAGATTCACACATTGTCATCCACAGCTACATGTAAGGCGTTCAAAAAAATTAATATCACTCAACTCCTTCGTGGTACTGCGGCAAGTCTAAGCAGAGGAAAAATACAATATTTTGGTGCAGTCTATTCACTTGCCACCTTTTCCTTCTTGATTAGCATATAAATAATATTTAGCAAATGTCCATTTTTGGACATTGGAAAGGATGCAGCTAGCAAGTCCTGCTAGGATGGCTAACTCGCTAAGTCGTTTTGTCATGTACTTCCTCAGACATGTTCTGTGTTCAGTACTGACCAGACAGCTTCTAAAAGATCACTGGGCACCACTTCTTTCACATTAATCTTTGTTTTACTAATTTATTATTTAAATACTAAGTCCCCAGAATCCACTCAGTATTTATGAGTAAAAGAGTACGTGCCTGAAAGTAACAACAAGCAATAAAGGGACTAATATGTCAATGACTTAAGTCTTACTGAATTAGCACATTCCTTGTCATTTTGTGTCATTTCTTTCATTATTGCAGTAATTAACGTTGCAGAATTGCATTTGTGCCATTCAGCAGGGAATGGAGAACAATAACAGTGTTTACCAGCAGCAGGAGGGAGCTTACCTTTCTTTCTCAACCCCATAAAATCTCTGCAGGCTAATCTCAGTGCACAGCCAGGGTGCCCTCCTACACAATGGAGACTGTCTGAAACCTCCCTTAGGGAAACCTGAGTGAGCTGATTAGATCTCTTGTCCAAGAAAGCCAAATACCCAATCCTATGAAATATAGTGGTTTTTCATTCTGACACACCATTCCACATCTGGGCAGGCTGAAATCTTTGTCAAATAGGTTACACTATGATAGTGATTCTGAGATAGCTGAGTGATTTGAAAACAAGTACAGAGTATTTTCAATCCATTAAACTGAGAAATTACAAAAAAAAACAAACCATGTAACGTTCTTATGTTCCCAGCTGCAGCAATATCAAGAAATTTTCCTAATATGCTATTATTACTTTGTAGCTGTAAACTGAAATATTATATATAAATACATATTCATTTTTAACATTAAAATTAATTTTTTTTGTTTATTTTTAATACAAAGCAAAATATTTTTTGTGAACTTCCATGTTTTAAGGTGCTTCTGGTGATGAGCTAGATTCCAATAAAGTATGTTGAAATTAATTTTATTTTTAAATTTTTTTATAATTAATATAACATAATAATAGTTGTATAATTTATCTTAAATTTATTATATTTATTTCTACTTTAAATATATATACTTCATTACATCATCTTCATGGACTTGTCTGATCTACTGTATTGGCTCCAAGAATTGTCAGATTCATGACAGAAAGGTGCAAACTCCCCTTGGGCCAACACTGGACAGCACCACATTTACTTATTTAAATGGCAGTCCTGATATTCATAAAATTATACAATATCTTTGATAAGCAAGCTTCCAGATTCACTGGATATTTCTGGAAACAGGATTACCTGATGCACCTTCTCAGCTTTGCTGTTATTCTTTCATGTAAGAGGTTTTCTGTATTCTTATCATGTAATTTCTGAAAACATAAAGATGTAACTATAGAGTTCTCCTGTTTGGCTGCCCCTGAGCCATGGAGGTACCAAAAGCAGGGATATGCTGGTATTCTCAGGAATCACCTTGTCTTGACCTAGTCATGACACTACAAAGTCCTACTCTACACAGAAAGATGACAGCTCTAACATTGCCTCACTCTTATGAAACTGAGTATGTACCATGTTCCTCAGGTGATGGATAGGATTGAATTTGTTCATCCCTGCAGAGTATTCGCAGAAGTTCTCTTTGGGTAAGATGATAATAGGGGCATTTCTGAGGAAAGGAGTAACCTTCTTTGGAGCTTTGGAAAGAAACTGCTGAGACAACATTCAGAGTTTCCAGTCTATTGGCTTGAGGTACCTTCTACAGACTGCATAAAGCTCCTCAGTATACTTAAAATACTGAACTTAATATACACCTCTTCCTTCTTCATTTTCTGATGTCTACTTTAAAAATACCAGGTTTTCTAGTTTTTATTTATCCCGTTCTTTAGCACCTGACTGTGAAATAGAAAGAAACATTTGGCAAATATTAGAGAGTATGAGTACTGTGACTACTTGAACACTTGACCTTGCCAAGCGTAGAACTTTTCAGCTGTATGTTGCCAGTTAGGTGCATTTAATCCAATAAAACAAATTAGGGCCGTAGCATTTGATGGAGGGTGGATATTTAAAAAACACAATGTTTTAATGTTCAACTAATTGTAGAGGGGAATTCCTTAAGTTGCATAATTCACTGTGGCTTCTTTGGCTGTTTGGTTATACTTAGCTTTCTGTGAGCACTGTTTTTGCTCCTGCATTCAGAGCAAAGGGAAGTGGGCATTGCATCACCTTGTGTCTCAGTGTGATATTTTTGAGAAAAACACTGACATGAGACTAGTTTAATAGTATCACAGTGTCCTTGGGATAAAAAACACAGGCTGGTTTTGATATTCTTCAATTAGAAACCAGGAAAGTTTATTGCCACTGCTTCATACTATAAATAACGTCACCTGGATTGGAAGTGCTGCAATGGATCATTGCAAAATGCTTCTGTTGATAGAACACAGTGGACCAAGCTGGTCTAACCTACTATGATTAATTATCTCATAGGTGAATTTCACTATCTTCAAATAGTTATTTTAACATAAGATTTAAAACAGCTGTGATGGATGCAGATGGCATTCATGAAAGACAGTTTGTGCATTTGCAACCTGCTCTATTCACGTGGTCTGGCCTGTGAAGCAAAAGGAAACTATGAACATGAAGCAAAAGGAAAAGAGGTAATTTCTTGGTCCCTTACACTTTTACTTCTTTCATTTGTCAGTGCAGTCATAGCTGAATGCATAACTTAAAATTTGAAAAACTGTAATACTGAATGGCAAAACACTTTAAAACACATAGAACAAGATATTTATCCTGGTCCTGACTAAATGCTTGTTTTAATACTAGTTTGTTTC
>QUSF01000006.1:22313664-22350297 GCA_003676055.1 Chloebia gouldiae
GTATTTTGTTGCTCTGCAAAGTTATCAATATGCAATCTAGAGAGAAAGAAGCCTTGTTTTGTTAAAAGATTGAATCAACTTTTCCTCTCCTTTATCGTATTTATATCTTGCAGGCAGCACAGGGATTAAGACATATTGTTCAAGTCTTGCCTCATCCCACTTGCCACATTAGCTCCGAGTTCGTGCGTAAGCGGCTCTGTAGCTTAACTAAGCATGTTGTGAACCGGTCAGGTAAACGCGTTTGCAATGAGCTGCACCTTCATGAACAGCAGTTTTCCATACCACAACACAACAGGCATATACCAAACTTCCATTAAGTCACCCAACAAGAATACTACTTACAGGTCAAATGTGAGCATCCTAAAACTTATTTTTTTTTAATCTTGAGATGTTCTAGTTAAAAAAAGAAAAATTAACAAAGCATCATTAAAATGGAGAAAAGTTTTTATATTGGTCTCTTGTTCTGAAAGCATTTATTTTTTATTTATTTTCTTTTTAATAATTAAAAATAATTATATTCATTTAAAATAACTTAATAACTTTTAAATTAATTAAAAATTAATTTTTGAAATTAATTTTCAAAAACAAATTATGAAAAAACTTTTAGAGATATATTAGTGGAAACTAGGTAAGCTGGTTGTAACATATGATTGTAAATTAAATGTCTCATTTTGAGAAACAGTATCCTTTATTACCTAAATAAATTCATATCCTTATTCTAGGTGCAGAATAAAGGTGTATTGACTATTGTACTAAATATATTTTGTTTGCATGCTTTTCTAGCATGCAGAAAATAATCTGACACTTGAAGCTGAAGCTGTGAGTACCAATATGTTAACAAAGTATTTCATGTTTTTTACTCCAAAAAATCATTTGTTTCTTTTAATCAGGTTCTAAATATTTTCAAAAAGGCAAGAAATAATGAGACAGAAAATGTTATGTATTAGTTTACTGTTTACAGTAACAGTTAGTTAACTGTTTAACTATGTTGAATATTATTTACCATAATCTATTACTTAATATATGTCCGAGAAATCAAAAACATTTTAAAGGACTTTGAATGCAGGAATAGTATAATTAGCAAAACTAGGGTAAGATATGTAATACTGTCCTATGTCATTGGATATTTCCTCTTCTGTTATATTTGATTTATATTTTTAATGGACATCTTATATTACTTATTTGAGAAGAGATATTTTTGAATGCCAGCATTCTGATAGATGTATGTCACTTCTGAGTCCCTATTGTGAACAGACATTTGAGCCATCACCAATAACCACTGTCATTTTTCACCTATCATCTTATTTGTAGATTGTTGCAGCGTTGGCAAATCTGTCATTTTCTGGCTATGCCTTACCTAGAGTAAATGAAACTAAACAAACTGTGTGGAGGCAGTTGCTTCCTTGATGGAGTGAGTTCCTCATGAGGCAAATGGAAACCTCAAAGGAAATGCAGCTGTGCCTTTTCACTACACTATGCAGTTAGAAACACTGACATTTCCTTATCCAGCAAGATGAATATTGACACCAATTCTGTAAGTCCCCAAGTGAACAAGAGATAGGAGTCATATGCAGCCACATTTTATCAAGGCTGATCAGCTTCCTTGTAGGGGAGGACTGAAGTCTCTAGGCTGGCAGCCTTTGGTTCATTCATCTTTCTTATTGATCAGCTTGTGATGGCCACTAAACACAATAGATATTCTGATGAGTTTTTAGTTTCAGTAGTGAGTTCAGACATATTCTCTGATTTCTGGAGGTTTTATAATCAAAATTTTAAACATTTTAATCACAAAATGCTAAGTGTGTACTGTAAATCCTCTTCTATGGAGTGACTGGAATGAAAAATCAAGCACATCTTCGTAAGTTTTCTTGGGAAGCACCTTTCGAAGTCTTGACTCACCCTTGTACTTCAGCCTGAGGTATGTTTTTGTAATCTCTACTTTGCTATTATCCCTACTGACAAGTGACATCCAGTTAGCCAGCTCACTTATGGAAAGATGTTTCATGTGTCTTCACATATTAAGTGAGGTCAAACCTCACTTAGTCTTGAAGCAGGTGCATAGAAAGCCAGTGCCTGCTATTGACATTTTTTTTAATTACTTGTTGATTCCTAAACTTCTATTCATGTCAATTGGGTTACCAGGGCATTTTGAAAAATGGTAAGTTGTCACCCGAGTTATTACCATTATTATTAAGCAAATGAGAATCCTATGTAATAGTATTAATATCCTCTGACTGAAAATCCTGCTTTTGCTGCTGCAGCAGCTGTTTGCAGAAAGGCTGGATCCTTCCAATTGTTGGGGGTTTTCCTCCCCAAGGGCAGACTGTTTAGATAGACAGGAGATGCTACCTAATTCTTTCTGCCCATTTGAGCTAGGGTGGCTTTTTTGCACAGATCATGGAAATGGAGCAACAAAATTGCATTACCCAGTTGCTTTAATTGGGAATTCCTGAGCCATGCTGCACATGCTGTCAATGCTCTGTAAGCTGCATCTGAATGATTCACAAATACTAACAAGAAAAATCCATCAGACCACAAACCATGATAGTGAAGCAACTTCACCATGGGAGTCTGATCAAGATTGAAATTGTCTAGATTCAACTCCAGTCACTCAACACCCAACCTCAGTAGATCTTTATACGATAGCTCTAAGAATCCATTTTCAGTTTCTGTTCTTTGTAGGTGTCCATACTGCACGTAAGTTTTAAGTGTGTGCTGTAAAAGTCCTTCTAAACAGCTGTCAGTCTGTGAGTTTGTGCTCTTGAACTACTAGGACTCCTCAAAATGTAACCAGAAAAAACCAAGTTTTCTGGTGCCAAGTTTAAATTAATTACTTAACTTTTTCTCTTATTTTTGTTATTACTACTATTATTATCATCATTATTATTATTATTATTCAAAAAACAAAAGGAGGCATAAGGAAAGAAGACTGAAAACTGCATTCTTAAAATTAGCGCCTCAGTTTGCTGCATGGTCCATCCAGAATTCAGGTGTTCCAAAGGAAGCAGTGTCTGCCTCCATCTTGAGGCTCAGGTCTCTCCTCTGGTTACACAACGAATATTCCAACAGACACTGCAAGTGCATGCAGGCTCAGCAGCTGAAGTGTGAGGGACTGACTGCGCCCCAACTTGAGCTGTGGATGCTGCAAAAGACTGAGCACTTCAGTGAAAGGACCCTGTGAGTATAACAGCTCTACAAGGTTTACCTTAGGTGTTTAGACACCTAAGATACACATTTTCTTGGCCATCTGAGGAATCTAGCTAACTAGACATAATTAAGCCATGAACTTCTTCATGAACCTTCTTCATTTATATCTCTACCGTAAGATGTATAGTTCAGAAGCATCCCACATATCAAGGAATCTAGGAATTTGTTGTTTCAGTAGACAGATTTCCCACCTTCATTATTTATTTTTCCCCCATACTTAATCTCAATAAAATTGATCAACTATTACGTTTTCTTTTAGAAAGGTAAACATCTTGTTGTTAAAAACCAAACAGTGCCCCTACATGAGACCTTATACAACAGCCTGGCAATACTACATTTGAAAAAAAAAAGTTGAGACTTGTCAGTTAGGAATTCCAGTCAAAAATGTTGAGCTGAATCCAGTGATATATTTTGCAAAACTGTGTTTTTCATAAACTCTTATATTTTGTGACCAACTTTATCCAAAGGTAATTCAACAAAATCTTGTTTTTCGTTAGTGTATACTGAGTGGCATAAATAATACTCTCTATTTTAATAGATTCACAAACTGACTGTTCATATTAAGCTCAAATGAATGTCACAGTGCAAGTTCATCATTAGCTACATCATTTAATTTACATTTTCTACATATTAGTTCTAACTCTAGCTTTCTTAACAGAATTCTGGAACATGTCTAATCAAACAATTACTTAATACCAATCCTGAAAGTTCACTGACCATCTCTTATAAAATTCCTGTTGTGAAGTTTTCCAGACATGCTTAGCTAAGACCATGAAAAGTAGCTGGTTTCATATGCTCTTGAATTACTACTGAAATGTAAAGTATTTTGTCATTATATGATACAAATCTCTTTCCTTCTCTTTCCCCAAATGCAGCATAGAAATACCTAGCATGTTTTTTTTTCTCTTTGCTCATCAACAATTCTGCATAATTTATCTAAAAACAGACAATTGTTAGTTCTTAAGGCATTTCATGGACGTTTTTTATATTTTTTTTTCAATGCGAGTCATTGACTTCTTAGGCATCTTTCTTTCTCCATGTTATTTTTCCATAATAACTGCCATCAAAGTTGTATTTGCTGTTACTAGTTCTTTTCCCAGCTGTTGAGTGTCTATAATTATAACTGCTTTACAAAATGCCCTCTAAAGATGCAGAAGGCAAAGGGTTATTCTTTTGAGGAAGAAGTGTTTTGACTTCCATGGGATTGTAGACTTTCAGGACTGCACACACCTCACTCAGCCTACAGTTTATTTCAGCTTTGTCTGATGCAAAATTTGCCTACCCTAGATGCAAGACTGTTTGGGTATCGATATGGCTTAGTTTCAGGAATTATGCAGACATTGTCATTAATAGCATGAACTCTCCTGCCTCACCCCTAAGGGTAGAGCTCCATGGCACACTGAAATTTAGGTTTCTACTCTTCTCTGAATTAGGCAGTTCAGCTCCCACAGGGAACGTAACCACACAGGCTTGTTGACTCCTCTGGATAGTCAAAGCTCCCTCTCAGGGCCTTTGCAATTCTCCAGGATCACAGTGAGCAGCACACTGTACCCTGCAGATATTGGCCTCTAAGGGCCCCAGAATCTTCTTTGAGCACCTCACAGGCAGTTGATTAAGGAGCTTATCCCTTCTTCCCTTACTTGAAAAGACACTGCATAAGAAATGAACGAATTTTTTTCTGACCACATCCCTTAATTATTTTTTCTCTCAACATCATGGTTTAGTTCCAAATGAGCATTCATTGCCTGACCTCATTATGCTCCTAGGGATTGTTATCCTAGCAGCTCATTGCTTTAATGCCCTCCTGGCTTGTCCAGCCAGACCATCCCCTCTGCCATGTCCAAGCCTGTATGGGCTCCATCTCCCACCTGGCAGACCAGTATTTCACAAGACCCAAACCACACTCTACTATGTTATTTCTCTAATCAGGAGATTTCAGCCAAAATACGCAAATATGGCAGCTTTACAGTTAAGTGTTTGTTAACAGATCCTCAGCATAAACATTCTGGAGCCAGAAAGTGCTTTTTTTGGTAGTAAAAAATGTGGGTTTGTCTCGTCAAGCAGTTAAAACACCACATAAGACCACTTATTGCTGACAAGCATTGCCAACACCGTTTGCTCTTTTAAGCAGGCAGTCTCCACATTGGACAGGGGAGGTGGAAGTACAGAACGGTGATGGCTCCCACTAAACTTCCAAGTAACGGGCAAGCCACCTTGCCAAAAACCATGAATGTTATTTTTGAAGTACATTAGCATTTTAATTAATCTTGTCTCATTACCTCGCATGTACAGATTTCCATCTGCTCTAATAGCACATAAATAATGAAATTACATGCTGAAGGAGCATGTCATTGTCATTTCTGGCCCTTCTGTGCAATAAGTCAGAGCCGAGCAGCTGTAGGACAATGGATGAAAATACAGGAAAGACTCACCTCCTAAAGCTGAGTCAGTGACCTGTTGTTCTCAAAAAGACCTGTTGTAATAAACAGCCTCTAGTTCAGACATATACTGAACACACAGAGGTCAAAAAAAAATGGTAACAATAAATTCTTTTTCTGTATTTTTTCTCGTCAGATGGGCTGAAAATATTTGAACTGTACCTGAAACCTAAGTAATAGGAGGCTGTTTACCTGAAGTTAAGACTTCTTAAAATCCAACAAAAGATTGGGTTCAGCTACTGAGTAAGATGTCTTGTTCCCTCCAGACAGGTTGATGATTCTTAATCCAAGAATTCAAGTAATGAGCAGTTGAAGTTTCCATCTTGAAACATCTGTTCCGCCAAGTCAGCACTGGCCTTGATAAATAGCAAATCAGACTGATGCATGCAAGTGTATACACACATGCTCAAGTTAAACTTGAGGGAAAATACTTGAACAGACCTCTTCATAGACAGATTTATATAACTGATCGGTAATTAGGCTTTGTACAATGCAGACTGACTCAGGTCAAAACACAGAAAATGCAGACATGGTAGGATCTTTACCTGTTGCTGCAAAAAGTTTTTTCAAAGGTTGTTTGTGGGTAAGTTTACATACCTTTATTTAGTTGTCACAAACCTTCACTGCTATTTTAACTTACTCATCTTACAGTGGAAGAAAAATATGTTTAGCTAAAGGATAAAAACAAACCACAAGTACAACTGCATCTGCATGCTTTTAGTAATCTCAACAAACTTTAAACAACTTTAAAAGTTTGCTTAATTTTTAACTGTGCAAAATAAAACTTTGCGTACACCTCTCATTTTATGAAGTCTGTACCAAATTTTGCAATGGTGACTCTCCCTGAGCCTGTAGAATAAAGGAATAATTTCTTTTTGCAGGTTTGTTATAGTCTTATATCCTAAAAAAACTGTCAAGTCCAGTTCTGGAGTCACTCTGTTGAGTTTTCTACCTGATGTGATGTGCCAATTCAATTCCATCAAAAAAAATGCCAAGCTAGTTCAAGAAGGTACACACTTCACTCCCAGCAGAGCAGCAAAGAAAGCCTGAGGAACTCCACTGGAAATGGGAAGTTTTGACACAACTGTCCCCTAGAGTATACAGGGAGGTATGTGCAAAATGAAATCACACTTTCTGTGCATCCTTCAAAACAAACCGTCCGAAGGGAACTAGAGGTATTTTCCTGATTGTAAGGCTTTGCATGCTAGAGCAGGGGTGGAACGAGATGATTACTGAACTGTCAAGAGGGGAAAGAAGTCAAGATGAAATGTGTTTTTACTCAAATGCCAGGCTGAAATAATTAGGGAGTGCCATTTGTTATTTCAGCAGGAAATAATGGTCTATCACAGCATTTGTGGTACAGTGAAATGAAAAACGGGAACTGGGCTTGCCTTTCATAAGCAAAGGGAGCACCTCTGTAAGTGAATCCTGAAACAGCAAGAGATAAAGGTACACAGGAATAGACTGTCATTTCATGATTTCCCACATTTGCTTTAACAGAAAGTCACCCTGCTACATTCCTTGGTGTGGTAGTGCTGGATTATATAGCGCGAGTGGCATTCGCAAAGCCTGTCATGAGTTAAGATGGCACCTCGTGGCTGGTGCAATCCTGTCTTCAGAGGAAAGTTAGCACGAGAAAAACAATTACTTTCTTGAAGGGTTGTGCTGGCTCTTTTGAAAGTTAGAAGTAAAAAGAGAAACCATCTCTTCCCTTGGGAAGATGGAGTCTAATGAGTGGGCAAAAGTACAAAGTACAGACAGCTACTATTTTGCAAGAAGAAAGTTCATGCTCACTTCTCTAGTAAATTTACATGAGAAAATGAGGTGGATATTTGCTCAATCAGAACAGGCCTCTCAATATGTTAAAAGCTCCTGAAATTATAATCAGACATCTTCCTGTGCCTTTCAAGCCTGGCTTAGTTCAGCTGAAGTCCTTGGTTTTCCCTCACCTCACCATTATGAAACAACTTGTCCATGTCTTTCCAGTCCTTCCCTATGCCTCCAAACACGTGCAGGTCCCTGTAACTCTGGCCCTACTCCTCCCAGCAGGACAGTGGGACACAAGTGCCTTTCCTAAGAGATATGTCTTATGGAGCGATGAGTTAGGAAAGCAGAGAGCCTGTCTCCATCCTGGCCCCGCTGCTGAACTCCTTTGCTCCCAACCCCACTCCCACAAGGCAGAGCTCTGCTCCTCCACTGCCAAGCTCCCAACTGCCTGGGACTTGACATTTGTTCTTGTTTTCTCCTGTCTCCCCTAATGGGCATAGCACTACTAAGCGAATAGGAATGTACAAGAACAAGAGAGTTCAAAGTAATTGAGTCTACATTCATTCAGAAAGCCTGGATCCTTGCCCGCTCAGAACCTGCAGCATCGACATAGTTTCAGAAAGTTTAACCCTTTTCCCCTGAACCCGGTAATGCTCTTTCAAGTGCAGAGTTGCACTTCTCTTGCCACTGACCGTGGACACTGAAAAGTGTCCTTCATATACCCAGCTAAGTGTCTTTCACATACCTAGCTGTAGGTGTTTACCAATCAATGCTTTATTCCTCCTTTTTTTCACTCTGCAGGACAATAACTAAAGACCTTGAACTGTCATTTTCAGAAGATGCCTGGGGACTTGTGTTGCAGAGGAATGATCACTTAGCAAAACTACTAAACGTATCTGCCTGTAGTCTTACTTAAACAAACAGGGCTGTGCTGGGTTGAAAACAGCTTACTTTGTTTTCGGCAGCAAATTAATCTGTTAAGGTGTAAACTCACTTCTACCTCAGTCTGCAATATCAGTGATGAATTAGAAATGTTTCAAAATTATTATAGCTGTACACTCCTTTTTTTCATTGTGATTATGAATTATTTCATTATGAATTTTTTCATTATGATTCATTCTGAACAAATTCTCATTTCAATTTAATTTAGGAGATTACATTATTTGGCAGCTTATTATTGATTTTAAATTTGTAAATAAAAATTATTTGTTCCAAGTAGTGTAACATCTAGTAACAATGGGAATTCTTGAAATGGCCTATCAAATAATTTTTCTGTCTGGATCTAAAAGTGCATTTAGACTATCTGTAAACTAAATAGTGCAGCAACATGTAGGTCAGATAAGCAGTGAATCTAAGAAGGAACAAGAGTCTATCTGACTTTCCTGTTTAACTGTTAATTATAGTAGAAAAGTCAAAATAAAAAATTGCTCTTTAAAAATTTTGTAGTCTTTAGTCATCTCTCACTGATTTTTGCTTGACAAAAAGACTGTAGGACATAGACCATCAGTAGCACACAAACATGGTGATGAGATTGGATTTATTTATCCGCAGTTCAGACCTAATTACAACCTTTCTAAAAAAATTAAAACACATTCAGAGATGCTTCTGAAAATGTTTATACACAGAGCTTTACTCTGTGATACCATTCTAACTAACCTGCCAAAGCTTTTGCCTGGATAGGCCCTTTATAAATGCATATATATAAAACAAAGCAAAACAAACAAAAATAACCTAAACAAACAAACAAAACTTTTAAAATTATCTGTTTATCATTCATTAAATCAGATGGAGACAAAACATGCAAATAAGGTATGCAAGTCTCAGAAACACTTCAGTTACTACAGCCACAGGATTCATTTAAATGTCTGAAAGTTACCAGTACATGCACAACATTGGACACTGCCTAGTCCTATGTTGTGCCTCCTCTATGAGAATTAGTTTCCAGACAGCAAAGTGTACTATTGCTAGTTTTGCAATTTTAAAGCTGTTAGAGAGCAGTTTATGTTAACCTTGTCCTTTCAAATGGCCAAAAACATAGTTTGAAGCCTAACAGGGTTGAAATAAGGGACGTGAGGTATTCAAAAAGCATAGTTTGAAGTTTAATCTTAAACTAGGGTTATGTGAAGGGCATTCACAAAAAAACAATACATGATTTTAAAATCTGATGGTTAAAACACTTGTTCCTAGGCTTGAGCGGGGAAAGAAATGCCAGTCATGAATCTTCAGTAAAGGACGCTGAAGTTGCATATTGCTTAAACGGGAATACGTGTTGTGTCGGATGGAAATGAACTTGTACGTCTTCAAATGCTGCGCTGACGGGAGTAGCCGGATCTACGTTAGTAATAACAAGCATCAAGAGGCTGCATATTGCTAAACAGACAGTTCGTGTAAAGAAATGTTATGCTGTGCTCTTCCCGGGTTCTGTAATTAGCTTTCTGCATGCAGGCTCTGAGACATCCTACTCGCTGTGGACTGGGCGGCAAAGGGGAGGAGTGCCAGGCTGACCAGGCAGAAAAGGTTTTTTTCACGTTTTAAAAAAGAACTTTGTCTGTAAATTATAGGAGGTAAATACGGGGAGGAGGAGGTTGCCAACATTTCTGTGGATTCTCAGACTCTCTCCCTGCAAACTAAAGCTGCAGAGCTGACAGGGCTGGGAGAAAGGTGGAAAGTTTGTGCTTTTTTCCAAAGCTCCACTACATGCTGTAGTTTTCCCGTACGACGTGAGCCGGTCGGTGTTACACGAAAGGACGGCGTCCCTCCTTTTTCTGCTTCAGCGAAACATGCGGCAGCTTAGCTCACCGTCCTGTGTCTACGGGGAAATATGCTTTGCGTCGAAACCACACCTCAAAACAAGTAAATAGAAACTTGCCTCATTTCTATGAGGGGAGGAGTGGGGGGGAAAGAAAAGGTTCAATCGTCGCTACCTCTTTTCCTCTACCCGTCTTCCTTGTCCTCTGCGCTATTTCTGTAAAATGCTGAAAAACTTCACTTTCACAGTGTACGAGGGGGGGGCGGGTGGATGTGCACCGCCGGGCTGATAATTATTAGCAGCAGGTTTCGAGTACGAGTTGCCTTCAGGACAAAAAATAATAAATCTGAACGACTGCCTTTAAAACCTTTCTGAAGATGAAAGGTAGGACAAGACAGTCGTTTTAAAGTGGCCACATTAGCAGTGCTTCTTTACAAGACTATAAATAATAGTACAAGCACGAGAGAAACGTCGGCGGAGCGCCGCACTTGCTGAAAACCCGCTTCCACTCCAGGGCGAGCGCCGCGCCGGCCGCTCCTTTCGGGGACTCTGCGCCGGGCAGCGCTCCCCGGCTGCTGGCCGGGCGGTACCGCCCTGCCGGCACCAGCACCGGCACCGCTCCGCCATCACCGCCGCGCTCACCGGGCCGCCGCTGCGGGGCAGGGCCGAAGCGGGCCGGGCCGGACCGGGCGGCGGGGAGGAGCCGCCCGCGCTCCCCATAGGCAGGGCGGGCGGCAGGGCCGGCCCCCTCTCCGGGCTGGGTGCGGTATAGGGGGGGCCGGGGGTGGAGTAGGGTGAAATAGAGGCGGGCGTGTGTCACCGGGTAGATACCCGCGGCCAGGTACAGGCGGAGGCACTGACGATACCGGAGTGGATGCGCTCCGGGCTGGTGCTCCTGGGGAGTGAGCGCACGAGCAGCCACCGCCCGCCCGCCCGGAGCCGCCCGCGGGTCACTCGCCCTGCGCCGGGGCGGGCAGCCCGACCGCGCCGCGCCCGCCGCCAGCCTCATGGCCACCAGGGTGCTGACCATGACCGCCCGCCTGGGGCCCGTGCAGCAGCCGGACGAGCCGGTGTTCGCGCAGCTGAAGCCCGTGCTGGGGGCCCGGGAGGCAGCGATCTTCCCCGGAGAGGACCTGAAGCAGCAGCAGCCGCCGCCGCCGCCGCCGCAGCAGCAGCACGCGGGGGGCGGCGGCGCGAACCTGCCGGCGGAGGAGATGGTGCAGGTAGGCAGCGAGCACCGCTCACAGCCGCCGCTCGGCACTCGGTGCCCGCGCAGCCCCCGGAGCCGCGCCTCGCCCCGGCCGGAGCGGCCGCCGCGGAGCGGGCGGGACTGGGTGGGGCCGGACTGCGGGGCGAGAGCGGCGGACACCGAACTCCGCGGCGGCGGCGGAGCGTGGGGTGTGTTCGTTCGTGTGTTCGTTCGTGTGTTCGTTCGTGTGGCTGTGCGGGGGAGCGGCCACGCCGCCCATCCCGCCCGTGCGGAGCGGGAGCGCTCCCGCGTTCCCGCCGGCGGAGCGCGGCGAGGCGGCCGGGGCCGAGGCGGGGCGCGGGCTCCGGAGGCAGCGGCCGGGCCGTCCCGGCGAGGCGGGGGGAGCCGGGCTGCCCCCGCCAGCGTGTTGAAAGCTACAGCTGCTGCCTTCGCACTTGCCCGGCGGCAGAATTAGAGCGGCCGCCTGTCCTCCTCGCCCACGCAAGGAGTCATGTTCGGGGGGCGGGAGGGGGGGGGAGAGCACACGACTCGCTGGTAACGGGGGACTTCCCAGGACTTTGTGCCTGTCCCAGGAGGCTGTTTGGGAGCGGATCCGCAGGCAAACAGCTGGAGGAGCTAAAAGCGGGAAGGTGTCAACCGCAGCCGGGCTCCAGTCCGCGGACGGAGCCCGCTCCAGGGGCGGTTCCCGGCTCCCTGCGAGGCGCTGGCATTGCCCGGGTCGGCGGAGAGGGAGCCCCGGTGCCGGGCAGCGCTCTGTCGGGCGCTGTCTTTCGGTGGTGTCTTCCCTTACGAGTAAATAAGTCCCCGTCTTCAAAGCGAGTTGCCCTCGACTCGTAAACAAGAGCTGGAAAAAGTAGCCTGGCATGTCGGGGCAGATCCAGATCAAAGGGACGGGAAGGCGGCTGTGTTTGTTTGTGGTGTTTACCGGGGGTCTTTGAAGAAAGGTCCTAAAATCCACTTTCGGGCAGAGTTGCTGTTTGTCAGCTGCTTTCGCTTGCGGGGTGCTAAACGGGGTCTGGTATGAGCACTCTCTTGACAGGGCAGGGGGGAATGTAGCATTTGCCCACTGAAGACGGCATGGTGAATGTTTTGCCGATGACTGTACACCAGTAATGTATAGGGCTCCAGCCACCCACGGATTCCCTCGCACTACTGTGCTAAGAGGGTGATTTTCCAGTAATTAAAGAGCTCTTCGAGAACCGAGGCATGGATAGGGACATGTTTATCACGCTATTAGACAATTATACACTGCATAGATTATTACTGGTTTAAGTGTAGTCCTGGAGACACTTTACACAAAGAGTACTCTGATGTAGTCAACCCGTCTCCTTTTTATTCAATATTATAAATAACTTTACACTTTGGTGTTGTATTTCTAATGAAATCCCGTTCTTCCAGGGATGAAAAATCATGGAAGTATGTAATATATATATATATATATATAAACATTATTTGAAGTATTAGTATTCAGATAGTCAGCTGAGGATGTGGCTTTTACAGTTAGCATTTCAAAGAGAAGCGGGTGAAACAGATAGGCAGTCACCCTGCTCGAGCAGTGAATTCCAGAGCAGGAGATCTGCAGATTAGGCACAGCGCCTGTCACTTCTGCGCCTTGCACTGTGTTTTAGGCATAAAAGATGAAAAGTTTGTGTATGCTGAAACATCAGATCTGTCTTAATGTGTGAACACTTTGTACCATGACTTTATCTCCTTGTCCTTGATGATGTTGATCAGTGTGCCGATTGTAAAATCAAGCAGGTTTTCATTAGTGTGAGCATTCATAACTTCCTCTGTAGGTGTCTTACGGCCGGGTGAACAGTATTGCCTTTTATTTGTAAAGCCTCACATGACTTGGATGCCATCATCTTTCTTAGCTGGTAACAAATCATGTGGACTATGGTCTGTTTTGTCTTTGTAGACGAGATGTGAAATGGAGAAATACCTGGCACCTCAACTCCCACCCGTTCCTGTCATCCCTGAGCATAAGAAATACAGAAGAGACAGTGCCTCAGTTGTAGACCAGTTTTTCACTGACAGCGAAGGGTTGCCTTACAGCATCAACATGAACGTGTTCCTGCCTGACATCAGCCACCTGAGAACTGGCTTGTACAAATCTCAGCGACCCTGTGTAACCCACATCAAGACAGAACCATCTTCAGTCACCATCTTCAGTCACCAGAATGAAACTACTGCCCCTGCCCCTGCTCCCACTCAGGCCCTCCCAGAATTTACCAGCATCTTCAGCTCCCACCAAACTCCTGATGTGAACAACATTTTCATCAAGCAGGAGCTTCCTACTCCAGATGTCCATCTTTCCATCACGCCCCAGCAAGGCCAGTTGTATCAGCTCTTGAGCTCACCGGATTTAGACATGCCCAGCACCACTCCTCAGGCAGCCGTGATGGACTCCCTTAACAATGTCTCCATGCCCTCAGCCATGGCGGGCCTTAACACGCTCTCCTCAGCTGTTCCACAGACTGCAATGAAACAGTTCCAGGGCATCCCCCCCTGTACCTACACCATGCCAAACCAGTTTCTGCAGCAGCAGGCCACTTACTTCCCTCCTTCACCCCCAAGCTCTGAGCCTGGAAGTCCAGACAGACAAGCAGAGATGCTGCAGAATTTAACCCCTCCTCCATCATATGCCGCAACTATAGCTTCCAAGCTGGCGATTCACAACCCAAATTTACCAGCAACACTGCCCATAACCCCCCAGAACATCCAACCTGTCAGATACAACAGGAGAAGTAACCCAGATTTGGAGAAAAGACGTATCCACTACTGTGACTACCCCGGTAAGCAGTCTGTCCCAGCTCTTGCAATAAAAAGAAAAAAAAAGTGTGAATAATAATGGATGAGGTATAAGTGGTTTTCTTTAGCTGTGGTCTACATCTAGGGAGAACCAAATAGTTCTTTGTCCAAGTAGAATTTGTCTCTGTCGTTGTTTTGAGTGGAAGGCTCTCACATTCATTAAATAATTGGTATTCTTCATGTCATTTGTCATTCTCTTGAGCTCATTTTACCATGTTACAAAATAGAAACTCAGTAGAAAACAAAAAACCAAAAATTTTCGCCTTCGCTAGTGTAAATCGGTGTGACTGTCCAGTATTCATGATGGAGCAGAGGCTCAGTTTGTCCAGTGCAGTACAGCTCTGTTTGAATTTTCTGGCACTGCCAAGGCCACAGCCATTCTTCCCTGTTAAAAACAGGAGATTCAGCTGCCCTCATAAATCCATTAAAACCATCTCTGAAAATTGTCCACAGATGGATTGCCTTCTGCACTGGAGGGGGAAGAGGGATCTGACTGTAAAGTGTGCCTCCATGTAGTACGTGATCCCAGATAAAGGGTGTGCACACCCGTTGTAAGCGCAGAGAGAAATTGCTGCTCCCCCTTTACCAACTCTGGGTGCCATATCACCCATTCAGTGTGCCTTACAACAAATGCCAGTGAAAGAGTTGTGTTGAGCCCTGGGTGACAATGACATAGTCTGGCTTGATCAGATCCTCTTGGAAATTTTTAAAAAATAATCAAAGAATCCCCCCCTGTTAAGTTGTTGATTTATGCAGCAGGTGTTACTATACATAGATTGTAGCAGCTATTGGCCTATATACTACATTACAAAGCAGTAAGTCGACCAGAAACATACATGGTTTTCTCTTTTTTGTGCTAAGCAACATATTTCTAGGGGCATTCTGTCTAGAATTTTGCTTCTAAATGGCCAAAATTACACCAGAAATAGTAAACTTATAAGTGTCCAGCTATTTCCATAGCACTGAATGAGGAAGTTTAAACGTAGTGTGGAGTGTTTCTGTTCTCTCTACTGAAGCCTCTTTGCTTTTCTTGTTTTTGTTTTTTTTTTTTTGTTTAGGCTGCACAAAAGTTTATACAAAGTCTTCTCACCTAAAAGCGCACCTGAGAACTCACACAGGTATGTACGCGCTCGCTCTCTCGCTGCCTCTCGTCCGTCCGTGGCCAGCGCGGTTTCTGACAAAGCGAGCACGTTGGGTCTGCCAGCTTCTCCCTGTTTTCTCTAGAGTGGTGTGCACAGACTGGTAGTTCAGCTACAAAATATTTGAGGATTGGTCAGTGAGAAGCAAAATTTGTTTTATTAAAGCAGTTTTGTTAAACCTCAGTGGAAGTCAAAATAGCTGACAATGAAGTAGATGGAAACTTTCCTTTTCAGTCTAAAATGCCATTGAAGTGTTAAAAAAAAATCTTTTTTCCTTCTCAGCTAGTGAATAAACACAGTAAGACGTTCTACTTTTGAAGATTTATACGAGTAGATAGAATTTTCTGTCTTGGGCTCTCTTTATGACCTTTTAGGATTATTTAATCTTAGAATTTTTCCCAAATGTCATGAAAACTCCCAAGATATGTCCACTTACTTTGTCCGTGGCTATAAGTGGGTTTTATTGTTTTTTTGAAAGACAAGTAATTCTCCATGTTTATTTTTTTAAAAGAGGACATAATTTCGATTTTTTTTTTTAAATTCTATCAAGGAAAGACATTAAAATGAAGAAAATGAAAAGTGTCAGTGTGTCACAGTTGTTTTTTGTACCCTGATAAAACTCTGCTTGCAGCTACAGAGGCCGTCCGGGTTTCTGGATCCCCGAGGAGCAGAGCTGGGGACGGTGTTGGTTGTGTGTGGGCGCAGGAGCTGTGAATGCTGAGAGCAGTGGCTGGGAGGTGGCACTGCCCCAGATGCTCTTCCTTCCCAAGTGCTCACCTGCTCAGGCAGGGGGAAGAGGGAGAGAAGGAAAAACACTTAGCTCACCACTAGCACACCTGAAACGGTTAAGAACAGTTCTTTGCTGGGATCTTGGTACAGAACCACTCATGCTAAATTGGTGAAAAGCTCATGACTGATTTTGTAAAGAAATTAAATGAAAGGACTGTGACTCCTGTTTTTAGAAGTAAGTGTGAACCCTAGTTCTTTTATGCATGGCTTAGAATCAGAGGAAAACACGAGTCACAGTTCAAGCACCTTTTTGTTAGTGAAGCTGACTGTCAGCACTACGGCTGTGCCATTCAAGGAGTGAGTTTTCACCTAAGCTTAAATCAAAACTTGTCTAGAGCTATGGTCTGACAAAATATTTCACTATCTCTACGGAAACAAGGCCTTCTGTTCAGCAGCTTTTATAAATGGATTGTTGGATTGCCATAAAGCAGTTGAGTATGGCCAGGCTAAAAGTTACTAAGGAAATCTTGTTTTCAGAAACAAAAGTTACCTGTGTTGTGCAGTGAAAAATTAAAAGCAAGTGTAGAAAATTATTGTTTTGCATTAGTGACAGACTAAACACCCACGCTGTTGAAAGTATTCTTAACGTATAATCACTTGCTACTAGTAAGGAAGGAATATTTTCATGCGGCTGTAAGTCTGAGTAGTGTCAGAAAGTAGAATCCCCATTTAATAAATAATCTGTAAATTTAAGCGTACGATTTCCACTTGTGCACTTCAGCCAGGAATTAATACCCGTTTTAAATACCTTGATTGCTATTATAAAATAATTAGGAAGAGAGATAAAAGCAAAGCTTTAGTCTAAACATTAACACTGCATAGTCAGCATTTGAAATTAATGCTTTTCCTTTTTTAAATCAATTTATATATTTTTCTGTACCTTGTGTAGTAAAGACTTCAGGATTTACAAAATTAGTTCTTATATGCATAGAAGTACATACCTCATAGCTAGCATATATTGCTTAGGGTCACTAATGTTTATTGTTGCCTTCACTTTTTTACCTAGAAATGTGGATAAAATGTGCAAAGGTCAGAGGAGCTGATGGATTCATGGAAACAAGAATGTTGTTTTAGATAAAAATCTAGTGAACTTAAGCAGGTCTGTAATACAAAGGGTCTTCTGGGGAGGTGAATGAAGGGATAAACTGTCTAAATCGTGCATTACATGCAAGAATGTGAGTCCGTATCCTGTTACCTGCAGTATTTCAGAGTTTGGATTACTTTAACTCTCCTGAATATTCACTTCATACTTGAAGATTTCCAGCAGCGATTCTATCTCTGCCTTAACATACGATTGAAGTGTGTTTCAAGAGCCTGATCTCTGACTTAACGTTTGATCGATTAAGGAATGCTAAAGTAAAGGGGTGCAAACTCAGGGAAATCTGTGAAGTTGCTCAGCCTTCCCCAAGAGTGCAAAGGGAATCTTGCTATTGATCTCCGCAGGGATCGATGCCGAGGGCTAAATTAGGGGATGTGCCTCCGTTTATCCCCCTCCCCCATAACTGTTGAATTCATACAGCACTAATGAGCTTTGATTTTTTCAGTTTTAAAACATTTTTAAAAGACTTTGTGAAGCTTCTACCTTCAAAGTCTAAAGCAAATGTCACGTAAGCTGTTTTAATAAAGTTGTGTGTGATATTCTTTCAAATCCCTTCAGGGATAGCAGACCTGTTTATCTGGCTAAACCCGTTCTTTAGTAATCATGGACCACTGAAGTTGTTCTCTCCTTATTCTTAGTTTCTTAACAATACCTTTTAAAATTGGCTGCAGTCTCTCTCTCATCCCAACCAGTCCCCGCCCTTCTCAGCAATCTGTCATCTTAAAATAAAAGAGCCTGCAGCAAAGTTTGTCTGCCATTAAAAGTCAAGACAGACTTCATGGTTTTCCTTTTGTATTGGAAAATCTCAGCCTTTTCACAGTTTTTATTTAGCAGCCTTTCTCTTCTGAAAGGCTCTCCCTGGGTTTAGTAGATGTACTTTGAGAACAAACCTAAGGGAAATGTTTCTTTTGATAGATGGAATGTAGGCTGTAGTGTATTTTTTTCAGTTCAGATATGAACACACTGTCAGATTTTATAAATTGCATCTAAAAAAAAGATAAGAAATGGGCAAGAGGAAAATCCCGTATCTTTTTCTTCTTAGGTGTTCCCAAGCTGTTTACCTTACATGAGGTCAGGTGGTATAAAGTGATATAGTTGTGCTGATTTAATGTAGTTACACTGGACTCTTGCTGTTGATCAGGAATCCAGTATTCCCATTAAGAGCTAAGATAGGGTTATGTGTTTGTACCGGTTGCTGAAGCAGGCACGTTTTTCTTTCCCAATGTAACGCTTTACCATTTGTTCATGATGAAATAAATTTTAGTTGGTAAACTGGCAACCCCAAAACAGAATATGAACAAAGGTTTGAGTGTTGAAAAGATACAGAATGTTTTTTGTCCGTTTCCATCCAGTTCTGGACCAGATGTGTGGTACATTTTAATACCTTAAAACACTTCAATATGATATGTGAATTTGATGTTAGTTACTTCTGAAACGAGTAAAACAGTACTCAGTATTTTAAAGTACCTATTAGAACATCTTTCAAAACAGGTTTACTTTTTGACCTTTTGAAGCAGATTGTTTCTTTTAAAATAAAACTTGTTTGTCATGGAACAAGTTTTGTTTCGTACCCAGCATTGTGCAGCTGCGGTATCTAATGTGTGAGGGGCTTGTGCAGTTATCACGGGCTGCTCAGCAGAAAAGCCACCTGAAAGCTCTGGCATAACAGCTGTATGTCCAAATGAAACATGTGCCAAATCTCGGGGAAAAGCAGTTACTTGTGTATTGCAGATAAACTTCATTCAGTTCTTCTTCTGGTATCTAAGTATATACACATATATCACGTAATCATTTAGAAACAGCGGTCCTGTAACGTAGCCTTTTAGATTTCTTTATATGCTAAACATTTGGATTGTGGTCATTGACTGTTGGCCTGTGCAGGCACCTGGAATAGCATGCCTGTATTCTACCTGTAATGCTGCAGAACATCTGGCTACAGGGTCAGTGGGGGGGTTAATTGTTTCTGTGAGCAGCTGAAGACTTCAGAACTGTGTATGTTTTTAAGAGGAAAATCTGTGATTGTTTTGAACACATCAATGCACACACATTGAGGACATTTTCCAGCTGCATACTGGTTTTCCGTATACAGAGTCTTTGTACGGGCACGTTCTCTGGTCACATGGTGGGCTTGCCATTAATAGTTTCTAGCATTAACTGCAGAACTATTTCATCTCTATCTATAGATCCAGCTTGTATTTGGTGATGGGAAGTGGAAGCCGAGATAACTCAAGAGAAATGGCATTTCCCTAATGAGATGCACTCAAAATACTTCCACTGTCCCGGGTTATTTCAAATGTTTATATAGGCATGGAACAGCTGCTGACTTGTGCGGTTTGTCAAGGTGTTAAACGTTTTATTTTATTTTAGATCTGTGCCTCAGTAGATCCAGAATTAGACTGATGGTAGATCTGAATTAGAACCAAGAGTAAGCAGTAGACTTCAGCAGTCCCTGGGACTTGGTGCTCTCAGTTCACCATACCTGTATAGGGACGCTTGTTAAGGGTGGTGCCGTTTGCCCAAGAATTCAGGAAGGGAAGCCTGGTTTGGAAGGGAAGACAAGTAGTAGTTGTGCTCCTGCTGGAAGAAAAGCACATTGGGAAAACATGTATGAACTCAAATCATACCAAGATTTTGGTGAGGGATTTTGCTCATGGTGTGCAAATGAGAAAAGGAGGCCCCAAAAGACTCTGCCTTGCTCATGGTTGCAGCCATAGTAAACCTTATCCTGAAATCGTGAAAACAACAATTGAATAATACTTCTGTGCAGATCCAGCTTCTTTGACCCATTAAATGGTGAGCTGCATAGACTACACTTTAAGGAGCTGTCAGTAAATGCTATCATTGATAGAGACCATAAGGAAAAGTGGAAGAGAGTTTAAGAAAAGTGTTGACAAAGTGCATTAAAGTGCAGTGTTGCTAGACACTGCTGAAGGGTATGTTAGTATCTTTTATTTATGAATTCTGCTAAATCCATTAGTTGCCTGTGTGAGAAATGGAACTACATTATTTTCCTGTGCAAACCACAGTTTAAGGGAAAATAATGCATTTTTTTCAAACACTTCATGAATGATCGCAGGCCTTGGGAATAATTGATCTGGCTCTTTATCTGTAGTCATAAGCTGAATAGGAAGTGTTTGAATGTGTTGCTCAAAAGAGGTTGAAATCTTAGCAGCATAAACTGAAATTTTATTTAAACAATACTGATCATTCTCACTGGTATCCAGCATAAAACTTTTATGAAGCAAGAATTAGATTTTGAGGTGTCAAGTGAGGGTATTCCTGTTAGATTTTAGATACTGAAAAGAAAAGCGTAATATTTTCTTTTTGATTAAAAGCCTAGAAAGTCTCTCTAAGCGTGACAGCTTAAAAAAACTGTTGTTTCTGTCAATTGCTCTCTGAGAGGATTAAACTTCAGTTCCAGGATATTTGATTCTTGATAAGGAAACTGTTGACCTAAGAGACCAGCTTTAAATATAGTTCATTTTGAGACCGCCCTACATAGGCTAATAGCCCCAAGATTCACAGCAATTGCCAGTGGTTAAAACTTTCCATTATTTGATCAGACATTCCTTATTGTAATTAATTTCTGAGGCTTGATTGGGACGATGGACTCCTGATTCCAGCCAGGGTAGTGTGTTGCTTGTTGTTTGTTAGATGACCTGCACCTCCCATTGGTGAAAGATTAGAAACATTTAAGTAATGTCCTAGTTTAGTCTGAGTATCTTGGTAGCAGCATTCCTGTCCTGTCAGGCTGCATTATTTATATTCAGAGATCTCTTAACAGCTCTGATTAAGGACATATTAAAACCTTTGATTTTGGCGAGTGTACAGTGCTTTGCTTTGAGTTAGAATACCTTTAATGTATTGCCTTTTTTTTTTCCCCTGTTGGTGTATGTGTGCATACAGTAGATGGAAATCTGGAAGTTTAGAGTATGCGTTTAATAAATTCCATTTTAAGAGCACCTCTTATCTGACTATATTAAAGCCAGTGTTATTGCTGAGAGAGCTAAAGAGCAGTTCTTGTACCACAGGCATAGGTGAGGAAATGTGTTCTTCAGCACAAGATGTGTAGACTCAGCCGTACACCCCAAATGGCATGGATTTCTTATAAACCTACTTTAAAAAAATTCCTTTCCTGTGTTTGCATACCTCCTTGAAGAGAGACCATGTATGTTAAGACAGAATGTTATACCAGAAAGAAAATAAACCATTGCACAGGGCAGTCAAGATTCCCCACTAATCTTTGAACAGCATAAGACAACACTTAGCAAAATAAGTGTGCTTCTAGCACTGGTGGGAGTGCTGAGACGGTAATGCCTTCTGCACCTCTGTAGTCAGACAGTGAATTCCTTTGACTGTCCTCTTTGATCACCAGTGAGTTATCTTTTATTCCTGTTCATGCTTCATTTATCAGTGACTGGACTTTATGCTGAGCTTAAAGCTCTCTGTTACAAAATTCCTTAAAATGCTGTTTCATTGTGAAGTAGTATTTAATGATGCCCCTTTAGCCACTGCTATAGTAGGCAGAGACCTTATTGCATTTAGAAGTGTGCAGCTCATGTTGCTCATTCGTACCATTTGTGGATGGATGTTTCAAGGACTACGTTTGTTTTATCACACACAGAATAAGCTGGACATACCTGGCTTGCTATCAGTGCTCTCATCCATCTCCATCTTGGACAACTGAGAATTTTAGTGCACTAAAGATCTTTTAAGCAGCTGAGGGATTACTTATTTTGAAAATCCAGCTTTCTCTTCTTTCTCAAAAAAAAAAAAAAAACAACAAAACCAAAACACCAAAACCAAACCTTGAAGCTGCTTTTAATGATAACTACAGCATTTAGCACTTAGTCAGTAAGAAAAAGAAGATCTAATTTTAGGTAAATGTCGGGAGCAAAAAAACTTCTGAATGCTTGCAGACATACACCCCAGTAACTACTTTCAGATCCAGTCACCCAGGCAGAGTTTAAAACTATGGTGCTGTGAGCTAGAGAAACACTATTTCCAGCAAACTAAAACAGAAAAAATATTTCATTTGTTCTTATTTTTTTTCTAAAATTTGAGTGTACAGCATGTCAGGAAATTAAGACAACTGACATTAACATGTGAAAAATTTGAAAACATGCCCCAGAAATCATTGAGACAACATAAATATTTTTAATAATCTGTTTTAAAACTGAACATGGTACAGATTATGTACAAAACTGGCACAGTTTTGGTACAGAAACTTCTGCTTTGCCTCCACAATTTTGTCACACCTACCTGAATATTTTTTAAGGCCAACCACTTGCCACTAGAAATAGTTCCATAATAAGCACAAGTAATATTAAAATATTAATATTAAAGAATGGAGGGAACAGGGGCTGTCTTTGTACTTTTATACCCTTACGAGCTCTAATCACGTGTTGTGATTTTGGAGTCTCTGAAAAGTGTACTATTTGTTATTCCTTAAGGAGGCTCCAAACTTGATGCTCTGACAGAAATTTCTGATAGAAACAACTGCAGTTGAAGGCATTGGCTGGTGTAATATCTCTGTTTGGATTTCTGCATACCAATAGAGTTACCTAACTTTAGGTTTGAAAATCCAGCCCTTGCTGTTTACAATTTTATTTTTAAAGAAAGCCGTCCTAGCAGTGAATTGCAGAAATAAAGTCATAGAACTCTTTGGTGAAATAAAGAAGCTTATTTTCTTGTTAATGGGGAGATTCATCAATAACAGTCTGTCAGTGACTTGTTTTTTCCAAACAATTTTAAACAGAAACATGTTCTTGAACAGAGGCTGCATGTTGAAGATAGAGGGTGTCTTCAAAATGACCGTCTCCCCCCCACTGGTGGCACTGTGCCTTACCCAAACGAGCAAGGCCAGGAGGGTTGCTGCCAGCAACTAGAATTAATGTTAGGAAAGCCACTGGTGTGTTTTGACACAACTGAATCAGAATATAGATTAAAAGGAGAAGAGAAGAGGCAACACAATGTGTGTGCTTTACTGGTCCAGACCACTCTCTTGTGGTATTGATAGGAAGCCTGAACCATGGGATCTGCTGGGGGAGATTTTACCTGCATAGCATAGCATAGCATGTTATATGTGAGCATCTAAATGTCTTTTTGACATCCTTGTAATCTCAAACCATTATGATTTTTTTTTTAATAACAAATAGACACTTTGGAAACAAAATAGCCCCCTTTCAGGTTAAACTCCCTTATCTCCTGCTGCGTGCTTTCTTTAAAAGACTTTCCAGTTTAAACATTAGGGCTTAAAATTTCTGTGCTCAAATACAAGTCTTATTCTCATGCTCCACAAATGTATATTTTTAAACTGGAGAATGGATGCATACTAAGAGCTCAAGAACTTAAAAATATATTTTGTGATGTATAAGCCTAGCAAAATATTTTAAACCATTGATACTGGAAGGAGGTTGTGCAGAAATCCAATTAAACTTATGAAATCCCTATCCTGCTGAAGTATAATTTAAAGGAAAACAGCTCTGTTTCCCAGAAGTGCTGTGTATAATATTTCTGGCTTGGGAAGAAAGGGTTGGAGTGTGCTATTTGGCTGGAAATCGGTACCAGCTTCCTCCATGGTGTTTTAGTTGAACAGTGTTGACATTCTAACAAATCCCATGGAAGCTCCCCTGAAGTGGAGGAGTTAGCTGTTTTCTTGCTTTTACAGTGAAATATCTGTTTGATACCATGATCATGTTCCAGTAACTGAGCTGTACTGCCCTCATGTTTGATGACCAGTGGCATTCTTGGTTTAACATCATATAGAAGCCCTAAATTGCTGGAGGAAAACCAAATACTTCTGAAACTTTACAGCTACTGTATTTCGCACAATCATTAAAGTAAACAAATCTTACATTACTATGTAGCCAATGAAAACAGTGGATAAAGAGTTCAGTGTCCCTTGTTGTGTATACCTGATTTTTTTAAAAGTAAGCCTTCAATCCAGATTTCTCCGACCTTTAAAATCAGCACAGCAAAGAAGTAGGATCACTTCAGAAAATATGTGAGACTCTTTTCTCCTTGCTTGCAGGAACTTAAACTAAATTCTTACTTCTGCTAAATGACAAAAAGCATGTGTATAGGTTGAGAGAGAGAAAACACTACCAGCTAGTTGTTCTTCTGCTTGCTCTAAAGGAGTGAAAATTAATCTCCACCTACTTTTTCTTACCCCCCTTCCTCCTTGCCCAAAAGGAAAACATTTGAAATTGATTCAGTTCTTAAATAAAACTTTCCAACGGAAACTAGCATTACAAACATAGATATTCAGTATTTTACCCCTAGGATTTATTCAAAATAATCCGGGCCTCTACACTGGCACTAAAAATATATTTTCCAGTTCTCACTGTTGGCCAAAGCAGGGGTTAAAAGCAGCGCTCTGGCTTTAATTTCCAGTACATAAAAGTAACACTATTGAAACAATCTGAGTAAGGCACCAGCTTGTTGCCTCTGCTCATCCCCTGAGCAGCCCTTGGTTTAGCTCAGGTCTGCAGAAGTCTTCCAGCCAAGAGGAGTGCTGCTGTTCTGCATGGCACTGCCTGCGCTTTCCCCCGGAGCCACGCCGTTCTCCTGGATGGTTGGTGGCTGTGGCAGGCCGTGATTGTGCCCATGACAGTGTGGTGAGTTTCTAAACAGCCTCTCTTACAAAGCTGAGTGCCCTGGAGTTAGATGGGGGTTCTGGCCATGGGGCTCAGCATTGCCTGGGAGGCTGTGGCACCCAGCAGGGCACAGGGATCGCTGCTGCCCGGCATGCCGGCGCTTCTCTGCCAGGAGCCTTCACAGCACCTGCTGACACTGCTCGCCTGTTAGGAAAAGTTTTAACACAGGACAGCTTTTTTTGTTGTTGTTTGGACTCTGACAGGGTCAGGTGTCACCTACACAGGACAACTCTGAGGCTGCTTTTACCATGCAGCATAGCTCAACGCTCAGTGAAAGGTGCATGTACTTCATACCTTCTCAGTGCCAGACTTGGAAACAGATCTTAATCTCCAGGTCTCCATTCCGGTCCAGTCTGGATATTCCTAGGCTTTTGTTAATTAATGCTCTATTCCTGCCCTCTTTACCTTCTCTGTCATTCCTTGGATAATTCTGCGAAACACACAAAGAAGCATTTGGAGTAGATGGAGGCCTGACTGTATATGCTCTCCCTGGACAGTGAGGGTGTTGGGCTCTCAGCACTATGAGTTCAGCATCAAGTATAATGTGTCAGCTTTGAATGAAAACTTTTAAAGAAGAATTTAAAGGAAACAGGGAGAAAAGGAGAGAGGAGGAAAATAAATAAATACATTGTCTCTAATTAAGACATTTCAAATACAGGAGTAATACTTTTGTGTAATCTCTGTGTGTGCACATGTGCTTTAACACAAAGTGTTCAAGGATCATCTCCCTGGTGCTGTGCCTTTGGATCAGCAACACAGGCTTTTACAACCTTCATTGTTAACACAATTAAAATACATTGAGGATCATCTATATAGTGCAAAAGATCCCTCACTGAATAGGGACCTTTCCTGTCATTCTACTGTGAAGATCAAATGTGTTATCAGCTGCATTCACCGGTATTAGGAAAGCTTTACACACCGGGTTTGAATTAAATTTGTATTTTAGCCTATACTAGGTGTTGCATGGAGCAAAAAATAACCCTATATGATAGATTGTTCCTTTCTTCAGTCAGCATCAGAATTTACTCTGAGTAAATTCAGTATTTACTCAGAGTTAATTTAGTTGTGACAGAAATATATGATGATTTCTGTTCTGATTTGTGATCCACCAAATAATTACAAATTTGGTGAGACGTGATGCTGGACTTTTGTCTTTCCTAAGGAATGTTATGTTTCTACCATGAATTCAATAAATCCCAGTTGCTGTTGATGGAAAGAGATTGTTTGTTGGGTGGGTGGTTAATTTTTCTTGAAAAGGTGTCGTTCTGGTTGTAACAACACCTGCCAGTACAAAGTCACATCCCCATTATGAACAAAGGGCTGGTTCTGCACTCAGTAGTAGATGAAAAGTTTCTAGTCGATCAGATAGAGCAGTAGAAACTCACAGACAAAAGCAGTTCCATAATTTCATCTGCATGATAAATAAGTGCCTCTGAAGTAATGTTTTGGAGCTTTCCAGATGGTGTTACCTGCATAACTGATGCAGAATAAGCACTCTGATTGCAGGATACTGGCCTCTCTGTTTCTTCCTTGTGCGTGTGTAGTAGTAAAATGGAAAAGTAGGAGGCAGTTCACTCTGGGTTAGGATTGAGCTATCAGTGTAAAGGTTTGGGACCAGTGGAGATGTAGATGATCTGTAAGATGGATTAGAAAGAACTGTTTGAAAAGCTCAGCTTTGGTCAGTTTCTGTTCTAAATGAAGCTACTGCCAAGTGCTTTGATATGCTCGGTTTTCTTTCTCTTACTGACAAATGGGTCAAAATAATGCAAAATACACAGATAGCAATTCACTTGCCTAGCTGCAAGGTGTTTTTGTCAAACAACATCAAACATTAACCTCTTTATTTTTATGAAGCTTGCTTGTGTGGTGACATCATGCCACACAAGCTCCTAGGCAGGTTTATGTGCCTGTGTAAAATTCTGATTTCACACAGAAGTCATCATGGCTTTCTGACTCCATATTTCTCCCATTTCAACAAAGACCTGTAAATTGTAGGCATGCTTATAATACTGTCTTTTAGTTCTAAAATGGATGAATGCAAACATTTCAGGTGCCTAGGCAGGTTGCTGCTGTAGCACAGCAGGTTTTGAGAGGCCATGTGCCTCCTGCATCAGTATAGACTGCTGAAGACAGCAAGAACTTGCCATCTTAAAATACGGCTAGTTAAGCACCTGATTAAAGACATTTCATTCTGAAAATGGGTGCTTTGAACTTGGAGGTGCTTTCTCCTATTTATAGCTAGCCCCAGGCAGGATACCACAAGTTTTTATTGCTTTTGACATTTTAGAAAATACTATCCCCCTTGTGTTTGTTGCACACTGTGCCCCTTTCTTCACACATCAGAAGCTCTTGAGCAGATATGCATACTGCAAAGAATCCTTATAGAAGTCTTCTTTCCCATTTCAGACCTCTTAAAAAAGCACTGTATAACTTAACTTACCGATTTTTGAAAGGTGCAAGTGTAAGTTACAAACCAGGCTTGATTGTCACATGAGACTGCTTTCCCCCCCTACTCCCTCTCATACTGTGGTGAGTGTAAAGGAGCATGTTTTGGTATCATGCAGGCTTTTTAGCTCTGCATTTCTGTACCATAGTTCTCTCCAATTTGCATGTTGGAAAGTTCTGTACATTTTAATGAGGTATTAATTCCTATTTTCAAGAGCAAAATCTGCTGAAAAGAACAAAGGGGATGTTAGTTTGGGGCCTGATTAATAGAGCTGTGAATAATTAGGATATGTCAGTTCCTTGCCTGCAATGGAAGAGCAATGCCATTTAGTGTGGACTCATGCCTGTTTTCTGCTGAGGAGTGGCAGCTGACAGTTCTATGTGTGCACGCTGTGTTTCAGGTGAGAAGCCCTACAAGTGCACGTGGGAAGGCTGCGACTGGAGGTTCGCGCGCTCCGATGAATTGACGCGCCACTACCGGAAGCACACGGGGGCAAAGCCCTTCCAGTGCGTCGTCTGCAACCGCAGCTTCTCCCGCTCCGATCACCTGGCGCTCCACATGAAGAGGCATCAGAACTAGGAGCTGGACTGGTCGTTGAGGCTGTTCTGTATCTATGCAATTTCCTATTGACTCTCGACACACAACTGAATTGAGTTGAATTTTTGAGTGTATAAGAGATCTCAAAATGAACTGGAAATGTATATTTTGTATATTTATGCAGAAAAAAGGGAAGACACTGTATCACAATTACCAGAGTGTTCAGTCATTTGTTTGCTTTCCTGATGTATATGGCTTTAGTCAGCAGGTTTCATCTCTTTACAAGTATTATATCTCAACACATTGCAGCTTTATACTTTTTTTTTCCTCTTGCAGTGTTTTGACCAAAGCACTGTCATTATTGTGACAATGTTTAGTAAACAAATTAATGAGAGGATGCAGATAAATGCACACAGTGGAAAAGCCATGAACTGTAATCTGTCAGGTTTTTACTGGACATACTAAAGTACATGTGGGGTTTTTTTTTTAATGTTAAGCCGTTCTGTGGATATAAAATACATAGAAAAATTCATAAACAGCCATAGAACAAAGCATTTTGTTCTGTGTGTTGCATGTTTGCTATGACAAAGATTTTGTAAATATGCAAATCAGCTTTTTAGGTTTAATACAAAAGTTTTTTAAGAAACATCTGAAAAAAGCAGTTGTTTTACATTTGATAACATGGCACATTTATAAAAAAAGTTACTTAAATACCTCTCAAAATAGTACCAATTTAGTCAGATGATGTTTTGTACCTGTTAACTCAATGGTGTGCACTGAATATTCAAAGCAGGAGTTTGTTTTCAAATTGCATAAAAGGGCAAAACATGGAGAATGAACTGTAAAGCCAATGTTGGAAGCTGAAATAGCGGGGATAGTTAAAATGAACACAGATTGTTAAACCTCCTCCTATAAGCTAAACTTAGTATCACTTTAAAAAGAAGGATTTAGAATGCAGTTTTCATACATAGACATATTAAGCTGGTTCAGCACCACTATGATCTAGTTTCATGTGGATATTGGATATAATTTAACAGAAGGTAGAGGATACAGTAATTTTTTTAAAAATTACAGTGCAGTTTAGTTAATCCACCATTCAGATTGACACATGCAGGGAAAATTTTTCTGCTTACAGAAGTAGCTGAAACTCCACTGAAGTCAATGAAGTGGTGCCCTTTTATGCTAACAATGACTTTGATCCACCATGCTCAGCCTTGAAATCTTAGATGGAGGGCCAAAATGAGGTTAGACCAGGTAGGATTTGGCCAGACAACAGACAGGAGAAAACCAAACAAACCTAAGAAGTGTCTGAACTTCACAAGCCGTAATATTAAGCTGTCAACCAAAGGCTAGAATAGACAATCAAAATACCAAAAAAAAAAGGGTCTTGCAGGAAAACCTAGCTTTGTTAAAACTGTTGTTTGTCTTTATTTATTTGTGGTATATGATAGACTCTTCTTTTTTTAAAACAATTTTACGTATACTTGATAAATTATAGTTTTGTTTGTTATAGTTAGAAATGTTGCTCTCAGTGTAAATAGTTGACAAACGATGTAAATAATTTTGTAAGGCTTCAAATGTTTATACGTGGAAACACATGCAGAAATTGGTTGCTGTTTTGCTTCTTTTGCCTCCCCCCTACCTTATTTTTGTATTGTGGTATTTCCTATGCAAATGATGGAGCAAACAGCTGTATAGTTGTAGAATGTTTTGAGAGAGAATGAAATTGTTTATATATAAAGACTTTTTTTTTTTTGCAAAATAAAACGAAGTGCCTAATGTGTGTGTGCGTGCATGTGCTTTCTCTAGCTCCTGACAATGAAAGTTCTGTTTTGCAGTGGGAGCTGGAAATCTTGACAGTATTAAGCAAAGAATGTCTGCTCTACATCGGGACTGCCTCTTTGGAAAGTACCTGGCACTTCTGCATCTTGCCCTGATGAAAATGATAAATGTGAAGGGATAAGGGTTGGTGCTTTTCTGCCATCTGAGTTTAAAAGGAAGTGACCGGTTGCCTGAAACGGCTGCAGTTGACCATCCACAGTAGCATGACTGGAAATCTAAGGCAACTCTTGGGTGTATAGAAGTATACAAATTACTTCACACTTTCAAAATGGTTAAAACCTATTCACACTCATTTACACTGTTGCCCAAAATAAATTTCTCTCCAAAAAGGTCCTTTCATGCTCTAGAAAGGCAAGAAGGTCCCATGGCAGCACTATGCAATATCAGCACTATGCCTGCCATAGCAGTGTCTTGTTTTCGGTGTTTCTCCCTTGGAAGTGGAAGTACAGTTTGCATGAAAAATTCAGGTGATTGTATATGTTCATCTCTGGGGGTTCAGCTCTCTTCTTTCCTCCAAGCTTCGAGAGAAAAGGCATGCTGGGATTTTTAAAAGAAATTTATCTTAAAACCAATGAAAGAGTCAGTTTAATTACAGTTTACTAGCAAATGTTAATATTCAAACCAATCATTTATTCAAAACACCACTATTGTCCCATAAGCTCTGATTCCTATATCCCTTCTTGAAATTCTATGTTCTTTCCTTACAATCAAACTTTGACTTTTCTTCAATTGATTTTTCTCTCTTAATTATTGTTGCTCATATGTCATCTAATCCCTCCTTTTACAATATAGTCAGGATGTCATTAGCCAAGTTAGTGAAGACCCAATTAACTGCTGAGAAATTCTCCCTGCATCTCACCTAACTGCACAACTGCAAAAGTAAGCAGAACAAAATGTTTTGGAGCATAAGGAGAGAGAGAGAGCTCCCAGAAGCATTGCTGTGCTATTACCCTTTCCTGGTCCAGCCATTAGAAAAACATCCAAGCTTCTTTGAGGCATTTCTTCTCGGAGAAGAAGCTGGAAACGAATTGGGCAATTGTCCACATCACTGAGAAAGAGTTTCTAGAGCTTATTTTACTGAGTACCAGTGGCGATGGGGGCATTGGGATTGGCAAGCTTTTCTGTTTAGCTCAGCTCCCGGTTTGAGCTGGACTGCTGGTGGGTTTAGTAGCCCCTGTCTCCTCTTTGCTGAGTTTTGTCTTGAGTGGATGAAGGCAGTGCTCAGTCCTCTGTTTCCCAAGCCTTTTCACAATGAAAGCCCGCTGATTGCATGGTTTCAGCCTCCAACATTGCCTCATACCTCTTTTAGATGTTTCTATTGCTCAGCTACCTGGTTGCATAAACCAGCCTAATGGCTTCATATTAATCTTGAATGAAAGGCCATAATTAGGCCTGTCTACTTCAGCAGCATTTAACCTAATGCAAACAGAGAGAGAGAACAGACCCATGCACGAGAATGTTACAAAACCTAAAGTAGAGGGGCTTTCTTTTCTGGCAAGCACTACAGCTGCAGAGCACAGTATTGATGCAGGAGTTCAGCTGCTTGCCTGGTCTGAAAATCTGCAAGAAGAAGCACTGTTACCATAGCCCCTGCTCGGTTCCTCCACAGCAGTTGGTACAGAGTCCCCCAAAGTACCGAGGCTATCCTCAAGTTCAACTCTCCAATTACCCTTCAGAACCCAAACTATCATTCCGTGTGAAGAGAGAAAATCCAGTGAGCCAACTGGTTTTTCTGGTGGCCACATGAACAACTTGTCTTCCACTTGATTGGGTGCTGAGTCCCTTCCCATGGTTTTCAATGTGTCTTTACAGCCTGTTCGTCCACAGAAGTCCCTCTGCCCACTTGGGATCCTTGTTACCTCCATCACCCAGGATCCTTGCATGGATCCTTGTTTTAATCTGGTGGGTGATGAGGCTCTGTCAAGCTCTGCAGCTTCCATAGTGGTGTTGCTATTGACCTTCATGAAGAGTCCAACTCAACAACTTACTATTAGCCAAAAGAATGTGGTTGATTACTCATGTGCTGAATAATGTATCCTGGCACTTTGAGTGTGTTAGGACAGAGGGATTTTATTGGCCACTGTACGTAGTAGAAGCAGCCCAATGGATATGCTTTTAATAAAGCAACTGGCATACTTTGCTTGTGTTTACTTATTCCTCTTCTGCACTACTAACCATAAGATTGTTGTTGTCATCTACAATACGTCCAGCACCCACACCAGTGCTGCTTATTTGGGATTTGGGATTTGAGCAGACTCCTAGAGAACGCATAGACACCTGGCAGAGCCTAGTCTGTCTATGACAAAGGCCAGTCCATGGTAAATGAAGAGCACTTTTGTTCACCAGATTACTTTGATTTTGTTATTGTCCTTTCTAAAAGTAGTTACTATTTATACATAAATATGTATATAAATATATATGGGAGGGGTAAGGTGTGCCATGTTCATTTGCACATTCAGTTCAGTTCTGAATCATGGCAAATACTTGCTTTTGGTGACCTGTCACAGCAGCAAGGTCCACAGGTTAGCTGAGGAGAAAATGGGTGCTCCATGTCCAGTCCAAATATCTAAGGAGCTGTGTTCCCTGTTTTGTGTACTGTATTGAGAAAGAATGTAATGATGAATTTCTGTTTCCAAGGAGTAGATAATTTCTTTATTTTGGAGTCTCCTAAATGATGGGGGGAGGGAGGGGAGGCAGGGAGATATGGGAAGAGGAATGGGTGGTTATATTACAGAGCGCAACTGAATTCACACTGAAAAAGAAAGTAACTTCAGCTAGGCAGGTTAGAAATGTGAGTTATTTCTGCAGGAGAACCTGTTTAGGTGGCAGCAGACAGCATCCTGAAATGAGATCTCAAGGAAAGCAGGCTTCCTTTCTCCACTTTTCCTTCTCAGTCTCTGCCCTATTCTGTTTCTGCTAACCATCAGTCTCAGGCTTAATTAGAATTTCCAATTGCTTCTGTAGCTCCAGCTGTTGCTCCTTCCCACCCAGCTGGGCATCTGCGGTGACTGGCTTGAGCCAGTGCTGCCCCAGCCCCTGCTCTGCCTGCCTGTGGCCCAGTGCTGCACTGGTGCTGGCTGGGGCACACTTCTCACCTGCCTCAGGTCTGAATTTGTGGCATAAACAATATCAACGTCGCTTGTTTGTGTTCTGCCAGTCTCCCTGTGCCGTGTAACAGGGGCAAGCTTTCTCCTGTATGTGCAGTGCTTGTGTCAATACACAGGACATGCTGTATCTACTTTTGCACTTAGTGTGATCTTTTATCCCACACAGTGCTCAGGAACCTGATTAGAGGCTCCTGATTCTCCTTCCCATGGGATCAAGCAAAGATATGTGGTGCCAAGGGAGATTCTCTGCTTTTGGGGCAGCACCTTAGACAGGCGTCAGAGTGGAGTCATGCGATAGATATCCAGCATTTATTTTTGTACTGACCTCCCCATTTTCCCATTTCACTGTTTTTTACTGTAGCAGAGTCAGTTCAACAGCTTTGGCTACAGGAAGATTTTGAAAAATGTGGTTTTTCTCTTTCTCAAGAAACAAGGAGTCACACTGGCTGATTTGCCATCTCATCTGCCTGGGAAATCGAAGTTTCAAGTCTCTTCAAAATAATATCCCCAAAGGCCATTTATCTTCCCAGCCTCAGTTGTTGTTTCTGTTTATACTTGTTTTGTTTAGCTGGCTATTGTTATTGTGGTTTGTCATTATTTCCAACCCATTGGGGTGGATCACTAGACCAAAAAAAGGACATAGACCCCTCAAAGGGACCAGAGTCCCAGTCTCCCAGGTCAATACCCACACTGAGAGGATGCAGACTCATCGTTCCCTTTTTCTAGTCCCATGACTCCTCCTGGCTGCTTGAGGAGGAGGATTAATGGAAATGCAGTGAGCTCTCACTGCATCCCTGAATAGTCCATGGCCTGCTAGATATCCTGGGAAATTGTGGATGTGTGCTTTTGGCTTTCTCAGGGCCAGGAGGAGCCAGTACTGCACCTCCAGCCACTGGAGCAGGAGTATCCTGCTTCTTAGGTTACTCCATCAGAGAAGGGAAATATCACCAAATACCTTCCAGCCAGTGGCTTAGCAAAAAAAAAAAAAAAAAAAAACCAGCAGCAGCTTGTGAGAAACTTCATGCTTAATGGACATGTAGAAAGTGAGCCAGAAGTGTGCCTTTGACATTAAGATCCCAAGAGGATTTTGGCAGGTAAGACCTTGTTTCTGGATCCTGAAAGGGGATGAGCATTGAGTCCTTAACAGCATGAAGCCTGAGGCTCTGCTAGAAATCTACAAAAGCACAGCTCTAAAACCCCATAAGGAATTTTAATCTCCTAAGTTTATCAGAATTTAAACTGTAGGGCCAAACATTAGCAGTATGAATGTTTTTTGGATTGTGTGCTTACCTTACACCCCTCCATAGGTGCTAAATCCCTTTTAGGTGGATCAGATGTTTTGTTTCTGTGAGAAGAAATGTGCAGCTTCAGTTACTCACATGACTGGAGCAGGCTTGAGAAATTTGTTTCTGCAGGCTGCGTTGGCACCAGAGGCGGCTCTGAGGTCTGGGTCTGTGGGAGCAGCCTTCTTCCTTGGTGGGGTTGGTACAGAGCTGGCACCGCTGCCATCACCTTGTAGGTGACTCGGGGCACCTTGTACACTTTGGACTCAACTGGGCAACTGCCATCACTGATTGAAATAATATGCTGAAATATATTTAATTTGAAAAATCAGCCGTACTTAAGTATGACAGAAAAGACGTAAATTCTTAGTGTATTGCTCTTGAGGAGTTTTCACAACAAATTTCTGGATGCCAGTCTTCTAATCTGCAGTGTCTCCTGGGGCTGGATCCATATTTGGTCCTTTAAAAGATATTTATCTTCCAGTTTCATTTGAATGAGATTTCTGCTGCGGAAGATGGCAGAATTCCTGCCTGGTCAACACCATTTCCTCTGCTGCCCATTATCAGTCACTATGAGCTTTACATGGTCCAAACCTTTCCTCTCAGCCCATCTGTGGTGAATCTCTTGAATGAACACTCAAATTCATAAAGTCTGGGTAAGAAAAATCAATATAAATATGTTCAGATACACTTGAACTTGAAGTTGGTTTGGCTTGTTTTTTTTTGTTCTCTGTGTTCTCACATAAGTAATGAAATAACAGTAGTTTTCTTATACAAATATTTGTACGCTATTACTAAATTTACCTGTGGTTTCCCCTCCACCCCAAAAAATTAATGAAATGCTGTTTTCCTAATACTGTGTTTGGTTTTTCTCCCGTGCTGTTATCAGGCCAGAACTAAGAGTCATTCCTCCTTTGAAGAAGCTCAGACAAGTGGGTAAGCCAGGCTCAATGTCCCCGGGGGAAAACTTACTTCATTTCTGAAACATTAACAACAGCAATCAAATGAAATGTGAGTATTTTCAGAGTACATTTTGTGCCTTAGGACATTTAAGCTAATTTCATGAATAAAGGAACTTTTCAGTAACCTTAAAGAAGCGTGCCCTGAAAAGACAGTTCTGAATACCAGCTATTTTTGACATGTACCATCTGCAGACAAATTAGTCTCAGGGATCCCACATGTTCCTGTTTCGTCATTTACAGGAGATTATTTTGTGTATTTATGTTGTGTAGCTTGCATATAGTGACTGATAGATGATCCTCAATGTGCTTGTGTCTGGGATTGCTGTTTTGTGATGGTCCCTTAGAGACAACTTCAGCTGTTTTTTCTGCCTGTTGCTCACTTTGTCGCAAAGTGGGGAACAGGGCTTTATCCGGAGTCTGGTGACTCAGAAGAGGATGATCACCTGACCTGTCTTCAACTTGTTTCCAAGCAAGTATTCTTTCCATGCAAATGCCACCAGCCACTGCTGCCATAAGGTGTGTGGGTTGGTGCACCTTACCATGCCTAAAGAAACATCTGGGACTGCCACATTTACAGATAAAACCAAATTACTTTGAACTGTACACTATTTGCACAGCTGTGGTTGGGGATGGTTTGGCCCATGCCTGACAGATACCTGATTTGAATTGTTTCCCAGCGCTCTGTGTAAGTGCAGAAAGTTTCTATCTGCTCCATCTCAGACTTAATGCCATCGGAGAATTGGCAAAATGAACAGATATTTTTGGGGTTTATTTTCCCTGAGTGTGTCATCCTTGCATTTAAGCCTGAATAAACCTCAAAAAAAAACATGCTTAGCAATTAATGGAAACAAATCAGTCTTACAGCCAAGGCAATGCATACAATCAGTCTACAAGCAAATATGTATGTTTATGCCGGCAAGATGGATAAGCAGCTTTCTCCTTGCAACAGCATAGTTGTATAAGCCTTGTTTGAGCAATTGGAGCTGTGTCTGTACTCGCAGATTAAACACGGCTGGGACTGTTCCCTGGTGCTGAGGCCAGGGGAGATGGAAACAGGGCATCCATATTCCCGACCTTCTCTCTCCTCCTTGCTCTGCACACAAGCTGCCTGTTGAGAGTGGCCCCAGCCCATGCCAGCTGTTGGCCTGTGCTTGGGAATTGTTTGGGAAAGTTGGCCCTGGCTCTGCTGTGCCAGGCACTGCACTAACAATTAAACAGCACAGACAATTGCCTTCCAGCGCCTGGAAACGTTCCCCAGAGCTGTTTCATTTACCAGGATGGGCATTAGCTTTGGATTCAAGCTTTGGCAGATTCAGCTTGGCTTCCCCCTGACTTTAAAAGAAGGGAAGCAAACAAACAAAACCCCATGGCATTCAGGGGAGCAGTTCTGCTGCATGTGGTCCTTCTTAGAGCCTGAGAAATATGCAGATACACAGGCTCTATTGATTTGCTTCAATTGCTCTGCATTGACAATAGAATAAAGACAAAAAGCAGAAATTACCCAGAAAATTGCCTCACTATAATGAAAAGGGAAAAAGGGAGTATTTTATTTTATTTTATTTTATTTTATTTTATTTTATTTTATTTTA